>CM077152.1:70654878-71211904 GCA_039583875.1 Platanthera guangdongensis
GATTAGGTTGTGCTTCAGTCCTGTCCACATATGCTACCTTTCTTGAAGGTTACTGAACCAATCTGGACTGCACCATATCCTTTAGTCTGTCCAAAGTTGGAATCACCAAAGATAACTTTGGGTCCAAGCTTGGATCTAAAGGAAGTGAGGTTGTCCTTGTTCCTGTCATGTGCTTAGAGCACCCACTATCCAAAATACCATTGCTGGTTAGATGTTGGATAGGTCTTTACCTGCACATAAAACAATTCATTTGTTTTTGACCCAGTTTACCTTGGGCCTAGGTTGATAACCTCTAAATTCAGAAATGAAGGACATCCCTCGCTGACTCTTATATCCTTCAGGATGATATCTCCTTGGAGGTAAAATCCATTCAGTATAAGGGTTAAAGGTTTGGGATGAAGAACCCTTAGGATTCAATTTTGATTTGCCTTTAAACAAGTTTCCAGAGTTCTGACCTTTGTTCGACGATCTTGGAGCTGCGTTCGACGATCTTGGGTCAGATCGTCGAGCTCCGTTCGACGGGTCGACCATGGCTGAGGTCAGGTATATGAGATCGTCGAGCTGCGTTCGACGACTTTGGTTGAGATCGTCGATCTGCGTTCGACGATTTTTCCTGAGATCGTCGAGCTGCGTTCGGCGATCGTCGATCTTCATTCGGCGATCGTCGATCTCCGTTCGACGATTTTTGCTGGGACTTAGTTTTCTGAGGCAGATCAGAATTTTTCCTGGCAACCTCTACAACTCCCTTCCTTTGTTAGAAATAAACTTGATGGGAGTTGTTAGGACTATAGGTTGGCTGGATGAGGCACCCAAGCACAGTGTACTGTTGAATCTAGAGTTCACTGTGCTTGTGCTGTGTCCATCAGCTTGATGCTTCTCCCATTAAGGGATTCTTCAAGCTTCTTGGCCTCAGAGAGCTCACTTTTCAGTGAAGCTATCTGTTCCCTACAGTTCTCCAACTCTTGAGAGAGTTTGAGGTTTTCTGACTTTAAATCATTATGTTCAGATAATTGATTTCTGAGAGAGATAATCTCTTTCTCAGGCTTTAGTAGGTCTAAACACAGTGCTTTAAATTCAGATTTAAAATCTTCTGAAGTAAAATCAAAAGAACCAATTACCTGATCTTCTTCAGGTTGAGTCTCTGAGTCTAACTCTGACTCCTCTTCCTCTGAATTGTTCTGTGAGGCATTGATTGCCATCATGCAGAACTCCTTTTCTTCTGCATCATGCTCATCATCACTTGAGCTAGAAGAGGCTTCTGACTTCTCTTCTGTCTCACTCCAGGATTCAGCAACAAACCCTTTTCTTGTATGCTTATTTTTGCTTGAAGAAGGTTTGCCACTTCCATTCCTTTTGAAGTCTTTCTCCTTTCTTCTTTCTTTTCTGTCCCTTCTGTCCTTGACCTTGTTCTCTGGACAGTCAGGAACTATATACCCTGGTTTCCTGCAACCAAAGCAGATAATATCTTTATTGTTGCTAATGGACTTGTCATACCTTGGCTTGTCCTACTCCTTGTATGATCTTCTTCTGAAGTCCTTTCTGGCCATCTTGTAGAATCTTTTGGCCAACAAGCTGAGTAGTTCATCATTGCCTGTGCTCTTATCTTCAGGCAGATCCTCAGTTGCCTTGAAGGCTATGGTCTTCTCTTTCCTTGTGGCTGGTGAAGCAGCCTTCTGTTCTTCCTCTCTATTCTTGATAAGTAGCTCATAAGATTTGAGCTTACCCAACAAGGCTTCAGTGGTGATTTCATTCAGACTTCTGGCATCCTTAATTGGCCAGATTCTTGAATCCCAAGTGCTGGGGAAGCACATTAGGATCTTGTCATTAAGTTCTGTCAGAGAAATCTCTTTGTCCAATGTCCTTAGTTCACTGACAATTAGACTCAATCTGTTGTACATGTCTCCCACTGAATCAGTCTCTCCCTTCTTGAAGTTCTCATATTGGGAGATGAGATGGGATCTTCTGTCCTTTCTCTCATCAGCTGAGCCTGAGACTATTTCTGAGAGCTTGTCCCAAATCTCCTTGGCTGAATTGCATTCAGCTACCTTTTGAAATATGTCATCTGACATTGTCTGGGCTAGAATGTTCATAGCCTTGGCATCAGCTACTTTCCATTTTTTGATGTCAGCATCTGTTCCTGATGGAGGTGGAACAGCATTTGTGCTTGTGCTCTCTGGGGGTCTTGGACACACTGTCAAAACAGAATTGAAAATATCTTCGTCAATGGAATTCATGTAAAGTCTAATCCTTGCTTTCCAAAGTGCAAACTTGGAAAGATTGCACACTGGAGGTCTGGTGCTAGCATAATCTTTGTTTTGGGCCATGATTTGTGCAAACAAAAACTAATAATAAAATACAGAAGAAAAGCAGATCTAGTTTGGAATCTTGGGGTTCAGGTGTTAGCCTGTACAACCAATCAGATATGGTATGTTTAACCAACCTGCCTCTGATACCAATTGAAAGGGCAACTAGATCTGATATACTCTAGAGGGGGGTGAATAGAGTATATGGTGCTTAAAAACTTTTTACAAGCTTTTACAACAGTTGTTGTAATCTGTGTCAGCAGGGAAGTAATAAAGAATCTAACTACAACACTAAGCTAAACAAAAAACTAAGCATAGAGAGAATCAAGGCCAGAAACAAAAAGAAAACAAGCCAAAATCAGATGACACAAGGGAATATAGTGGTTCACCAAACTTGGGTACATCCACTCTTCTACCACCCTAGGTAGGAATCCACTGCAGGATGAGTTGATCAGGTGTCCTGGGCACCAATGAGCTTTTGATAAGGTGCTCAAAAACCAAAGCAGATTTTTGATCAGGTGTCTTGCCACCAATGAGCTTTTGACAAGGTGCTCAAAAACCAGATTCAAACTTTTGAAGGGAGTTTGAAAAAACCCTTTACAGAGTGGGGGTGAGAGAGTGATGGAAGTCTTCTCTTTCTCAAGCAATTGAGAAGACTATGTGGATTGATGTCAAAGATCCCCCTGAATCCTTGAAATCTTCAGGAAGAAAAGCTTTGCTTGAGGGTGATAGGCCTTCAAATATAGAACTCCAGCAATGGATGATTTCAGCAATAGCTGAAATGTTGAGTGTCTGGAGTCTTGAACTGATGTTGGCCTTGAACACTTTGAGATCTGAAGAGATCTGAAGATTTTTGAAAGCTTGATCTCTTTGATGAGTGTTCTTCAGAATTCTTTTTGACAGAAGATTTTGAATGAGTCTCTGTAATCTGTATTGTATGTTCTCTTCTTATTAATCTCCATTGTTAGAAAGTAGTGAAAAGAAGCGAAAAGTAGAGAACAAGCGAATAAACTTTTGAATAATTGAAATTTTATTATCCAAAAAAGATCTCATTTACAAAGGTATGACCTCCCTTATATAGAATGGAGGAGATAAGAAGAGAGTATACAAACAATGTGGGACTAAACATTTACAGTACTGAGCGGCTAGAATAATGGAGACCGCACAGGCCGCGCGGTTAGACAGATGGGTTAACCGCTCGGCAACTCCAGCAGGATAGAACAGGCCGCAGAGGTAGACCGATAGACCGCCTGGTTAACAAACCGCTGGATCAGACCGCTAAGCCGCTCGGTCAACAAACCGCTGGATCAGACCGCCAAGCCGCCCGGTCTAATACTTCAACACTCCCCCTCAAGCTGGAGCATAGATATCAATCATACCTAGCTTGTCACAAATGTGGAAGAAGGAAGTAGAAACCGGCTTGGTGAAGATATCTGCCAACTCTTTGTCAGAGGTGACAAAAGGAGTACAAATCTGTTTCTTCAAAATCTCTTCCCGAATGAAGTGACAGTCAACCTCTATATGCTTTGTTATCTCATGGAAGACCGGATTTCTGGATATGTGTATAGCGGCCTTGTTGTCACATAACATAGGGAGAGGACAGTCATATACCTCGCCCAGGTCAAGCATGAGAGCCCGCAACCACTTTAACTCACACGTGGTTGACGCCATACTCCGGTATTCTGCTTTGGCACTGGATCTGGAAACAACGGACTGTTTCTTGCTCTTCCAACTCACGAGATTACCTCCAACAAAGGTACAAAAACCTGATGTGGATTTATGATCGACTTTGTCATCCACGTAACTTGAATCTGAGTAGGCCTCAACCCTCAGATGACCATTCCTCTGAAAGAGTAACCCTCTGCCCGGTGCTGCTTTGATATACTCTAAAATCTTCAGGGCGGACTGAAGATGACACTCCCTGGGAGCTTGCATAAACTGACTGACCTTGCCTACAGCGTAGGCGATGTTGGGTCTAGTCACCGTGAGATAGATGAGTTTGCCTACCAAACGTCTGTACCGTGTGACATCAGATAGAAGAGGCGAATCATCCGTCCACGTTTTGTCTTCTCCAACAGCCATGGGAAAATGAGCTGGTTTGGCACCTGTCAATCCTGCTTCTCGTAGAAGATCAAGTGCATACTTCCGTTGAGAGAGAACCAAGGAGTCAAGTTTCCGAGAGATTTCTATCCCCAAAAAGTATTTTGGGAAGCCCATATCCTTCGTGACCAAGTGCTGACGGAGGTGCTTCTTCGTCAAGTCCACCCCATCTCGGTCATCGCCAGTAAGGAGAATATCATCTACATATACGGCCAAAACCACCAGTCCCGAGGCCGTTTTGCGAATGAATAAGGAGTGATCGGCCGAACTCCTTTGAAAACCGATGGTAGCCACAATACCACTAAATTTGTCGAACCATGCCCGAGGGCTCTGCTTTAGGCCATAAATGACCTTCTTCAAATGACAGACACGTGTCTCCCCCCTGAGCAACATACCCAGGAGGTTGCTCCATATAGACATCCTCCTGAAGATCGCCATAGAGAAAGGCATTCTTCACATCAAGCTGGGAAATAGCCCAAGCCCGGTTAACAGCCACAGAAAAGAGAACCCGGATGGTGCTGAGGCGAGCAACCGGAGAGAAGGTATCAAAGTAATCAACGCCATAAGTCTGAGTAAAGCCCTTGGCCACCAGCCGGGCTTTGTAGCGATCCACAGTGCCGTCGGGGCGAAACTTCACAACGAAGACCCAGCGACAGCCAACCACATCAGTGCCCACGGGAGGAGGAACCAGGGTCCAGGTACCCCGTTCAGTAAGAGTAGCCATCTCCTCATCCATGGCAGACTTCCAACGAGGGAGAGCGAGAGCCTCCTGGTAGGTACGGGGAGTAGAAGTAGCAGAGATAGCCAAGGCAAAACACCTGCGAGAAGGAGAAAGCTGATCATAGGAAACAACAGCCGTGAGCGGGTGTTGAGTACACGCCCGCACCCCTTTGCGAAGGGCAATGGGAACATCCAGGTCAACGGGAGCGTCGGCGACGGGAGCGTCAGCGACCGGAGCGTCCGTGGCGGAGAAGGCTGGCCTGGGACTAGAGAGAGACGGCAACGGAGAGGAGGGTGGAGGGGTGGGTAGAGAGACGGACTGGGAAGGAGTGGGTGGAGGAGGAGACGAAGGTGGGAAAACGTGGAGAGGTGTGGAAGGAACGAAGATATCAGAAGGAAGAGAAGGAAGAGAAGAGGGAGGAGAGAAATAGGAAGCATTTTCGAAAAAAGTCACATCGGCGGAGACAAACTGCTTGCGGAGAAGGGGGTCAAAGCAGCAATAGCCTTTTTGAGTGGTAGAGTACCCCAAAAAGACACACTTGGTGGAACGGGGGGAAAGCTTGTCGCGGGTAGCGGAGGGAGCGTGAACAAAGGCCGTACAGCCAAAGACACGGAGAGGAAGAGGAAAAGGTTCCTGGTGGGGGTAGAGAAGGGAGAAGGGAGTCTGGTCGTAGAGAACCGTGGAGGGAAGGCGATTGATGAGATATCAGGCGAGGAGCACAGTGTAGCCCCAGTAGGAGCGAGGGACGTTCATCTGCGTCATGAGAGTACGCGCAACATCAAGCAGGTGACGGTTTTTACGCTCCGCCACCCCATTCTGCTGGGAGGTGTAAACACAAGTCGTTTGATGAAGGAGGCCATGTTTGTGAAAGAACGCGGAGAACTCATGAGTCAGATACTCCTTGGCATTATCAGAACGTAAGACTTTAATAGAAATAGCAAATTGAGTCTTAATCATAAAGTAAAATGATTGCCAAACAGAAAATAGTTCAGAGCGATCTTTTAATAGATATACCCAGGTACATCGAGTAAAATCATCGATAAAAGTGACAAAATAGGAACTGCCCCGACCAACTGTGAGGGTAGGAGCAGGACCTCATACATCAGAATGAATAAGATCAAAAATGCGAGAGGAGCCACGGCCTTGCTTCGGTGGGAAGGAGGAGCGATGATGTTTGCCAAGCTGACACGCATCACAGTTGAGCGGAGAACTGGTAGGAGGTAAGTGGGGCAGAAGCTGACGAATAAGCCGAGGAGGAGGATGTCCAAGACGAAGATGCCACTGAAGAAGATCGGTGGAGGAGGAGTAGGCAGAGAGAGCAGAAACATCGTCGAGGAAGTAGAGGCCGCCGCTCTCAGTCCCAGTAGCAATCGTCCGCTGGGTCCTCGGGTCCTGAAAAGAACAAGTAGTGGGAGTGAATAAGACGGAGCACTGAAGTTGCCGGCATAAAGTAGTAACGGATAACAAATTGCACGGGAACTTCGGGACATAGAGGGTATCCTCCAAGCAAAGCGATGGAGTGAGTTGAACCATGCCCGTCCCATGAACCGGGGACGGGGAACCATCCGCCACACGAACTGGGGGTAAGCGGTCATGGGTCTCAAGACGGGAGAAGCAATGAGGGTTGCCCGTCATATGATTGGTGGCACCGGAGTCAATCAGCCATTTACCTTGGGTAACGACGTGGGCACTACCTGACGTCGTGGCCACAGAGGCAGACGGCCTAGAAGAGGCGGAGGCCGAAGAAGGAGCATCACCGGAAGGGCGAAGATGAGGATGTTTCTGCCAGCAGCGGTCAACAGTATAGCCAGTACGACCACAGTGAGAGCAGAGGAACCGGGAGGAACCCCGTCCGACAGAGGAGCCACGACCACTAGGGCCCCCCCTCTGAACTTGGTGAGCAAAGGAGTCCTGGGAAGGGGGGGAGGCCAACAGAGGCCGCTGGAGGAACGAAGTAACAGCGGTAATGCGAGCCGCAGTGGCATCCAAAGTAGGAGATTCCGCCTCACCCAAGATCTGCTGGCGGATCATATCATAAGAGTCAGGAAGACGAAGAAGATAACAAACAACCAGGAGTTCCTGGAAGTGTTTGTACTGGTCGGCCAAGTCCGCGGAGAAGGGGCGATTCTGGAGGATTTCAGCACCAAGAGCCTGAACCTGCTGATAAGCCGCAGCCAGTGACATGGAAGGGCGGGCGAAGAGGTCCGCATAGAGAGTATAAATGCGGGACGTCTGGCCCCCCTTAGAATAGAGAGCAGCGAGGTGAATCCAGGCGGCCTTGACCGTCTCATCATGGCGAATGACGGGAAGACACTCATCAGAAAGGCTGTTGGCCAGCCAGGTGCGAACAAGAGCATCACTCGCATCCCAGTCATCAAACTCAGGAGAGGTGCGAGAAGGAGGGTCATCAGTGAGGTGATGACGCTTGCGTTGAGAACGAAGGAGAAAGGTGAAAGAAATGCTCCAATCGGGATAGTTGGAGCCAACAAGCTTGGAAAGGGTACCAAGGTTGCCCGAAGGAGGAGGAGGAGAAGGAGCTGCAGGAGTAGTGGTGAGACCGGAGGTAGTCATAGAACCCGGCAAGCAGAAGAAGCCGCGCGAACAGGAGCGGTTAGGAAACAGAAGAAGCCGCGCGAACAGCAGCGGCTAGAAAGAGTTCAAAGGCACAGCGGGGAAGAGGTCGCGCGGACTGAAAAGGCCGAGCGAACAGAAGAGAGGAGAAGAGCAGGTGAGCGCGACCAAGATGCGGGTAAGAAAGGTACAACCCGCACGGTCAGGCAGATCACAGCAGCTGCTAGAAAGCGGTCAAAGGCACAGCGGGGAAGAGGTCGCGCGGACTGAAAAGGCCGAGCGAACAGAAGAGAGGATAAGAGCAGGTGACCGCGACCAAGATGCGGGTGAGAAAGGAACAACCTGCACGGTCAGGCAGATCACAGCAGCAAACCGCGAGTAGAGAGACAACACACGCGGACAGACCGCAACGACTAGGAAGTCGGAGCGGCAGGAAAGAACAAGGAGCGCGGCGACAAGAAAATAGGTCGCTGCGACAAAGAGCAGTAGGAGAAGAGAACCAAGAAGAAGCAAGCCGCGCGAACAGGGCAGCGGACAGAAACAAGCCGCGCGGATAGAAACAAGCCGCACGGACAGAAGAGAAGGCAAGCCGCGAATCAAGTCGCAGAACGCGGAAAACAAGCCGCGAACAACAGAGAGCGCACAGAATCAGGAGGAAATGACCGTGTCCTCTGATACCATGTTAGAAAGTAGTGAAAAGAAGCGAAAAGTAGAGAACAAGCGAATAAACTTTTGAATAATTGAAATTTTATTATCCAAAAAAGATCTCATTTACAAAGGTATGACCTCCCTTATATAGAATGGAGGAGATAAGAAGAGAGTATACAAACAATGTGGGACTAAACATTTACAGTACTGAGAGGCTAGAATAATGGAGACCGCACAGGCCGCGCGGTTAGACAGATGGGTTAACCGCTCGGCAACTCCAGCAGGATAGAACAGGCCGCAGAGGTAGACCGATAGACCGCCCGGTTAACAAACCGCTGGATCAGACCGCTAAGCCGCTCGGTCAACAAACCGCTGGATCAGACCGCTAAGCCGCCCGGTCTAATACTTTAACATCCATTAATCAAAAAAACATTCTGTCTTTTATTCTCTGTTCCAGAATAGAATATCATTCTCTATCAAGGATAGCCGTTGGTCTGCATTGATTGCATCCTTAATTGCATAATCTCTTCTGGTGGAAAGTTCACAGAATTATTCCTTGAAAAATCCCTTGAAACTTGGTCCAGAATTGAATGTAAACGGCTAGCAAATCTCTGAATTAATTACAGAATAACTCCTAACTGATTTGAATTTGAATTCTGGAAGTTATCTGAAATCGTCGAACTAAGCTCTGCTATCGTCGAGCTGAGCTCAGCGATCTGGAAAACTTAAGCAACAAAATAATCGTCGATCTGAGCTCAAAGATCGTCGAACTGAGCTCAGAGATAAAGATCCAAAGCAGAGTCAAAATCGTCGACCTAAGCTCACCGATCGTCGAATGGAGTTCGACGATATTAAGAAGTTGAGCTCAGCGATCGTCGAATGGAGTTCGACGATCTGTCGAAGTTGAGCTAGACGATCATCGATCGGAGTTCGACGAATCGTCGTGCTGAGCTCGACGATCAGACTTGGTCTCCAGACAGAAAAACTTGGTCTCCAGGGCAGCTTCCAATCCTAGACTTCTAACCCTTAGACTCAATTCTAATTGACCTTTTAAGCTATACATGAGGTCAAATAAAGGTTCCTAGAGACATAGTGATCCTGACCCAAATTAGTAATAGGGTATTCCAACACACGTCATGGACACCAGGGAAGGTCGTAGGCAAAACCAGCCTATAAGCTGACACTCCGATGCGCTCAATAATTTGGAAAGATCCCACGTACCGGGGGTCTAACTTGTGGTTCCTTCCAAATCTTTTAACACCAGACATCAGAGAAACCTTCAGGAAAACCAAGTCTCCAACGACAAACTCCAGATCGACCCTTCATTGATTAACATACTTCTCATAGCGCTCTTGAGTCACACGGAGCTTTTCTCGAATATGAGTCACAGCACAATTCATCTACTCACGGGATTCCGGACCTAGCAACGGTCTCTCACCAACTTCAGCCCAAAACAAAGGAGTTCTACAACGCCTCCCATATAGGGCCTCAAACGGGGCCATCTGCAGACTCTCTTAATAACTATTATTGTATGCAAACTCCATGAGTCTGAAACGCTCATCCCAAGCACCACCATGATCCAAAATATAACACCTGATCATGTCTTCTACGATCTGATTTACTTTTTTCGTCTGACCATTCTTCTGCGGATGATAGGCGGTGGAATACCTTAAATCGGTACCCAACCCCTCCTGTAAACTCTTCCAAAAGCGAGACGTAAATCTGGAGTCTCGATCTGATACAATGCTAACAGGCACTCCATGTAAGCTGATGACCTCTTCAAGATATACCTCGGCTATCTTCTTTATCGAATACCCAATCTTAAATGGAACAAAGTGAGCACACTTTGTCAATCTATCGACTATCACCCAAACAAAGTCATGCCCACGGGGAGATTTTCGTAGACCGGTGATGAAATCCATTGAAATACTCTCCCATTTCCAACTTGGAATATCAAGCGGTGTCAATTTACCACCAGGCCTTCTATGATCAGCCTTAACACGCTAACACGTATAACATTCCGATACAAACTTCGCGATATCATTCTTCATCCCCGACCACCAAACAGTTTTCTTTAGATCTTTATACATCTTAGTGGAATAATGGTGGTAGTCTACACTGGAACCATGAGCTTCAGCACAGATCTTAGCCCGAATGTCGCCAAAGGCGGGGACGCAAAATCTACCCCGATACTTCAAGGTATTCAACTCGTCCAAGGAAAAATCCGGTAGCTCTCCCTTCACAGTTTTATTTCGGAGGTGCAACAAATCAGGATCATCCTTCTGGTGTGCTCGAGTAAGAGAAATCCAAGAGCGCTCTTCTGCTTTTAGACTAGCAGGCACAGTATGACTCCCAACCTCAATATCCATCAACAAGAATTCCTCTACCAAAGACTGTACCGACAGATTAAAAATTTTAGCGGTCTTTCTACTCAAAGCATCGACTACTACATTAGCTTTTCCTGGGTGATAAAGAATTTCCACTTCATAATCAGCCACATATTCTAACCACCGACGCTGGCGCATATTTAGTTCCTTCTGAGTGAAGACATACTTCAAACTCTTATTCTCCATATAGACCTTGCACAACGCGCCATACAATAAGTATCGTCAAAGCTTCAGCGCATAAATTACGGCAGCAAACTCCAAATCATGCATAGGATAGTTTCTCTCATGAATCTTTAGTTGCCTCGATCCATACGCGATCACCTTACCATCTTGCATTAAAACACAACCAAGTCCGATGTGTGATGCATCAACATACACAACATACTCAACTCCTTTAGTAGGTAAGGTTAAAATTGGAGCAGTACACAATCTCTTCTTTAACTCTTGGAAAGCCTCTTCACACTTATCACTCCAAATGAATGCAGTATTCTTCTGAGTAAGTCTAGTTAGAGGAGCAGACAATACCGAAAACCCTTCCACGAATCTTCTATAGTAGACAGCCAGACCTAAGAAGCTCCTAATCTCCTTAGGTGTAGAAGGTCTCTCTCATTCCATCACAGCAGAAATCTTGCCCGGGTCTATAGAAATACCGTTCTTGCTTACAACATGACCCAAAAAGGACATCTGAGGTAGTCAGAACTCAAATTTACTCAACTTCGCATATAGCTTATGCTCCCTCAGGGTCGAAAAAACAAAACGCAAATGCTGAGTATGCTCCTCAACATTGCGGGAATACACCAAGTTATCATCTATGAACACAATAAAAAATCGGTCCAAGAAATCCTTAAACACCTTATTCATCAAATCCATGAAAGTAGAGGATGCATTGGTTAAACCAAAAGTCATCACAAAAAACTCATAATGTCCATGCCGCAAATGGAAAGCGGTTCGGGGAATATCTGCCTCACGAATTCTCAACTAGTGGTAGCCTGAGCGAAGATTGATCTTTGAAAATGTCAAGCTACCATGCAACTGATAGAACAGATCATCAATCCTTGGAAGGAGATATCTATTCTTAATGGTTACCTTGTTCAATTCTATATAATCGATGCAAGGTTTCATCGATCCATCTTTCTTCTTGACGAACAAAACAGGAGCACCCCACAGAGAAGAACTTGGTCTAATAAAACCACACCTCAATAAGTCATCGAGCTAAGTACGCAACTCATCCAACTCACGCGGAGCCATACGGTACAGTGCTTTGGCAATAGGACGATGTTGAAGTATTAGACCGGGCGGCTTTGCGGTCTTGTCTGGCGGTTTGTTGACCGAGCGGTCTGGCGGTCTCCTCTGGAGCTTGGAGACCGGGCGGTCTATCGGACTCACATTGCGGCTTGTTCTCATCCTGCTGGAGTTGTCGTGCGATTAACCCATCTGTCTAACCGCGCGGCCTGTTCGGCCTCTTTTATTTCTAGCCGCTCAGCCCTGTACATGTTTAGTCCCATATTGTTTGTTCATACTCTCTTCTATCTCCTCTATTCTATATAAGGGAGGTCATACCTTTGTAAATGATACTTTTTACATGATATCAGAGCACACAGTCTTTTCCTCCTGATTGTGTGCGCTCTTTGATTCTCGCGGCTTATTTTCTGCTTACGCGACCTGTCTTCGCGGCTTGCCTTCTCTTCTGTCCGCTGCCCTGTTCGCATGGCTTGTTTCTCCTTGGTTCTCTTCTCCTGCTGCTATTCGTCACCGCGACCTATTTTATTGTCGCCGTGCTCCTGGTTCCTTCTTGCCTCTCCGGCTTCCTAATCGTTGCGGCCTGTTTCTGTTCGCCCGGCTTGCGACTTGTTGTTGTCGCTGCTTCTTGCTTCCTCTTCTGTTCGCTCGGACTTTTCAGTCCACGCGACCTCTTCCCCTCTGTGCCTTTGACTGCTTCCTAGCTGCTTGTGTTCGCGCGGCTTCTTCCTTTTTATCCGCTGCGGCTTCGCCTCTTCTTGCGCGGTTTCTTGCTGTGTTCTATGACTACTTCCGGTCTCACCACCCTCGTTATCTCCACCACTCCTGCCGCTCCTTCTCTACCTCCTCCTTCGGGCAACCTTGGCACCCTTTCTAAGCTTGTTTGCTCCAACTATCCTTATTGGAGCGTTTCTTTCACCTTTCTTCTTCGCTCTCAGCGCAAGCGTCATCACCTCACCGATGACCCTCCTCCTCGTAACTCTCCTGAGTTTGATGACTGGGATGCGAGCGATGCTCTTGTCCGCACGTAGCTGGCCAATAGCCTTTCTGATGAGTGCCTTCCCGTCATTCGTCATGATGAAACGGTCAAGGCCGCTTGGCTTCACCTCGCTGCTCTCTATTCGAAGGGGGGACAGACGTCCCGCATTTATACTCTCTATGCGGACCTCTTCGCCTGCTCTTCCATGTCTCCTGCTGCGGCTTATCAGCAGGTTTAGGCTCTTGGTGCTGAAATTCTCCAGAATCGCCCCTTCTCCGCGGACTTGGCCGAGCAGCACAAACACTTTTAGGAACTCCTGGTTGTTTGTTATCTTCTCCGTCTTCCCGATTCCTATGATCTGATCCGCCAGCAGATCCTGGGTGAGGCGGAATCTCCTACTTTGGATGCCACCGCGACTCGCATTGCCGCTGTTACTTCGCTGCTCCAGCGGCCTCTGTTGGCCTCCCTACACTCCCAGGACTCCTTTGCTCACCAAGCTCAGAGGGGGGGACCTAGTGGCCGCGGCCACTCCGGCGGACGGGGTTCGTCCCGGTTCCTCTGCTCTCACTGTGGTCGTACCGGCCATTCTGTTGACCGCTGCTGGCTGAAACATCCTCATCTTCGCCCTTCCGATGATGCTCCTTCGGCCTCCGCCTCTTCTCGGCCGTCTGCCTCTGTGGCCACGACGTCAGGTAGTGCCCACGTCATTACCCAAGGTAAATGGCTAATTGACTCCGATGCTACAAATCATATGACTGACAACCCTCATTGCTTCTCCCGTCTTGAGTTACATGACCGCTTGCCCCCAGTTCGTGTGGCAGATGGTTCACCGTCCCCGGTTCATGGGACGGGCATGGTTCAACTCACCCCATCGCTTTGCTTGGAGGACACTCTCTATGTCCCGAAGTTCCCGTGCAATTTATTATCTGTTACTACTTTATGCCGGCAACTTCAGTGCTCCGTCTTATTCACTCCAACTGCTTGTTCTTTTCAGGACCCGAGGACCCAGCGGACGATTGCTACTGGGACCGAGATCGGCGGCCTCTACTTCCTCGACGATGTTTCCGCTCTGTCCGCCTACTCCTCCTCTACAGATCTCCTTCAATGACATCTTTGCCTTGGACATCCTCCTCCTCGGATTCTTCGACAGCTTCTGCCCCACTTACCTCCTACCAGTTCTCCGCTCAACTGTGATGCGTGTCAGCTTGACAAACATCATCGCTCCTCCTTCCCACCGAAGCAAAGCCGTAGCTCCTCTCGCCCGTTTGATCTTATTCATTCTGATGTATGGGGTCCTGCTCCTACCCTCACTGTTGGTCGGGGTAGTTCCTATTTTGTCACTTTTATAGATGATTTTTCACGATGTACCTGGGTGTATCTATTAAAAGATAGCTCTGAACTCTTTTCTGTTTGGCAATCATTTTATTTTATGATTCAGAATCAGTTTGACATTTCTATTAAAGTTTTATGTTCTGATAATGCCAAGGAATATCTTAATCATGAGTTCTCCTCTTTCTTTCACCAACATGGTCTTCTTCATCAAACTACTTGTGTTTACACCTCCCAACAGAATGGGGTGGCGGAGCGTAAAAACCATCACCTTCTTGATGTTGCTCGTACTCTCATGACGCAGATGCACGTCCCTCGCTCCTACTGGGGCTACGTTGTGCTTCTTGCCTGTTATCTCATCAATCACCTTCCCTCCACAGTTCTCCACGGCCTGACCCCCTTCTCCATTCTCTACCCCCACAAGGAACCGTTTCCTCTCCCTCTCCGTGTCTTTGGCTGTACGGCCTTTGTTCACGCTCCCTCCGCTACCCGCGACAAGCTTTCCCCCCATTCCACCAAGTGTGTCTTTTTGGGGTACTCTACCACTCAAAAAGGCTATTGCTGTTTTGACCCCCTTCTCCGCAAGCAATTTGTCTCCGCGGATGTGACCTTTTTCGAGAATGCTTCCTACTTCTCTCCTACCTCCTCTCATCCTTCTGATCTCTCCGTTCCCTCCGCGCCTCTCGACGTCTTCCCACCACCGTCTCCTCCTCCACCGTCTCCTTCCCAGTCTGTCTCCCCACCCACCCCTCCACCCTCCTCTCCGCCGCCGTCTCTCTAGTCCCGGGCCAGCCTTTTCCGCCACGGACACTCCGGTCGCTGACGCACCCGTCGACCTGGATCTTCCCATTGCTCTTCGCAAAGGGGTGCGGGCGTGTACTCAACACCCTCTTGCGGCAGTTGTTTCCTATGATCGGCTTTCTCCTTCTCGCAGGTGTTTTGCCTTGGCTATCTCCGCGACGTATACTCCCCGCACCTACCAGGAGGCTCTTGCTTTCCCTCATTGGAAGTCTTCCATGGATGAGGAGATGGCTACTCTTACTGAAAGGGGTACCTGGACCCTTGTTCCTCCTCCCGTGGGCACTGATGTGGTTGGCTGTCGCTGGGTCTTCATTGTGAAATTTCGCCCCGACGGTACTGTGGATCGCTACAAGGCCCGACTGGTGGCCAAGGGCTTCACTCAGACTTACGACATTGATTAATTTGATACTTTTTCTCCGGTTGCTCGCCTCAGCACCATCCAGGTTCTTCTCTCTGCGGCTGTTAACCGGGATTGGGCTATTTCCCAGCTTGATGTGAAGAATGCCTTTCTCTATGGTGATCTTCAGGAGGACGTCTACATGGAGCAACCTCCTGGGTATGTTGCTCAGGGGGAGACATGCGTATGCCATTTGAAGAAGGCCATTTATGGCCTAAAGCAGAGCCCTCGGGCGTGGTTCGATAAATTCAGTGGCATTGTGGCTACCATCGGCTTTACAAGGAGTTTGGCCGATCGCTCCTTATTCATTCGCAAAACGGTCTCGGGACTGGTGGTTTTGGCAGTATATGTGGATGATATTCTTCTTACTGGCGATGACCGAGATGGGGTGGACTTGACGAAGAAGCACCTCCGTCAACACTTGGTCACGAAGGATATGGGCTCCCCGAAATACTTTTTGGGGATAGAAATCTCTCGGAAACTTGACTCGTTGGTTCTCTCCCAATGGAAGTATGTCCTTGATCTTCTACAAGAAGCAGGATTGACAGGTGCCAAACCGGCTCGGTTTCCCATGGCTATTGGAGAAGACAAAACGTGGATGGATGACTCGCCTCTTCTATCTGATGTCACAAGGTACAGACGTTTGGTAGGCAAACTCATCTATCTCACGGTGACTAGACCCGACATCGCCTATGCTGTAGGCAAGGTCAGTCAGTTTATGCAAGCTCCCAGGGAGTGCCATCTTCAGTCTGCCCTAAAGATTTTAGAGTACATCAAAGCAGCACCCGACAAAGGGCTAATCTTTCAGAAGAATGGTCATCTGAGAGTTGAGGCCTACTCATATTCTAGTTACGCAGATGACAAAGGCGATCGCAAATCCACATCAGGTTTTTGTACCTTTGTTGGAGGAAATCTTGTGAGTTGGAAGAGCAAGAAATAGTCTGTTGTCTCCAGATCCAGTGCAGAAGCCGAATACCGGAGTATGGCGTCAACCACGTGTGAGTTAAAGTGGTTGCGGGCTCTCATGCTTGACCTGGGCGAGGTATATGACTATCCTCTTCCAATGTTCTGTGACAACAAGGCCGCTATATACATATCCAGAAATCCGGTCTTCCATGAGAGAACAAAGCATATAGAGGTTGACTGTCACTTCATTCGGGAAGAGATTTTGAAGAAACAGATTTGTACTCTATTTGTCACCTCTGACAAGGAATTGGCAGATATCTTCACCAAGCCGGTCTCTACTTCCTTCTTCCACATTTGTGACAAGCTGGGCATGATTGATATCTATGCTCCAGCTTGAGGGGGAGTGTTGAAGTATTAGACCGGGCAGCTTTGTGGTCTTGTCTGGCGGTTTGTTGACCGAGCGGTTTGGCGGTCTCCTCTAGAGCTTGGAGACCGGGCGGTCTATCGGACTCACATTGCGGCTTGTTCTCATCCTGCTGGAGTTGCCGTGCGGTTAACCCATCTGTCTAACCGCGCGGCCTGTTCGGTCTCTTTTATTTCTAGCCGCTCAGCCCTGTACATGTTTAGTCCCACATTGTTTGTTCATACTCTCTTCTATCTCCTCCATTCTATATAAGGGAGGTCATACCTTTGTAAATGATATCTTTTTTGGACAATAAAATTTCAATTATTCAAAAGTCTATCCGTTTGTTCTTGCTTGTTCGCTACTTTTTACAGACGAGTACCTGGCTCGAGGTCTATCACAAACTCTATCTCCCTTTCAGGAGGAAGTCCTGGAAGACTATCAGGAAAGACATCTGGAAACTCTTGCACCACCGAGTCCTCCTCAAGATGTGGTGTAACAAAAGCTGTCTCCAGAGCAGAAATAGAAACTAAAAATGCCTCGCAACCAGACTCTATAATACGACAAGCACGTACCACAGAAATGACAAGGGAAACTCTATCCTGAAATCCATAGAAGCTCATAGGTTGTCCGTAGTCTATCCTGAAATCCATTCGCTTAGCCTTGCACTGGATGACCGTATCATACTTGGACAGTCAGTCCATGCCCAAAATCATATCAAAATCAGCCAGGTCTAGAATCATCAGATCCACAAAGGCCAGAAAATTGCCAAGATAAATAGGGTATCTCAGAACTCCTTGATTAGATATCACCGAATCACCGGAGGGAAGCTTGACATTAAAGGAGTCTCCTAATTGATACACATTCAGGCGATGTTTATCAACAAACCTCCGGGCCACAAAGGAATGAGTGGCACCCGAATCGAAAAGAACGCGCGCCCACCTATTCCGCATCTTAAACACTCCTAAAATTGTAGCATACATAACTAAACGAACGATAACTATGACAATAACGATAAATAATAAAGATAAATTAAACTGAGGCTAACCTGTTATCACTTGCGTAGAGGTTTGAACTTCCTCGCTGGTCATCACGTTCAGCTTTCCTATTCCTTTATCCAGGTTTGGTGGAGGCGGCAAAGCTCGAAGCGGGGCAGGCTGCAGTGGGGACTGAGCCTGGGGGCACGAAGATTTCTAGTGTCCATTCTGCCCGCACTGAAAGCAAGTCCTTTCTTTCATCCAGCAATGACTCACATTATGACCCTTCCTTGCACAGAACGAGCACACTAGCTCTCCCTTGGGTGCACCTTGGATGGCATGCACCTGTTGCTACTTCAGGGTGGCAGTCCTCTTTAAACACCTTTCGTAAGGGTGGCCAGGATGACCACAGAAGCTACACACTTCCTTACTTTTCTTTTTCGAAGAAGGGCCAGATGCCCTGGAGCTACCATCGTCAACACCTTTCCTTTTCTCTTTCCTCACCGTAGCACCTCGATTCCTGGCATTCTCGATCGCCTCGACCTTCAAAGCGGCTTCCACTGCTTCAGCATAACTTTCAGCTCGATAAGCGCATGCCCATTGCTGGACATCGCTTCTTAGTCCTCCCAGAAAATGCTTCACTTTACCTCCTCAGAAGTTACCAAATCAGGAGCAAACCTATTCAATTTGCTAAACTCAATCTCAACTCGCTCACGGTGAGATGTCTCTGCTTTAGATGCAGAAAGTTATTCATCAGGCGGTCCTGCTCGACCAAGGGTAAAAACTTATTCAGCAGCATCTTCTTGAAAGATTCCCAAGAACAGCCTTCCTTCAAACTCTCTCTTTCCCGAATCCACCAACTCTTTGTCAGGCCTTTTAACTGATGGGCTGCAATCATCACCTTCTAGGCTTCTAGAATTCCAGAATACGAAAATATCTCCTCGATGGAGATGATCCAATCATCTAAAATCATAAAGTCGGCACTCCCGTCGTAGGTGGGAGGTCCCAACCGCTGAAAGTGCGATATGAAATTCATTTCTGATGGTTTCACCATCGGGGGCAACAGAGGAGCAGGGGAATTAGGCACGACTTGGCCCAAGGCAGGCTCTTGCACTAAAGGTTGTTGTGCGGGAGCACCAGACAACATAGACTGAATTTGCGATTGCATCGCAACTAATTGCCTCGACAGAGGCTCATTGCTCTGACGCAGACTCTCGATAATCGCATCACTCTGCGCACCTGATGACTCACCCTCCGACTGGGGATTCGATCTCGTCGCAGGACGCTTTGACGGCATTTCTAAAAGCCAACGGACAACTCATCAAAATCCTAGCTTACAACAAAGTCACTCAACTAGTTCAGACCATACTTAAAATAAACTTGCTTATGCTGCAACTTGCTCTGGGATTTTATAATGATGTTATGTCCTACTTAGGATGATATCCTCTCATCCTATTAACTCTGGTGCCTATGACATGAATGCATATATTCTTTATTCTTATTTAAAATCATGTGTGTACATGTGTCACCACGTAAAACTTAACTTAGCACGCGTGCTTATGCGATGATATGTAATGTATGCAGTGCTATGCATTCTAAAAAGGCCCTAATGTATGTTATGAGTGGCGTACACATGAAATGTTATGCATCTCATACTACATAACATTGCATGCAACGAGAAAAGAAAACGTGCTAATGGGCACCCATGTGATGGTGGTTATGCATCTCATACTACATAACCGTCACATGTTGCCACCTATGGCGGATCCATATACAAACACATATTATGCATCCCATAATACATAATATGCCTCGTATACTTCTTATCATGCTATGAGTGTATTGATTATGCTTCGGCTAAGACGTACTGATGACGCATCGGTGTGTGCATGAAATGTCACTAAACAACTAACACTAACAAGAGAAGGTTGTCCAACCAATTGTCAAGCAACCTGGCTCTGATACCAACTGTCACAACCCACATTTTCACCGCATAAAATAACTTATCAGAGTAAGGGAAAATGTGCGTCATGATGGCACGTCAGTAGGGGATAACTGCGGACGCTCAGGCAAACACCTACCTAATCAGGAAGAAGATTCTTTATGTTATTTTGAGGAAAAAAATCAGTTTAAGTGCAGTAGTTAGTCGTATCCCTCGGCTTAGTGGCTCATCTAGTCCACGAATCAAAATATAATTATATGCTGCGGAAAAATACTTGTTTAGATTGACTCTAACATCCAACATGAGAATAAACGTCCCCAAAGGACAACTCATGCTATGTAAGACTCTAAATTTATAATAGTAGTAAGGATAGCTTTTACGATCGCTAAATATAACAAGTTAGAGTTTTTAAATTATGCAGTGCATGGAGTAATAGTAATAGATTTTATTCTTAAAAATACCTAACATGCATTCATAGCATAAATCCTCCTAGAGAGCAAGTAATCCACATCCACATATAGAAAACTAAGCAGCTAGCAAGTATCTAAAAGTAACAATTCTGTGGGTGTCAACAAACTGACATGAACCCACAAACATAAAATTATGTCTGAACCAGTAAAACAAAATAAACAACAAACTACCTCGCTAAGACGAGGCAACAACCACGGCCAACACTGCCGCCCAGAAACTCCAAAACTAGCTCTGTTATCTGCTACGGCTCTGAACCTAAGGCATTCCAAAGACAGAATACCTCAGCAAGAAGGTACAAATGGTGACAGAAAATTAATAAACCAACATAAACAAAGGTCAAAAGTGGTACCAACCCAAGAACAAAAGCACTGAAGTAAAGAACAAAAAGAAAACAGGGCATCAATAGGAAAAGAACTCTTACGTGATTCGTCACGTTCAATAAGAGTAAACCAGACGCACGAGGCTATAAGGTGACTACATGAATAATTCATAAGGAAGAAATACAAAACCTTTATTAGGCACCCGTGATCGACTCAACCCAAAAACACGGGCGAGGTGGTCACTCAACTGGACACACCCTCACGAATAAAATATCTGTCTAGCTGCGAGGGAGTCTCGTACTCTCCACCATACACTGCACACACCCAAAAACCTGGTAGACTTCCACAAGGTACTAATAAAGACATCAAACATTACGGAGGTGGTTTTGTCCACTAACTCCCGCAATCAAGAAACCCAATGAAACCACAACACATAAATCTCGAGACTTGACATGTCGAATTATACTCAACACTCTAGGTTAAAGACGCAGTTGATCAATCTCTAGGAGTGATTTACAATCCTAGATAAACTCTAATGCGTTTTTCAACAACGGTAAATAAGGCGATTAAAGCCAATACTAAAAACATTTTATCAAACCTTTATGAAGTTACCAGATTCAGTTAACAAGACAAGATTTAGAAATTTTCAAGTAATCGAAAGATTAGACATGACTATAACTTAGAAGGACATACAAAAATTATGCAAGAAGATAAAGGGGCAAAACTCATTCATTACCACCAAATCGGACGAGGAGAAAAAAGGGTAAACCACCACTTGCCTTGATTTTACCGGAAAAGTCCTCGGATTCAGTCCACGTCGCAGATCGGGGCAAAAAGGATGCGGGAGAAGTTGAAATATGAACAAGAACGACTGAAAAAGAGGTTAGAGCCGAAAAACCCTTACGAGAAATCTCAAGAAACGGGGAAGATATAACCACGATGTCGTAGCTCTCGGCGAGAGCTTTCCGGATCTATGTTCGGATGAAGATTTCGAGCACCGGAGCACCGTCGGCGGCCACCGGAAGGTTCACGAAATATTTTCTCTCTCACGCTCACGCCGCTCTGGTTCGGGAGGGAAAGATCAGAGAAGATGAATGGATTTCTTTCTTAATATAAGTATCAGAGTATATATATACGAGCATCTTCACATGGCCTATGCCCGTGGTCGATGCTCTCGGGCGGCCTTCGGCCGCATCCAAGCGGGTTTCGCCTGCCTCCGAACGGGCTTCTCTCGTGCTCGATCCGTCGTTGCGGGCTGCGCCCGCATCAAAGAGGGATGCACCCGCATCAAAGCGGGTTGCACCCACATCAAAACGGACAGTGTCCGCAATATATATATATATATATATGAGTACTCAAAATGACCGTAAAAAATATAAATCAATATTACAATTTTCATTTTATAAAAAAATTTACGTTTTATCGTAAAAACATTAATTTCACGCAATCTTTATATTCCGCCATCTCTCTCCCTTTCTCTCTCCCTCTCTCTCCTCCCCCTCTCTCTTTCTCTCTCTCCCTCCTCTCTCTTCCCAACTCTCGCCCCCCCATCTTATGCTCTCTCTCATGATCCAATGGCTCTTATTTGATCTATGGTGTGCCTCCAAATACCTATATTGTTTTATATAATAAGATATATAGCTATCAATAAAGATATATAAATGTATATATAAATATATATTTATAAAATCTTTTGGCTAAAACGGACTTTTTACGGGCAGGTGCGTGGAAGACAAAAATAAGGTTTAGGATAGCTTCAAATCGAAAAGCGGCCAACATGAAAGTTGTAAATCTCGTCGAGACGAACAAATTTTATATTAATCATTTTTCCATACGACATCGTTTTGACCCTCAAAAAGGCTCACGAACGAAAACTACAGCGGACTACACGATAACAAGTTACAGGTACTCGAGTAGGTCCAGAAAAGTCACTCGAGTAGGAAAATAATCACTCGAGTAAAAAGGAAGGAGCACTCGAGACAGAGAAAATTACTCGATTAGGTCCAATAATCACTCGAGTAGCTTGAAGAAAAATACTCGTGCAAATAAAAGAAATGACTCGAGTAAAATAAAATCAGGACTCCAGTGGTAAGGAGAGTACTCGAGTATTCAGGAAATCGAATTTGCATGCACAGTGGATCCACTCGTGTAGAGCTGAAACCACTCGAGTAAAATAAAGATAGGGACTCGAGTAACTTTGCATAATGAACAAATTCTTTGCAAATATAACATTTTGATCAAATTATATAAATGAATAGTAAAAGACATTTTTGAATAGTACTATAATATTAAGATAATCATATTTATATATTTTTGAATAAGAAAACACGAGTTCAAAACGGAGGCCCGAACGCGCGCCAAATCAAACGAAATTCGCACTGTAGGCGAATACTGACGCTACGTACCCAACGACAAAGTTAAAACATAAATCCGACGAGTCATTCCCGAGATATTAATCTTCAAAGTATATGGCAAATATAAACTATCCAAAACTTCAATCGCGCGCCGAGACTCCAAAAATGCTCGAATTGCGACGAAAGTTGGCGAGCAAGTCCAAAATTACTTAACTTAAATACCGAATGCAAAATTTTCCCATTACAATGAGAATTTGGCCGACTCGACCACACAGACGCGAAAATGCCTTAACGGCATTGCGCCGCCAACTCGACGTTAAAAGTAACGTCACGACGTCATAAACATGACGATGCCCATTCAAATAAAATCATCGAAAAAATTCGGGGGCGTTATAGTGCGTAGTATGATTACCCGTGTGTACTATTGTTAGGGTACGTTAAACACTTACGGGCTGAGTTAAAGATGAACCCGCATCATGTATTCGATCACGATGCCTTGAGCAACCGACATAAGTTGAACCGAACCCGCACCATGCATTTTAGCATGAGGTTAACCCTCATGAATGTTGATGGATCATGGGATAGGCTGAGTTTGTCGTGACCGGACCAGTAAATGCTCAAATGGTATCTTGAGAGTGCTATATTAGATAAGCATCTAGAACTTTGAATTCGGGTTCAAATTAATACGAGGTCTCTAGGACCATAAATCAAATGGAACATAAAGATTGGATGGTGCACATTTTTTGTCATTAAATCCTTAAACTAATATAAATATTGATAAATAGTTCAAGATGTCCTATAAAGTTTTGCTAAAGGGACCCAATCTAGATAAAATTATTAAGAGGGTCACTATGATATAATAAAACTGTTAATGCTCATATCTTATTTTTCATTAGATTATAATAATTAAAGATTATCACCAATATCAAGTCCATTCATTAACTTGGCATCCATTACACTACAGGGTAATCTAGCCCCACAACAAATTGTAAAAAGTCTATAAACAATTGTAACACCTCCATTTGTAAAAAGTCTACTTAGCATCCATTACACTACAGGGTAATCACTACACGGCTCATGTTGATTGAATACAATAGAATTGTAATACCTCGATTTCATCACTTAGGCTCCGTTTGGGGGGACTTATTTTCACCGGTCAAGCGGTTACGACCGCACGAACCAGACCTAAACTAGGGCTGGTTCGTGTGGTCGTAACTGCTTGACCGGTGAAAATAAGTCCCCCCAAACGGAGCCTTAGAATCCATTTTATTTACTTGAAAATGTATGCTCTGTGGATGGAGATTTTATCGAATCGAACCCGTTGAAAAAAAAATCTGAAATTCTCTTCACGCATGATCGTGCGCTGCATAAGGCATGATGTGGGCGAAAGAGTGTTTACTCCCTGTCGACAAACGTCTAATTTTTGAATGGTTGTGCATCCTTTTGTGAATTTAAGGATGATTGTGTGCCTATGGAGACGACCATACACCTAGTGGGACATGACCATGAGCCTAGAGATATGCGACATTGTTCACCAATAGTGGTTACAGGAAGTTTTCCAGCGTATTTCCTTTTGGTCGTGCGCTTCTTCACGCGCGACAGTGCACCAGAGTGTGCATCTTGTGCTAATGATATCTAGTTTTTGAGAGTTTCGTCGCCTTCCCCCGTGTCCCTTCAAGCAGGACCAGGCGCCCCTTCCAAGTGATTGTGCGCATATCGCAGGTTGCAGTTTAAGCGAGACGCATGATCATGTGCCTTAAGAGCACTTATAAAGAAGATGCGTCAACTGATAGCGGAGTAAAAACCACTCCTCTACTCTGGACGCACCCGAGGATCAACGGAAAGTAGAATTGATGACCCACGACTCTTTCCTAAGCATCAGAGGACAATTCTCTCATCTTCTTTATTTTTTTCACCGCGCTCAAATCCTTGATTGTTTGAGATTTTCTCTTGTGTTCTTGTAGTTTTAATCATACATTTTCATGTCTTGTGTATTCATACATTTTCATTTTTACTAATGCTATTGATTGTGTGTTTATACCTCACTTGATAAGGTTTTGTTAAATGCAGACTCATTGTTGTTAGGGTTCAGCCCCCAAAAATGAGTCTCATTGACTTGTGGAAAAAATCAGATCAATAATTCTAGTCTACCACTGCATATAAACTGGAGCATGTCGACTGGATGCTACAGTCCTTATCGACTAGAAGTCTAGAGCCTGTCGACTTAAAATATGGAAGAAAGTCTTGGTTTATGTCAAGTAGAAGAGTAGCAGACCGACAAGAAGTCTGCAATGTGATGACTATACAGAGTGCATATTGACATGATGAGTTCCATATCGGTTAGAAGCAGGAAACCTTGTCAATGAGACAAGGTTAGTGTATCATCTAGACGAGCTTTTGAATATGTCGACAAGACAGGTTGGACCATATCGTTGAAACATGGTCTTTATTGACGGGACAAGTCCCATATTGATGGAATGCATGGTCCATGTCGAAGAAACCGGTTCCTGAGCAGAAATTTGTGTGGCTTTGTTACTTAATCTGGTTGTTTCAGGCCATTGAATCTTCTTAAGTCTCATCAAATGGCTGTTAATGATGAATCTAAGGTTCTAATAGGGTTTTGAACACCTATTTAAAGATAGATGTGAAAGAATGAATAGTTTTGACTTAAGCCTCGGAGAATACTGTAGAAGAAGGGTGAAAAGAGATTTATAAATATTTTCTAAAACTATTTTTTATAATTCAACAATTTTAGGTTAGAATCCATAAGGTCATAACCAGAGAATTAAAACACAAAAAACGTAAAGACACACAAGCAACATAGCAAAGCAAAGCACAATACAAAAGACACCAAAAATATAATGGTTTCCGAAAATTTGGGTACATCCACTCTTCTACCGGTTTTGTAGGAATACAATTTCACAGTGTATGAGTCTTTTGATAAGAAGACTCTCAGAACCAGGTACCGAGTCTTTTGTTAAGGAGACTCTCAGAAACAATACATTAAATTTGTTTGATAAAGAGATCTTGAACAATGGATCTAGTCTTTTGTTAAGGAGACTCTCAGAACCAAGACTGAATCCTTTGAATAGAGATTCTCAAAAAACTTTACTCAGTTACAGAATTAGGAGTAAAAGAGAAAAAGAGAAAAAGAAGAATAGTCTCCGGGTATGAGTTCTCTTTCAGCAGATTTCTGAGAACTTTTTATTGAACTAAGTGTTCTGAATTTTCAGTATATGATGAATCTTTGCTAAGAAGAAGATGCAAGAATTATATGATCTAGACCCACTATCTTTCAGACTATTCTTTGATTATTTTGTTGCAACACTAGTGAAGAGGAAGAGGAAGAAAAAATATAGACAAATTGATTATTTTTTTGTGTTTTCAATATATTCCAATTTATCTCTCTCTGTGTCCGTTTGTTTTCTTCTGTTTAAAATCTGGATATATCAAACCTTGAATCCATTCAAATTTCTTATGGGAAATTTTCTTCAAAAGGAAAAACATAATACCCTTCTATTTATGTCTTCAAGAATTCCTTCAGTCACTTCAAATATTTTCCATATATTCTTATGTAATTTTTGTTAGAAACCTTTCCTTTAATATTCTCTCTAAGATTCAAATAATTTCCATAGTTTTTCTCTTCCCATAAATCTGATTGAAAGTCCTCTAAAATTTCGATTATGGATATATGTCTTGACTCTACTTTGAGTTCTAATATAAGGTGCATCAAATCTGCTTCAGAATGAGAATATGTCGACTTAACATAGTACTCAACGTTATCTTAACATCTTTTCAACAAATGTGTCAGCTTCTGTCTTGAGGAACCGTCAACTTCACTACAGATAGGTAATTATCATAAGATGTAAAATCACTTATTAATAATTTATTAAATTAAATCAATAGGGTTTTTCCGAACAATCTCCTCATATTTTACATAACAATTTTTGCATAACTTTTAAAGTGGCTTTACAGAATAAAGTAAAAAAGGAAAGAAAAATTATGCAGCATTTATAAACACTAAAAGTTAGAGCATGAGTAGACAACTAAAATTTTTTGTCAACTAAAATGCTTGTATCTTCGGGATAGAATTTATAGATGAGTCTCGGGCAGAATAGTGTGAAAATTTAAACAATAAGATTTTCTTGAGATTTCCTGAATATATATACATATATATATTGAAGCCTCTTAACCTCAATAAACTTATCTAGCAGCTATTGGTGCTACCATAGTAATATGAAAGTGATCAAACATGTAATCTCACTGCCAACTCAGTATGACCCTATCAGGGTTGCACATAAGATTGTGGAGAAAATGAGAGATTAAATCTATATGGTATAGCTTATACGATGAGTTGAAAAGGGACTTAGAATATTCTAAGGCAAAAATGTTGAGTGCGTTGTGTAACGCCCCGAATTTTGTGTGCGAGTCGGTCGCGGAAAAAGAGTTTTTGGTGCCTGTAGGGGTACACGGCCTAGGACACGGGCGTGTCCAAGGCCGTGTCTGGCTGGTGATTTTTTTGGTCGTTTTCAACCCGAGAAGGACACGGCCAGGAACACGGCCAGATGACACGGGCGTGTCATCCGACACGGGCGTGTGCCAACCCGTGTCCCTACCCGTGTCCTGATGGGTCGTGTCCGTTGCCGTGGCGGTTATGCGTGACACGCCCACGAACACGGGCGTGTCGAGGAACCCGACACGGGCGTGTCAGGTCAGACACGGGCGTGTCTTGGCCCGTGTGCGTTTCTCAGTTCGACGATCGTGCCTGGATCGAGGCACACGGCCTTGGACACGGCCGTGTGCCAAGCCGTGTGCGGCCCAGGTCTGGGGAATTTTGTGCAGATCCGAGCCGTTCATTTTCTTTAATTAGGATCCGATGGCCCAGATTAAATCCTGCTCTGTTAAGGCCGGGAATAGGGAGTTATTCCCTCATTTTCTCTCCAAAGTTCTCCCCTTCCAAAGTGAGAGAGGAGAGGAAGAAGAAGGAGGTTTCCGGCCGCCGGCGGAGCATCGGAGCACCATTTCGAAATCGGAGAGCGGATCCGTGGAGGGAAGGTCATTGCGAAGAGTTCTAACCGCGTAGTTTTTCCATGGCGCCAAAACGGACTACAAGGGTAACGATTCTCAACTCGAGCGCTTGAAGCTCTTTCTTTCTGCATAGGAAATCCCGCTCCCGCGAGTATGCGGTGAGTGCGTGGTGTTCCTTGGGGTTGACGGGAATAGTCCCCCTTGTGTTGCATGTAGAGCCCGGAATCGTAAGTACGGGCATAGGCATTGTGTGTGAAGCCTACCCGGACGTGTTTTGTCTGGATCGGTGATGTTGCATTTGATGTGGTTTTGCCGGAGAAGACTCCGTGCTTTGGATTTTTCGGGTTTCCACGCGGTAGATTGCAGCAGGGATCCTTGAAGGTTAGCTTCAAGGCGCACCCAGAAAATTGAGCGGAAACGTGTTCTGCTAACTTGGCGGTCTGGGAACCGGCCTTGATCATAACTGGGTTATGAGATTGTTTTGGGAAAATTTGGGATCCGAGAGAAGCTTGGCCCGCGCAAAGTTCCTTAAATTGGACATGCGACGTGAGCAACGGGCAAGTGGAATTGGACCTAGGCTATGTGGTTCGGTGCGAGAGACCCGAAGACGGGGACTGGCCGTTGGCATAGTCGGAGCCTTAGACGGTGGTCAGAAAGGCTAAATGCTCACATGTTGTTGCCATCCTGGGGGTGGTGATGAATGCACTGATGGGTCAGGGTTCACCATAAATGTGCCCTGAGTGCACGGGGTGTTTGGCCGTGCGAGCCTACACCTGTGGCGAATTATAATTGCGCTATATATATATTGTTGGGCTAATGTTATGCAGGGAAAGAGCACCGCCGTCCCGAGTAAGGGGCGGGGTCGTTATAATTTGGTCGGCTTTTAGCTGACCGTTGCTTTATTTGCCACCGTGTGGTGGTATGTGCTTGCAGGTACTGCGGAGCCGAGCGCCAAATAGCGGGTTGGAGCCCATGTTGCTGTGCTGGCCCTAGAAGGCCGTAGAATAGTTTTATTTATATATTTCATGTGTGGCCGGCCTGCGAGCCGATGTATGTAAAACACTATTTATGAAGTGAACATTTGTAAGGCCATAAGGCCATGTACCTGTTTCTGTGTATTTGGGGTTTCATTCCTGTTGTTGTACCTGTGGACATTCATATTGATGGATTTATTTTTGGGTTCTTTCAACTTTAAAATCTTCCGCTAGAATGCTCTGTGATTAGGATGAGTAGTCTTAATTGGTTGATTTGATTATTCATTTAGTAACCCTTCCGACTGTCTGTGGTATATGGCGTCGGGTTCCAGCTGGACCTTCTGTTATATGCCATGCGACGGATGGGGGTGTTACACGTTGAGTGTGTTAAGTTCACTCAACACCACGACCCAGAAGCATTGAGTGCATTGAGTGTGTTAAGTTCACTCAACACGATGGATTAGAAGCGGTGACAGCGTTGAGTTCACTCAACGCTTTGGCGCAGAAGTCGTGCGCCGTTCGACGAATCTATCCTTTAGCGCAGAAGTCGTGCGTCGTTCGACGAATCTATCCTGTGGCGCAGAAGTCATGCGCCATTCGATGAATCTGGCCTTTGGAGCAGAAGTCGTGCGCCGTTCGACGAATCTGGTCTTTGGCGCAGAAGTCGTACACCGTTCGATGAATCTTGCCATTGGCGCAGAAGTTGTGCACCGTTCGACGAATCTAGACTTTGGCACAGAAGTCGTGCGCCGTTCGACTAATCTGGCCTTTGGCGCAGAAGTCATGCGCCATTCGACGAATCTGGCCTTTGGCGGAGAAGTCGTACGTCGTTCGACGAATCTGGCATTTGGCATAGAAGTCGTGCGCCATTCAATGAATCTTGCCTTTGGCGCAGAAGTCGTGCGCCGTTCGACGAATCTGGCCTTGGGCGCAAAAGTCGTGCGTCGTTCGACAAATCTGGCCTTCGACGCAAAAGTAGTGCGTCGTTCGACGAATCTGGACTTTGGCGCAGAAGTCGTGCGCCGTTCGACGAATCTGGCCTTTGGTGCAGAAGTCATGCGTCGTTCGACGAATCTGGCCTTTGGCGCAAAAGTCGTGCGCCGTTCGGCGAATTTGTGTTTGGCGCAGAAGTCATGCGCCATTCGACGAATCTGGCCTTTTGTGTAGAAGTCGTACGCCATGCGAAAAATCTGACCTTTGGCGTTGAGTGTGTTGGGTTCACTCAACGCCATGAGGCAGAAGCATTGACTGTGTCGAGCTCACTCAATGCCCGTGCTGAGTCTAATGTTGACTTGCTGAAATTCTGGAATCTAAGTGTTGGGTCTACGGATAGCGACGAGAAGCTGTTCTATTTACCTCTTGGAGCATAAATAGGAAGTTTTAGGGTTTGACCATAGGGGCGGGGGGGGGGGGGATCAATTTCTGTCTGAGCACACGAGTCGTACTGTGCGATAAGACTGATAACCCTAGAAAGCCGACAAAAGCCGTTCTGCCTTCGTCGTCGTCGATTCCGATCCTGATCCCGACGACTGTCACCGCCGCCTCTCCTATAACAGATCTAGAAGTCTGTGGAGACACTGAGTGTCCTCTCGTGACCTAGTGCTTGTTCGACAAGTTGCTACATTTTCTCCCGATCGTGTGGAATTTCTTGTAGGCGTGGATATCCATTTTACGCTCAAGACTCAAGCCGCTGAGTGGCCGACCGATTTTTCAAGGGCATCTAGGTTTATTGTAGACTCAATCCCTCAAAGGTAATTTTATTACATCATGCTTTACTTCTTGAATCATGAATATTGTTAGATCCGAACTCTTTTGGATTTTTCTTGTTATTATTTCTGCTGCGTGCACAAGTGTTTTGCCACTCCCCACAAAAAACCCCAACAGTGGTATGAGAGTCAGGTTGCTGGCAATATTCATTGTTTTAAAAGTTGTTAAATCCATGACGTGTAGATTTGGAGATTTAGAAGTGTTCTAAATGCCCAAATCTAGTCTTGGATCTTCCCAAGAACACATGTGATTTCTTTGAAATTTACTCCCTAATAGTAACCGTCACTTTGTTGGTTTGTGAAACTAAGCATGTGTTAGATTTTGAATCTCACATGAAGTGATGAGCTTGTCTACAATGTAGGTGGAGTTGGTGTTTCTCATGTCCAGTGCATGTAGGTCAGAAGATTTAGAAATGTTCTAGATGTTCAGACTTAGCCCAGTTCATCAAGTGTTGATGATTCCTGCGCACATCTGGGATGTATTTGGATTTTTCTTGTTGAATTTTATTTTGCTTGATGTGCACACTGGTTAAATGTTAATCATGATTAAAGAGTTAATCAAGAATTAAAATCCTTTCAGAAATATTAAGTATTTAGATGCCTTCTGATGGATGACACTCTTCCTACCTCGATCGATGAAGTGTGGGCTTACCAAAGCAAAGTGCATTAATCTATCTTGGTAAGGGTACAAGCGGATAATTGTGATATCCCACTGTCAACATCTGGTCAATCTTAACTGGGTGACCTCAAAGGTTGAGTGCCCAGAGGCATACGGTTGGCATGCACTATATGATGGATGCGAATAAAGAGTTATTCACCAGCCACACAGGAATTGCATAGTGATGCAATTGGCAAGCGTTGTCTACCTAAATAGTTGTATTGTGAGAGAAAAGTCAAAGCTGACTCATAGTGTTAGTGAAATATGGATCTTGTCAACTAAGATGGTTACTCTCTAAACTCTTCGAATTGATATTTTGATTAAAGTCCTAATTGAAAGATAAATTGTATTTTGAAATGTAGTACTAATTTGCTTTGCTTGTATACGTGTAGAATTTCCATGACAAGTGGTTCACACTCCACCCTGTCCCTCCGAGCGATCCTTGAGAAGGAAAAGCTAAGCGAGACTAATTATTTAGACCAGTACAGGAACCTGAGAATTGTTCTTAGGCAAGAGCATAAGCTATATATTTTGGAAGAGGTATCCCCTGATGAGCCTGCCGGGAATGTATCCCGTGGTGATAAAGAGGCTTACAAGAAGTATCCTGACGACTCCTTAGACGTCGAATGTCTCGTGCTTCCGACCATGAACTCTGAGCTCCAAAAGCAACACGAGAGCATGGGTTGTAATGAAATTGATGAGCATCTCAAGAAAATGTTTAAAGGACAATCTCGTCTAGAGAGATTCGATGTCACTAAGGCATTGTTCCAGTGCAAGATGGGAGCTCGCAACCTAGTAGGGACTCACGTACTCAAGATGATTTGGTATATCGAGAACCTTGAAAGACTAGGGTTCCCTCTTGGCCAAGAGTTGGCCACAGACCTGATCCAATAATCGTTGCCGGACAGTTATGAGCTGTTCATCTTGAACTATAACATGAATGAAATAGACAATACTCTGCCTGAGCTCCTAGGTATGTTGCGAACTACCGATATAAACATGAAGAAGGCCAAGCCTGCTAGCCCCATATTGATGGCGCATAAAGGCAATGGTAAGGGCTTCAAGAAGACAAAGGTAGGACCTAAGTCTGGACTGGAGCTCAAGTCTTCTACACTGAAAAAGAAAGGCTCAGGGAAAGAAGGAAAGTGCCACCACTGTGGCAAGGCTGGTCATTGGAGGAGGAATTATCCTTCGTACATTGAGCTTCTGCAAAAGATGAGGGGAGGTATGACTTCCGCTTCAGGTGTTTATGTTATAGAGATAAACTTTTCTGCTCATTCATCCTAGGTATTAGATACCGGATGTGGTTCTCACATTTGTATAAATGTGCAGGAATAGAGAAGGAGAAGATTGCCGAGTAAAGGAGAAGTTGACCTGTGCGTTGGCAATGGAGCAAGAGTTACTGCTGTTGCCTGGGTAATCGCACGACCACTGGACCTAGTGCGCATGACCACCAGTCGTGCGGCATTGTTCGTGTGCATTGATTCCTCTTTTCTGGAGTCCTGTTTGGGGTAATCGCACGACAACTGGACTTAGTGCGCACGACCACTGGTCCTGCGCCACTAGTCGTGCGCGTTATCCCAGTTCTTCTTCCTAATATGCCATGCCAGTGTGCACGATCACCAGACATAGTGCGCACGACCACTGGTCGTGCGCCTGTGATCGTGCACATTGTTCATTTCTGCTTTGTATAAATAGTGCAGGTCTCGCCCTAATTCGAGAGAGGATCCGGAGCTCGACATTTCTCCGCCGTTTTCCGCCTTCTCCGCCGTTTTTCATCATCTTCCACCATAGGGAGGTGCTCCGTGCAAGCTTTCACCGCCAAATCCAAGCCGAAGCTTCCTCTCGGCCTCCTCCATCACCTCTTAAGTTCATTTCAAGCTTCAACGCCATAGCCATCAAGAAAAGGGAAGCTTGCAACTTTCGTCCGCTATCGTGACACGAAGAAGTCGGGCCATTGGAAGGTGGTGACAGCCCTTCTCTACCTCGGATGCAGTTGAGGACCGAGCTTGGACGCGGATTGACAACCCGACGATTCCAACCGTGAATCCTCAGCAAGACTTCAGATTCGGTCAATCTCTTGACTTGTTCTTCCTTTATTGTTGTATATGTGTGTTAAAACTTCATTTATATTGATGTTGTTGCACTTTAGATGTAAACTTTACTAGATTCATGTCTATATGATTCTGTGTTTGTTTATGCTTTAGTTTCTTGAGGTGCGCCATATTCCATCCACCACCATCCACCCTTGCCGCACTAGCAATTGCTAGTGGCGTGCGTAGCAAGGAGGTGCTTTCGACCCTCATTCCGCCATTCTCATCACCTCATCCGCAAGCCTACTCGCCCATCCGCCTAGTGATTCGGTGCATAGCAGCCTGACTAGTCTTCCATCCCGCCTAGCGAAGCATCGCATAACGGCGTTGCATAGGAGTAGTTGATAGTGTTTTATTTTGTTTGTCCATAATATCAAAGCCCCCATCGTTATCGCCGACCTAAGGACTTCAATCTCAAGTTCTCCTCGAAATTAACTCCACCTTACTGTGTTCCTTGAGAGATCGATACTTGGGAAAGCCCCCATTTTATATTACTTGTGCGACCGGTTCACTGCCGTGATCTTAAGCATCACGTTTTTGGCGCCCTTGCCGGGGAACACAGCCGTGTGAGTTTTTGGAGAGGGAGATAATAGATTGAAGCCCTTTTCCATTTGTGCATATCATTTTTTTTCTTATTTGCTTTGGTTATTAGAATTTTTATTTTGCTTATTTCTTTTTGCCCTTTTTTGATTTTTGATTTAGATATCAGATCTGTGCTATTTTTTATTTTAGCTGTGTAGCACTTTTTCAGCAATTATTTTTGTTCGCGATGGATCCTGATGTTGAGTGTCGTCTACTTGTCACTTTGCGCCGATCAATCGATGCTATTGCTGTTATGAATGCCGAGCATTGCATTCGGTGTTTGTTATGTCAAGGTGTGGGCCACATGTTGAAGGATTGCCCTCGTTTGTGCAAGCCTTCTCCCTCTAAGGGCGTGTGCACAACAACCTCCCGTTCGTGGAAGACTGTTGCAGACAGGCCTACCAGGGTGTTGCCTGGCCCATACACTAACATGACGCACTTTGCTCGTTCTCTACCCGTTGAGATTACCGAAGAATCTCTAGCCGCATATAGCTCTTTCATGGGTCCCTCGATCCCTTTTTACGAGCTTCCCTTGAGTGATGATGATCACTCTGGTATTAGCCAACAAAAAGAAGAGCAGGAACTCATGGACGCTCTTGTATGGGACGATGAGATTGTTCCGGTCGTCGACGGGGTGGCGTCAGCGAATGATTTTGCGATGGGACCTGCTCATTCAGTGCTTGATTTTGAGAGCAGCCTTGCCCCTCTGCAATTTTTGCCGGATTGTGCTATTCCTCTTTCTTGTGAGTCGGTTGATGATGCCGTGATTGTGGCTGATTCGGTGCCCGAGGTTGCACCGAAGTGGGATGATGATTCCTCTATCTCCGATGGAGAAGGTGGATCTTCGGAACACTTTTACGCACCCTGGTGGGATGAGGAATACCATATTTCCAATGCAGAGGTTTGCACCTCCTTATTGGATGAAGCAGTTCCTCTTACCACCGCAGACCTCGAGTTCTCGGATTCCCCTCGGTACGACTCGTATGATACCGATGATGATCTCTGCTTGGATCCTGCTGAGAGTGACACCGGGATCACTCTCCAATTTTCTGATTATTTTAGTTCTTCTTCTCCTTTATTTCTTGATCCCCCTTCTCTATCTGAGCCTGTGCAGGCTGAGTCTCCACGGGTATGCTAGGATGATGATGAGCCTGGTGTTCTTGCCATTGCCATCACACCTTGCACACCTGTGGTTGACGATGCCTTGCTAGGCGAGGATACTTTTTATGATAAGATGAGTGAGGACCAGGCCTCCTCCTCATACTATTTCCTATTTCCTATGCCTGCGAGGAGCAGGTATGATTATTTAGGCAGAGGGGTAACTGTTCTATCGCCGTATCGGTACTCGTTACCGAAACGGATATTGGAACAGTTACCTGTGCATTTTTCTTTTCATAGGCCCATTAGCTAAAACCTTTTCGTAGCCGAATAAGTCGTGCTGGGATGACAATAACCCCAGTACTTATCTTATATTCCCTGCATTTTTATTTTTCATGTCTATTTTAGTTTTAGCATTTCTTTTTGTATATTTTTTCTTTTGTTTTTGCGGAGCTCACACCTGCAGGTATTCATAGCAAATTGCATTGGTGGGGTTGTGATTCTTCATATGGCGGGCCTGCTTCAAGTTTCCACGTGTCTTCTAGTATGCTCACTAGCTGAGCATTGGGTAACCTCTTCCCTTAGCTCTTTATGATTTTAATTTCTCAATCATATACTGTGTAGTTTAGTTTAAGTCTGGGGGAGAGCCAGTTGTGTTGCCTTTTACACGTGCACATCTCATGTGCATACTAGAAGCTTTTATAGTTTTATTTTGATTAGTTCATTGCACTACACACCACTGCACCCACATTAGCGCGTGCTTAGCTGTTAGTGTGCCGCGAGTTAAACTCATTTCTTCGTTAGATTTGGGAAAATTATGGTGCTGACATAGGATTGTGAGATAGAGTAAAATGTTGACCTTGCTGTGCTCCTAGTCAAGTACTCTCGTCTCGTGTATAAATTTGAGTAGATTTAATTTTTCTGTATGCTTATAGTTTTATATTTTTCTAATTGCATAAATACTTTTTATTCTACTCAAAAATTGGTGAATCCGGTGTGAATCCGACGGTAGCTTAGGGATGTGTGTAGACGGCCGTTAGTTTTGTATTGCTCGAGTCGGGAGGATGGATAGTCTTTCTCGTTGGCTAAGAACTTGCCGCAAACTATTCTTGAAGCATGGGTATAGGTTAGTCATGCATGAGCGTGATGTAGGTCATCATTTTGGCCCGGTTGAGCTTTGTACCATTCCTAACATCATATCCTCGCTAGCCCTATTGTGCCTACCCCTCCTTTTGATTCAGCTCCACCATGATTTCACCAAAGCCTCATAGCCAATCCTAGTCGCACACCCAAGTCGAGTTTAGTGTTTTATATTTTCATGTTGGGATGTGATGTGGTGTTATTATTTGTGAAAATGTGGAAGTGCTCCCAAGTTTATATCAGCTGAATTGTGAAAATAAAATGAAGAAAAAGAAAAAAAAATATTTGTAAAGAAAAAAAATGAAAAGAAAAAGTTTTAATTGAAAATCATTTTGGAAATGAGATTGTATTTGGAGTAGGCGGTACACACACATATTTTTGAAAAATTAAGTCTGGGGGTGTGGTGTACCCGCATGTATTTTGCTTAGTAGAGGGATTCATTTTTTACTAACTCATTTGGGTTAGGTGCATAGCCTTCCTGTATATCTTTGTTTACCTCACCGAAACCCAAGCCCCATCTCTTCACCTAAAGTCCTACTGATTCGTGTGTGAACCAAACCAGTGCCGTGGAGAGAATGCGAAAGGGCAAGCATATGGTCACCGACATTGGTGGATTCCTTTGGAGGTTATCCCAAGCCCTGATCTTTGGCAATGCTCGCCTAGCGATTAGTCTACTTTCTCCCTACGCATGACCGGATGATTCACCATGATTCCATTTTTGAGTAATAATAAAATGTTGATACGCATTGTGAAAAATATAAACTATTTTGCATACTTAGAAATTTCTTCTATTATATTTTTACGCGTGCGAGCATGCGACTTCGCATGGTACTCCGTATCGCAATTTCTTTGTTAACTAGTATTTTTCCATATCTGCTTAGATTTTGTTTGCTCGGGACGCGCAAACAGTTAAGTATGGGGGTGTGATGAGTCCATTTTATATACCTATTTTCAGACTCATCTGGGCTAGTTTTCACGCGTTTGCACTTCACTTTTAGTTCTATATCGTTCATATTTCATCTTATCTTTATTTTCATAGGAAGTGCACATTTATGCCCGTGGTTGTGCATTTTGTTATTTTTATAGTTTGTACTCCTTTTTGTGATTGCCTGGAATGTCTGCACATATCTGTGATTGGTTTTTTTCTTTTCGGTGTACAACCTTGGGCTCGCGAGTAGCCTGACAAAGCAAGGAAGGAAGTCCAGCGAGACGGGGGAGGCCGACCCTCTAGAAAGGAGGGGGCAGCCCGGGAGATAAGGCGAGACCTCGCTAGGCGAGACCTCTCTTGGCGAGAGCTCACTAGACGAGGCCTCCGGGCGCAGGAGAGTAGCCCACAGGCGAGATCCCCTAAAAAACTTGACGGGCCCCTCCCCACTCGCCACATGGAAAAAGATTGTCTTTACATTTTGACCCACAAGGGGAATTTTACACCTATGCCCCAGATTGTTTTACATTTTTACCCCTGGAGGCCTGCATATAGCTCTCCGGAACAGCGGAGTTTGGCTATTGGCAGACCCAGCCCAGGGTGTTTTGGTCTTTTCAGGTGGATTTAGAAGTGATATTTGCAGATCAGATTCAGAGGCCTATAAATAGACCGATAAGGTGCCTGAGAGGGTTATTGAACCTTTCCACTATTTTCCTCTCAGGCACCTAGCTCAGCACTGGCTAGGGAGGGGAAGACTCACAGTTCTTCCGGGTAAGAGGCGGGACCTCCAAGATGAGTCCCCTCGGTCTGTTTTCAGGTCACTGACTCGCGTCAGGGCGGTAGCGCAGGGAGAGTACGTGTGGGCTGCATCCTGTTTCGAACTCTAGGAGGGACCGGAAAGCTGGTTCCAACATTTTTGGTGCGGTGAGCGTGGATCGCAGCACTCAGAGAAGAACCTTGAGCAACCACATGGCGGGAGACCACGGAGAAGGAGAAGGAGGGGAGTCGAATAACCAGGGGGGATTTGTAGGGAGAGCGGAGTTTATGGCTTCGATCAAGGGGATCATGGATCTACTACAAGGGATCTCGCAGCAGGGAGACTGTTCAACTCCACTGCCTCCAGTGCCAGCTCTCGCGACTCAGGAAGAACTCGTCTCGGCGCGAGTAGGAGAGGACGCCCCGGGGAGAAGGCCGGGAAAAGAGGTGATGATGGAAGGGAGCGGGTGAGACATGCCGGGAAGGGAGCTGTTCCCAAGCCCGGCGAGTACCATCTCGCCAGGGGAGGTCGTCGCGCGAGTAGGGGCAGTGAGATCTGCGGCGAGAGGGTCCCCTTTTTGCGAGCTGATCCTGTCCGCTCCCATCCCAGAGGGATTCCGAGAGCCCGAGATGAACTACTACGTAGGGAAGGATGATCCTCTCCACCACTTGCAGTGGTTCGAAGACGTTGTCTCGATCAGACCCATGACAGACGCGTTTAAGTGCCGCCTTTTTGCAATCACCCTAAAGGACAAAGCTAGGGACTGGTTCCATCAACTCCCGACAGGTTCGATATACTGCTTCGAGGACTTAAGTAGGAGTTTCCAGCTCCGGTTCTCCACATCTAAAAAAAGGAAAAAGAACCCGGAGTCGATCTTCTTAATTAAGCAGAAGGCGGAGGAGTCGCTGGCTCAGTACGTGGACAGGTTTCAAGAAGAGATCCTGGATATACAGGAGGTGCCGGGGTTTGCCCTCCAGATGGCCTTCACGGTGGGACTGCGGGAAGGATTCTTCAAGATGAGCCTCACCCGGAAGGCGCCGCTGTCCTTTGAGGGCTTGATGGAGAAGGCGGCAAAGGAAATAGCGATGGAGGTGGCGAACCCAGCTTTTGCAAAGAAGATAGCAAGGCTTACTGAGGTAGAATCAAAAGAGTCAGGTGGGAGGCAACCGGAGGCGAGGAGAAGAGAGGAGCCAAGGGCGCAGGCCTGTCCGGAGCTGGGGTGGAGACAGCAGGGAGGCCCAGTCCCAGGACAAGGTAGGGGATTTCCCCAAGGGGGGAGGAACCAACAGGGAGGACCGGGAAGGTTCCACCAACAGGGGTGGGGATACGGTCATAGACCACCCCTACCCCCTCCGCAACAGGCAATGGCCATCGGCCGAGGCAGAGGAAGGGGTCGGGAGAGAGGAAGAGGGGCAGGAGCAGGAAGGAGGAGGAACCCTCGGGAAGGAAGACAGGGGGGGGGAGGTGGCGTTGCCATATTGTGACTTCCACGAGGAGGAAGGTCACGCAACGGCTACCTGCCCAGACTTCTTAGAGATGAGGAGAACTCGAGGGGCAGGAGAGCAACCCAGGCCGGTGAGGATAGAGGAAGTAACAGTCACTGGAGAAGAGGATCGCTGCGTGGATCGAGCAGATGAAGGATACCGCGGGGGAATTGGAGTGATCAATGGGGGGGTGGGGATAGAGGCGGCTCGAAAGGCGAGCCTTCACACTATGTACCGTCGAAGCGTCGCCTCAACGTCGCAATCCCCCCCTCCAGACGAGAAGATTACCTTTTCAAGAAAAGATATGTCTGACCATGAGGACCCCTTCTGTGACGCACTGGTGATACGAACCGCCATCGAAAACTTCACGGTGTCGCGGATCCTGGTAGACAATGGGAGCTCAGTGAATGTGATTTTCAAGAAGGCATTCAATGCAATGAGGGTGGAGGCCCGGAGGGTACTGGCGGCGGACGGACCGCTGTTTGGGTTCTCAGGGGAAAGGAAAGAAGTCGAGGGGGGAGTGGGACTTCAGGTGACCCTGGGAGGGCTGTCCCGAAATTGCCGCTTTGTCATAGTAGATGCCCCCAGTAGTTACAACGCTATATTTGGACGCCCCTTAATCAGCTCTTTCAGATGCGTTCCATCATCATTTCACCAGTGCTTGAAGCTGAATTCTAGAGGTACCCAAATCAGGGTACGGGGGGATCCAAAGGCCGCTAGGGAATGCTACGTGACGACAGTGAACACCATCTCCTGGCAGGGAGACGCGGAGGAGTTGGAGAAGCGGATGGAGCAATCGTAATAAGGGCATGGAGGCGGGGAAGAGCAAAGGGAGGAGGAAGACGTAGGAGGAGAAGAAGTAGTAATGGTGGGAGGCATTGCGGGGGAGCCAGAAATGGCGGGAGAGGAGTTCGGGGAGATGGTGGTGGTAGAAGAAGAGGAGGACGAAAAAATGGATGCAGCAGGGGGAGAGGAGCTGAAAGGTGAGGTGGGGAGGAGAGAGAGAAGGCAGAGGGAAGCGGCCGTTAGTATATAAAAAGTTTTAAATAAAAATTAATAAGGCAGAGACACCTCGCTCTCCTTTTGAGAAAGGGAACCAGAATCATAAGTGTTAGATAAAAAGAAGAGGGCGAGAGGAAGACATTGCAGGGGATCGTGCACTACTCGTTGTCAGAGGAGGCGCTGTCGTCCGACTCGTCGAACAAGCGCGGGACTAGGTCGCGGACGGTCACCGTCTCCGCATCGGCGCGCACCACTCCCAGCTCCTTCATCATCTTGAGGACAACCTCCGTCGTCTTGATGTTTGAGTCCAGGCAAATGGCCTCCACCTCATCCACGAAATATCGAGAAGGCATGGGAAACTGATCCGGTGGGGGTGTCGCACTGCTCCGGAGGCGAAGGTTCTCGGCTTTCAGCTTCTTGTTTTCCCCCTCCAGCTCCTCGTTACGCGAGCGCATCCTGTTAGCCGTCTCGGCATCCTGCGGGAGGGGGAAAGTAAGGGACTATAAGGAGCAAGGGTAGGGCTAGCAGGGCAAAGATAAGGAAACTTACCACGCCGCCTTGGCTCTGTGCAAGGAGTTTGTCGGCAACATTCAACCGCTTCTCCAGGTCAATGGACTTCTCGCGCTCCGCGGCGAGACCGGTCTCCGCCTCTTTCCATTTCCTGTTGTTGAAGATGAGACGACGCGAGACACGGTGCGCGAGCTCCAGGGAACGAAACTGCGAGTGGGCGCTTTTTAGAATAAGGTCCCGCGATGCCTCGTTGTCAGCAGGTTCGGAGCCAAGACCGCCATACAGGCCAAAGCCTAGGGAGAAGGCATGGCTGGTGGGGTGGTCCTGTTCCTTCCAGGAAGGGAGAAGGGTGGACACTGACACGCGGTTGAGGTCTTGCTCCCATATCAGAACCGGCTCGCCGGCGTCGTCCTCCATCACAGGCCCCATATTGTAGTTAGGATGTGAGGCGGGAGCCGGGCGGCTGGACGAGCCAGCCTCGCCAGGAGGAAGCTGAGAGGGCTGAACCCGGCTGTGGACAGCTGGTTCTGCAGAGACCGTCTCTCAAGCTGGCGAGACGGGTCGTCGCGGAGGTGAGGGAGACGACAGGGTGATAGGGGATAGAGACCCCGCTAGCCCTTCTCTCCTCTTGGCCGGCTTTTCCTTCTCGAAGGACACAGATTTCTTCTTCTGCTTGGGGCTGAGGCGAGAGGCACCCTCGCCCGCGGGCCTCTTCTTGGCGACAGGGGTTAGCGTATCTTTCGCAGTCTCCGCCGCCATATTCTCCAAGGCGAGAGCTCGATTGCTCTGGTAAGGGGGATGGACGGGGACAGTCCTTTCTCCTAGAAAAAGTGACAATCAGCGGAAGGTAAGAATTTAAGGGGACAGAAGGAAATAAAGGTATACCTTCGCCCGGGAAAACGGCAGGGAGCGAGTCCAGGTCTCGCCGCAGGTACTGGACTTCAAAATTCTTTCCCACGAAGAAATCGCAGAGTTCTTTTTCGGCACCCCCCACCTTGGGGGTATCATAATAACACTCGGCGGGGGATACCGGGGCGAGGGGGATGCCTCCTAGATCTCCGCGTATGAAGACGAACCGTGTCAACCAATGGTGATTCTTGTTCGGTGTCTCGCATACTTTAAGGCCTTGGCCTGTGAAGTAAGAAATGCCGTCGTCCTTGGCGTGGTAGACAAACAGCTTGCGGAAGGCGGTTAGACTAAACTCGATACGCTCTCGCCGTAGGTAGCAGGCGAAGGCGACCAACATGGAGATGGCGTTGGGGTTGAACTGGGCCGGGACAACCCCGAAGTACTTCAGCACCAATTTGACCTCCGGCCAGAGGGGAAGCCTCAGCCCCGCCTCAAAGTGCGAGACCGGAAAAGCCAGCTCGTTGGGATAAAAGGTGTTGATGCACTCGCCCACCTTAGGCGGGCGAGACGGGTAGCTATCAGAGAGGTACTCGCGAGCGAAGCGAGGGTGGTCTTCCTCCGGCAGTCTGCCGAGAGGGAAGTCATGGTCGACGAAACGCTTCCCGCAGTGGCTGCGTCCCTCACCCTCTTCGATCTTCTTCTTCCCCATGATTGGCGAGAAAGTGACAAAGGAAAGTAGGGATGGCCCAGAGAGAGAGACGCGAGATGACGAAGGAGAAACGGGAACCAGGATCAAAAGAACAGTTTAGAATAGTGAGGGGCAGTGGCAGTGGTTGAAGGTATTTATAAGAGGTAGAGAAAGGGCAGGAAAGTAAGGCGGCGGGAAATGAGGGGACATCCCGGCGCCTCGTTCTTTCCCCCTCTCTCTCTCTCTCTCTTATCTCACTCTCCCTCTCTCACTCTCTCTCTAGAACTCAAGAGACGGAGGCGCCGCTGACATCTTTTCGAGGCAAGTCATCATTGCAGGCTTAATAAAATAAAGTAATATCTAATCATGGCGATAATGAAAAGACGGCATGATACGACCATTGCGTGACCAAAAGCCAGAAAATAAATCGTCCCGCAGAAGGGGGCGTCTCGCCCGAATAAGTTTGTACAACACAGTAGTAATAAAACAGCGACATTAAAAAGAACGAGATCCGGAGGAGGCGAGACGGGACTGGGATAGTTTAGTTCCGCACCCACTGCCAGCGGCCATCTTTTCCTCCCGCACAGGGCGGGCGGCCAGGAAGATGAAAGGCGCGAGCGGCGATCACGCCGCGGCGCGGGAGACGGAGATGTTCATCCATCTCGTTCAGTATGGCCTGGGGGTCGGTCCCGTCTAGCACCCCGTCCGCTTCCACCATTGCGGAAAGGCGGTGGTGATCTGCTTCAATCCACTCCATGCGCCGGTCGGAGGCTTGCTTCTCGAGCTCCATCTCGCGGATTATTTGTGTATATTTGCGGAACATCCGGGCAGTCCTCCGTTTCAATTCCAGAGGGTCCATGGGATCACCTAGGTAGTCCTCGATCTCGCCCGGATGAGGAAGAGGTGAGAGGGGAGGAGATGCGGGAGCTTCCTCAGTATCAGAATCAAAATGGATGCCTGCGAAAGTAGCGAGAGATCACAAGCAATAGTGAGCCCACGCAAGCCGAATGGAAGAAGGCGAATCAACCAAGAGGCGAGAAGGGATGAGATCTTACTTGGGATTCGAGGGTTCCTCGCAACTCGCGAGAGGTTTTCTCTCCGCGAGAGAGGTGGAGAGGCCATCTTGGGCGAGTCTGTGCGCTGAGGGACTTGACTTACATTATCAGGGGGATCGGCAGGCACCGGCGAATCAGCGAAACTTCCCTGAGAAAGCATAATCAGACAGGCGAAACAAGAGAAAGGAGAGATAACGTGATCACCTGCCTCCCCCCCTGAGGAAGAGAATGGGTTGTCTATCGGAGTGGCCGAAGAGGTGGCACCCGCCGAGAGAGGAGCGCAGACAGCTTTCGCTTTCTTTGTGCGAGAGGGCGGAGAGGCTACGGGGGGAGTGCGCCCCAGATCTGGAAAAAGGGCATCCGTGCCGGCTTTGTTTTGCCTTCGCACAATCGCAAGACGCTCGCGGAAACTTTGACTATAAGACATTCCGAAAGAGAGGATGAAGGCAAAAGAGTTCCAAATGAAGGCTTTCTCCTCATATTTATAGAGTATGAGGGGAGGAGGGGCCCACCCAAGATTCCCACAAAGGAATCTTAGCATCGCGAGCCGCGGTTGGACTTGTCTTTCCGAGGTTAGGGCAACCTCGTAAAGAGCGGGGATTGTGTACAACCTTGGGCTCGCGAGTAGCCCGACAAAGTAAGGAAGGAAGTCCAGCGAGACGAGGGAGGCCGACCCTATAGAAAGGAGGGGGCAGCCCGGGAGATAAGACGAGACCTCGCTAGGCGAGACCTCTCATGGCGAGAGCTCACTAGACGAGGCCTCCGGGCGCAGGCGAGTAGCCCACAGGCGAGATCCCCTAAAAAACTTGACGGGCCCCTCCCCACTCGCTACACGGAAAAAGATGGTCTTTACATTTTGACCCACAAGGGTAATTTTACCCCTATGCCCCAGATTGTTTTACATTTTTACCGCTGGAGGCCTGCATATAGCTCTCCGGAACAGCGGAGTTTGGCTATTGGCAGACCCAGCCCAGGGTGTTTTGGTCTTTTCAGGTGGATTTAGAAGTGATATTTGCAGATCAGATTCAGAGGCCTATAAATAGACCGATAAGGTGCCTGAGAGGGTTGTTGAATCTTTCCACTATTTTCCTCTCAGGCACCTAGCTCAGCACTGGCTAGGGAGGGGAAGACTCACAGTTCTTCCGGGTAAGAGGCGGGACCTCCAAGCTGAGTCCCCTCAGTCTGTTTTCAGGTCACTGACTCTCGTCAGGGTGGTAGCGCAGGGAGAGTACATGTGGGCTGCATCCTGTTTCGAACTCTAGGAGGGACCGGAAAGCTGGTTCCAACATTCGGTACAGAGGTCGTGTGCGTGTCCGGGGATGGTTTTAAAACAGGAATACTGCGCAAGATCATGGGATTTAATGAGCACGACCACTGGTCGTGTGCCCCTAATTGTGCGCACTACTCTACGTTTTCCAGAATCAGCCTGGGTTATCGCACGACCACTGGACCTAGTGCGCAGGACCACCGATCGTGCGCCACTGTTCGTGTGCATTGATTCCTCTTTTCTGGAGTCCTCTCTGGGGTAATCGCACGACCACTGGACTTAGTGCGCACGACCACTGGTCGTGCGCCACTACTCGTGCGCATTATCCCAGTTCTTCTTCCTAATCTGCCATGCCAGTGCGCATGATCATCGGACATAGTGCGCACGACCACTGGTCGTGCGCCTGTGATCGTGCGCATTGTTCATTTCTGCTTTGTGTAAATAGTGCAGGTCTCGCCCTAATTCGAGAGAGGATCCGAAGCTCGACATTTATCCGCCGTTTTCCGCCTTCTCCGCCATTTTTCATCATCTTCCATCCTAGGGAGGTGCTCCGGGCAAGATTTCACCGGCAAATCCAAGCCGGAGCTTCCTCTCGGCCTCCTCCATCACCTCTTGAGTTCATTTCAAGCTTCAACGCGATAGCCATCAAGCAAAGGGAAGCTTGCAACTTTCGTCCGCTATCGTGACACGAAGAAGACGTGCCATTGGAAGGTGGTGACAGCCCTTCTCTACCCCGGATGCAGTTGAGGACCGAGCTTGGACGCGGATTGACAACCCGACGAATCCAACCGTGAATCCTCAACAAGACATCAGATTCGGTTGATCTCTTCACTTGTTCTTCCTTTATTGTTGTATATGTGTGTTAAAACTTCATTTATATTGATGTTATTGTACTTTAGATGTAAACTTTACTAGATTCATGTCTATGTGATTCTGTGTTTGTTTATGATTTAGTTGCTTGAGGTGCGCCATATTCCATCCACCACCATCCACCCTTGCCGTACTAGCAATTGCTAGTGGCGTGCGTAGCGAAGAGGTGCTTTCGACCCTCATTCCGCCATTCTCATCACCTCATCTGCAATCCTACTCTCCCATCCGCCTAGTGATTCGGTGCATAGCGGCGCGACTAGTCTTCCATCCCGCCTCGCGAAGCATCGCATAGCGGCGTTACATAGGAGTAGTTGATAGTGTTTTATTTTCTTTGTCCGCAATATCAAAGCCCCCATCGTTACCGCCGACCTAAGTACTTCAATCTCAAGTCCCCCTCGAAATTAACTCGACCTTACTGTGTTCCTTGAGAGATCGATACTTGGGAAAGCCCCCATTTTATATTACTTGTGCTACCGGTTCACTATCGTGATCTTAAGCATCAGTTGCAAAGCCAAATCCTACGTTGGATAGTATTTCAGTGGTAGCTGAGTACCCTGATGTGTTCCCCACCGATCTTCCTAGAGCCCCGCCTCAACGGGAGATAGATTCCACAATTGAGTTAGTGCCAGGTGCAATGCCTGTGTCACGATCTCCGTATCAGCTAGCGCCTAAGGAAATGGCGGAGCTGAAGGTGCAACTTCAAGAGTTGTTGGAGTAAGGGTTTGTGCGTCCAAGTTCATCGCCTTGGAGCGCACCGGTCCTCTTTTTAATGAAGAAGGACGGGAGCTTGAGACTTTGTATTGATTATTGAGAGTTAAACAAGCTAACGGAAAAGAACAAGTACCCAATCCCAAGGATCTTTTTGATCAGTTGGTCGAGTCGACGGTGTACTCTAAGTTGGATCTCAAGTTTGGTTACTATCAGCTGATGATAAGGGAGAGTGATATCCCTAAGACAATGTTCAGTACAAGATACGGGCATTACAAATTTACGGTCATGCCGTTTGGACTGACTAATGCGCCATCGGTGTTCATGGATTTGATGAACCGGATGTTCAGGGTGTACTTGGACCATTTTGTGATCTTTTTCATCGACGATATTTTGGTGTACTCTCAGAGTGAGGAAGATCACTTCAGGCATCTTCATTTGGTTTTGGAGACACTAAGGAGGAATAAATTGTACGCCAAGTTCTCGAAATGCGAGTTTTAGCTATCCTCAGTGGCATTCCTCGGTCATATAGTGAGTGGAGAGGGTATTGCAGTGGATCCGGCGAAGATTGTTGCGATACGAGAGTAGCCCGAGCTTTCTACGGTAGCGGAAGTCCGGGGCTTTCTAGGGCTTGCCGGCTATTATAGGCGCTTCGTGGAGAACTTCTCGCAGATAGCGTTACCTCTCACTACTTTGACGAGGAAAGAGCATGTTGCAGGATGGAGACCGGGTGGTCTGTTGCTGTTCAGAGACCGGGAGGTCTGGAGGTTTCTCCTAGCCGGTCTGTGTGCTGGGCTGTTACAGTCTGGTGTCCCAGCGGTCAGGCGGCTTGTCTCAGACGACTTGGAGACCGGGCGGTCTAGCGGTCTCCTGTGGCGGCTTGTTCTCTCATCCTGGTTGTGGTCGGGCGGTTAGCCGGTTTGTCTAACCGCACGGCCTGTCCGGTTTGTCTTTTGTAAAGCCGCATATATTTGTAAATTTTTAGTCTCACATTGCTTATTTGTAATCTCTCTCATCTCCTCCATTCTATAAAAGGGAGGCTATACGATTGTAATTGATACCTTTTTCAGATAATAAAATTTCTATTAAACCACTTCCGGTTTGTTTTTGTTCGTTTCTAACATGGTATCAGAGGGAATGCTCTTTTCCTCCTGATTCATCTTCTTCTTCTGTTCGCGCGGGCTACCTTCTAGCCGCTCGACTTCTTTCCCTCAGCTTGGTTCTACGACTTGTTTCTGCTTTCCGCGACCTGTCTTCGTGGCTTGCCTTCCTCTTCTAACCGCTGCCCTGTTCGCGTGGCTTGTTTTTCCTTGCCTCTCTTCTCTCGCTGCTCCTCTTTGTTGCCGCGACCTATTTCCTTCTAGCCGCTCCTGCTTCCTAGTCGTTGCGGCCTCCCTTTTGCCATCCGACTTGTTTTCTCCTGCCTGCGGCCTTCCTCGCCGCGCGACCTGATTCTGTTCGCCCGACTTGCGACTTGTTGTTGTCGTCGCTTCCTGTTCTCTCGTCGACTCTCTTCAATGGATTCCACCTCCAAGCTGTCCGCCTTGGTGGTCACATCTTTTGGTAGTGCCCACGTTGTTACTCGTGGACGATGGTTGATAGACTCTGGTGCTACAAATCATATGACAGACAATCCTCAATTTTTCTCCTCTCTAGAAACCCATGATCGGTTGCCCCCGGTCATAGTTGCTGATGGCTCTCCCTCCCCGGTCAATGGGGCGGGCATGGTTCAAGTCACTCCTTCTCTTTGCCTGGCAGATACCCTCTATGTGCCCAAGTTTCCTTGCAATTTATTATTGGTTACTTCTTTATGCAAGCAACTACAGTGCTCGGTCACATTCACTCCTACTTCTTGTTCTTTTCAGGATCCGGACTCCCAACGGAGGATTGCTACTGGGACTGAGAGCGGCGGCCTCTACTTCCTTGACAACGTCTCTGCTCTATTCGCCTTCTCCTCCTCCTCTACAGATCGTCTCCAATGGCATCTTCTCCTTGGTCATGCTCCTCCCCGGCTCCTTCGCCAACTTCTGCCCCACCTCCCTCCGCATCATCCTCCTCTTAATTGTGATGCCTGTCAACTTGGCAAGCATCACCGCTCCTCCTTTCCTCCAAACCAAGAAAGTGGTTCTACCCGTCCGTTTGATCTTGTTCACTCCGACATCTGGGGTCCTGCTCCTACCCTTACCATTGGTCGGGGTAGTTCATATTTTGTTACTTTCATTGATGACTTTTCTCGTTGTACTTGGGTATACCTCTTACGTGACCGCTCTGAACTTTTTGATGTATGGACATCCTTTTATCATTCCATTCAGACTCAGTTTGATGTCTCCGTTAAAATTTTACTCTCGGATAATGCAAAAGAATATCTCAGTCAAGCTTTTTCCTCTTTCTGCACGCAACATGGATTATTCATCAAACCAGTTGCGTTTACACCTCCCAACAAAATTGAGTAGCGGAACGCAAAAACCGTCACCTCCTTGATGTTGCTCGCACTCTGCTCACGTAAATGCATGTCCCTCGCTCCTACTGGGGCTATGCTGTTCTCATTGCTTGCTACCTCGTCAATTGCATTCCCTCCACCGTTCTCCGTGGTCAAACTCCTTTCTCCATTCTCTATCCGGGCAAAGAACCCTTTCCTCTTCCTCTACGTATCTTTGGCTGCACATCCTTTGTGCATGCTTCCTCTGCCACCCGCGACAAACTCTCCTCGCGGCCCACTAAATGTGTCTTTATGGGGTTCTCTCCCACTCAAAAAGGCTATTGTTGCTTTGACCCCGTTACCCGCAAGCAATTTGTCTCTGCGGATGTCACCTTCTTGGAAAATGCCTCTTACTTCTCTTCCTCTTCCTCCTCTACTCCTGCTGATCCTACCTCTCACCCCAACCCCCCCATTCTCTTTGCTCCTCCTATTGTTCCGCCACCTCCACCATCTCCACCATCTCCACTCTCTCCACCCTCTTCTGCCTCTTCTCCACCATCTCTCTCCTCTTCGCCGCTGTCGCACTCTCCTCCCGGGCAAGCTCTCTCCGCCACGGATGCTCCGGTTACTGAGGAACATGCCGACCTGGATCTACCCATAGCCCTTCGCAAAGTGGTGTTTGACTCCTTCTCGCAGGGCATTTTCTTTGGCTATCTCTGAGACCGCCACTCCCCGCACCTACCAGGAGGCTCTCACTATTCCTCATTGGAAGACTGCTATGGATGAGGAAATTGCTACCCTCACTGAATGGGGGACCTGGACCCTGGTTCCCCCATCTTTGGGCACAGATGTTGTTGGCTGCCATTGGGTCTTTGTTGTGAAATTCTGTCCTGATGGTAGCATGGATCGCTATAAGGCCCGCCTGGTGGCCAAAGGTTTCACTCAGACATATGGTGTTGATTACTTCGATACTTTCTCTCCTGTGGCTCGTCTCAGCACCATTCGGGTTCTTCTCTCTGTCGCTGTCAACAGGGATTGACCCATTTCGCAGCTGGATGTTAAGAATGCTTTCCTCTACGGTGATCTGCAGGAAGATGTTTACATGGAGCAAGCTCCTGGGTATGTTGCTCAGGGGTAGACAAGAGTATGCCGGCTAAAGAAGGCTATCTATGGCCTCAAGCAGAGTCCTCGTGCCTGGTTTGATAAGTTCAGTGGCATTGTTGCGGCCATTGGTTTTACGAGAAGCTCAGCAGATCACTCCTTGTTTGTTCGAAAAACCGCCTCTGGTCTGGTTGTTCTTGCGGTTTATGTTGATGACATTCTTCTTACTGGCGATGATCAGGATGGGGTATTGATGATAAAGAAACACCTTCGTCAACACCTGGTCACAAAGGATATGGGGTCCCCGAAATACTTTCTGGGGATTGAAATCTCTAGGAAGCCCAACTCCATGGTCCTTTCCCAACGAAAGTATGCTCTTGATCTTTTAAAGGAGGCAGGATTGACTGGTGCTAAACCTGCCCATTGTCCTATGGCTGCTGGAGAAGACAAAACTTGGACAGATGACTCGCCTCTTCTATCCGATCTTACGAGGTACCGCCGTCTGGTGGGCAAGCTCATTTATCTCACGGTAACCAGACCCGACATCGCTTATGTTGTTGGCAAGGTGAGCCAGTTCATGCAAGCTCCTAGGGAGTGTCATCTACAATCTGCCCTGATGATATTAGAGTATATTAAAGCAGCACCAGGGAAAGGACTCCTCTTTCAGAAGAATGGTCACCTAAGGGTTGAAGCGTACTCTGATTCAAGTTATGCTGATGACAAAGGGGACCGCAAATCGACATCAGGTTTCTGCACGTTTGTTGGAGGCAATCTTGGGAGTTGGAAGAGCAAGAAACAGTTTGTGGTCTCCAGGTCTAGTTCAGAGGCAGAATATCGCAGTATGGCATCGACTACATGTGAGTTGAAATGGTTGCGGGCTCTCATGCTTGACTTAGGAGAGGTTTACAACTATCCTCTTCCTATGTTCTGTGACAACAAGGCCGCGATATACATTTCCAAAAATCCGGTCTTCCATGAGAGAACAAAACACATAGAAGTCGACTGTCATTTTATTCGGGAAGAGATATTGAAGAAGCAGATTTGCACTCCGTTTGTTACTTCCGACAACGAGTTGGCAGACGTCTTCACCAAGCTGGTGTCCGCTTCCTTTTTCCACATCTATGACAAGCTGAGCATGATTGATATCTATGCTCCAGCTTGAGGGGGAGTGTTGCAGGATGGAGACCGAGCGGTCTGTTGCTGATCGGAGACCGGGCGGTCTGGCGGTTTCTCCTAGCCGGTCTGTGTGCTGGGCTGTTACAGTCTTGTGTCCCAGCAGTCAGGCGGCTTGTCTCAGACGACTTGGAGACCGGACGGTCTAGCGGTCTCCTGTGGCGGCTTGTTCTCTCATCCTGGTTGTGGTCGGGCGGTAAGCCGGTTTATCTAACCACACGGCCTGTCCGGTTTGTCTTTTGTAAAGCCGCATATACTTGTAAATTTTTAGTCCCACATTGCTTATTTGTAATCTCTCTCATCTCCTCCATTCTATAAAAGGGAGGCTATACTTTTGTAATTGATACCTTTTTCAGATAATAAAATTTCAGTTAAACCACTTCCTATTTATTTTTGTTCGTTTCTAACAGAGCAGAAGTTTATTTAGACGCCGGAGTGCGCGCGAGCTTTTGAGGAGTTGAAGTGTCGGTTGACCACGGTGCCAGTTCTTAGTTCGCCGTGTAGGACCGAAGGTTTTGAGATTTATAGCGATGCTTCGGGTAGTGGTTTGGGTTGTATGTTGTTACAACATGGAAGCGTTATAGCATATGGCTCGAGACAGCTGAAAGTGCATGAGAGGAATTATCCGGTCCATGACTTGGAGTTAGCGGCCTTGATTTTTGCCTTGAAGCTGTGGAGACATTATTTGTACGGTGTGAAGATTGATATCTACACCGATCAGAAGAGCCTGAATTTATTGATGGATCAAAAAGATCTGAACATGCGGCAGCGTAGGTGGATGGAGTTCCTGGGGGACTATACATTCAAGATCTACTACGTGCCTGGTAAAGGCAATGCGGTTGCGGACGCGTTGAGTCGTTGGGCCCCAGCTCAAGCCAATTGGCTGTCGGTCCATGACGAGTGGTTGGTTCGGGAGTTAGAGGCGTTGGAGATCTCTTGCATAAACAAGCAATCAAGTGCTGACGCATTATTGAATTAGACTGAAGTCCAATATGACCTTACAGATCGAATTCGACAGGCTTTAGATATGGATGTACACATGAAGCAACTCATGATAGAGGCTCTGGATGGGTCAAATTCCCAATTCGTTGTGGAGGACAGATTACTTTGGAAAGACGGTCGTCTGTGCGTCCCAAGCGTGGGCAATTTGCGGGTGGAATTATTGTACAAGGCGCATCATACCAAGTACTCAATTCACCTGGGGAGCACGAAGATGTACCGCGATGTTAAGAAATTGTTCTGGTGGCCATGACTGAAAAAGGATGTGGCGCTCTACGTGGCGAAGTGTCAAACTTGCGCCTTGGTGAAGCCGGGAGGATTCTTGAAATCCTTGCCTATTCCAGAGTGGAAGTTCGACGACATTACTATGGACTTTGTGCACGGGCTGCCAAGGTCGCAAAAGGGGAATGACGCCATTTGGGTGGTCGTAGATCATCTAACGAAGGTGTCGCATTTCATTCCGCATAGGAAGGATGATCCGGTTGAGAAATTGGCAAAGCTGTATGTGGATAATATTGTGCGGCTTCATGGTGTGCCCTGCAGCATCGTGAGTGACCGAGATGGGCGGTTCACATCCAATGATTGGAGGCTGGTGCAGTAGATGTTGGGAACAAAGCTGAGTTTTAGCACAGCCTTTCATCCGCAGACGGATGGTCAGACCGAGAGGGTCAATAGGACAATGGAAGATATGCTTCGCGTGTGTGTCCTGGACTTTAGAAAGTAATGGGAAGAACACCTATGCTTGGTGGAGTTTGCGTACGACAATAGCTACCAGGCAAACATACAAATGGTGCCCTTCGAGGCCCTTTATGATAGAAGATGTCGCACACCGTTGTCTTTGTTGGAAATGGGCGAGTCAAAGTTGTACAAGTGACTAGAGGTGGAGGATGCTACTTCTTTGGTGAGGACCATTCGGGAGAGGTTGCTAATCGCTCAGGACCGCCAGGCTAAGTACTATAATGCCAAGCACAGGAACGTGGAGTTCGCTGTTGGTAATTGGGTGTACTAGAAGATCAAGCCGTTTAAGGGTGTCTCGCGGGTGTGGCGCTTGAAGAAGCTAAGCCCGAGGTACCTTGGACCGTTTGAGGTTCTGGAGCGGATTGGTGAAGCAGCGTACCGGTTGAAGCTGTCAGTGGAGCTTAGTGGTCTACATGATGCATTCCATATATCGGTGCTATGGAAGGCGGTGCAAGAGACTACACAAGTGATCGCGGTCGATCAACTGCCGGTCAATAGTGGGTTGATGACGAAGGTCAAGCCCGTACATATTAAGGACTCGGAAGTCAAGCAGCTACGCAATAAAGAGATCATGATGGTCAAGGTCCGTTAGGACAATTGCGGTCAGGAGGAGCTCTCTTGGGAGCGAGAGTAGACTATGCTTGAGGATTACCCGGAGTTGTTTTGCTCAGGTACCGTTTTTGTTTTATGCTTATCTTTCCTTTATGTAATTTCGTGGATGAAATTCTTTTAAGAGGGGGAGAGTTGTAACGCCCCAAAACTCAAAAGAGCAACAGGAGGCATTTTGAGCCAAGTTTGGAATTTGACAGGGGTCACACGGCCTGGGACACAGGTGTGTCATAGGCCGTGTCCTTGGTGTGTTGTGTCATGTTTGACACTATCTGTTGTGTCGACACAGGGCCTGCTGTGTCGACACAAGGCCTGCTGTGTCGACACAGGCCCTGCTGTGTCGACAGAGGGCCTGCTGTGTCGACAGAGGGCCTGCTGTGTCGACACAGGGCCTGCTGTGTCGACACAAGGCCTGCTGTGTCGACATAGGGCTTGCTGTGTCAACACAGGGCCTACTGCGTCGACACATGGTGTCGACACAGAGTGTCGACATAGAGTGTCGACACAGGGTGTCGACACAGGTTGTGCCGTGTCGACACAGAGTGTCGACACATAGTGTCGACACAGGGGTCTTGACAGGTCTTGACTAAATGTCCCGACATAGTTTGAGTTTGTCCCGGACGTGACCTGCTCTGGTTTGTGAACCGTGCGGTGTTCGGCCCAGTTTTTCCAGTCAGACCCGGATCGTAGCTGTACATTTCTTTATGTTGGAATCCGACGGGTGGAGGTTATTCCTATTGGGATATACCCGAGTGTAGGGTTTCAAAACCCTCATCTTCTGTCCGCTGGTTCTCTGTCTAAGTTCTAGAGAGAGGGGAGAGCAACGAGAAAGAAGAAGTCTAGATCCGGTCACCAGCGGAGCTTCAGAGCTCCAAATCGCGAACCGACTTCGGATCTACGGAGGCAAAGAGAGGGCGGTGCTTTTCATCCCCATACTACTCCATGGTGCCAAGGAAGAACGCTAGGGTAATGATTCTCTACTTGAGCATGTGAAGCTCTTCTTTTCCCTTGCATAGGAAGCCCGCTCTTGCGAGTTTGCGGTGAGTTGAGGCGTTCCTTCGGGTAGACACGAATAGTCCCCATTGTGTACATGTAGAGTCCGTAGTCAAGAACAAATATAGGCATGATGTGTGAAGCCTACTCGGACAAGTTTGTCTGGATCGGTGATGTTGCATTGCATAAATGGCTGGAGAAGACTCCGTGCAAATGTTTGTTTTTTGGGTTTTCTACGTGGTAGATTGCAACAGGGAGCCTTGGGGATTAACCCCAAGGTGCACCCGGAAACCTGGGCTGATACGTGATTTTGCCCAGTTATGTGAACATAACCGGGTTATGTGAAGTGTGTAACGGAAACGGGACTCGGGAGAAGTTTGACCCGCGCATATGGCTTAAATTATCGTTGCGATATGAGTACGGGTTAGACGGAACCGTACCCGCTCTATGTCGTTCGGTGTGACCCGTTGGCTTAGATGAGGGCCTTCGGCGGTCTATGTCTTAAATTGACGTGACCCATGCCGGGAAGACAAAAATGCTCATAGTTTGGCCGTCAAAGTGGAAGTGGTGAGACCGGGGTGTCTATGGCTTAAATTGACGTGACATTGGCCGGTTCACCGAGAATGTTCCCTGATTGCACGGGGCGTGTGGCCGTGCGTGCCAACGTTTGTGATGCATTGTATATATATACCGCTTGGTTATGCTAATAAAGTGCAGGGAAGGATCATCGCCGCCCCGAATTGGGGGCGGGATCGTCATAATTTGGTCAGCATTCCTGACCGTTGCTTTGGTTTGCCACCGTTGTGGTGGATTGTGCTTGCAGGTGCTGCGGAGCCGAGCCGTAAATAGCGGGCTAAAGCCCAAGTTGCTGAGCCGGCCCTCGAAGGCCTAATTTTCAGTGTTTTCTTTTATTCATTTATGGTCGGCCTGCATGCCGAGGTTTGAAAAACATGTAATTTGAGAAAAAACAATTGTAAGGCCATAAGGCCAGTACTTGTGTATTTTGTACTTCATTCCTGTTGGCTTTGTAGTGGACATTCATACTAGTGTTGGGTTCTTTATTAATGCAACAATTTTTAATTACTTCCGCTAGAATGCTTTGTGTAGGACGTTTGATTGGGTAGATGGTTTCCATTAAGTAACCACCCGGTCTGTTTGTGATATATGGCTTCGGGCCCCGGCCAGACCTACTGTTATATGCTATGCCACGGATAGGGGGGTGTTACATTTTGTTATTTAGTGTTCCCCCAGCGGCCGCGTCGATCATCTGCCTTGTTAAGGAATTTAAGCCGTTATAAAATATTTGCACTTGTTGCCAATTTGGAAGCATGTGGTGTGGGCACCTTCGCAGTAGCTCCTTGAAGCGCTCCCATGTATCATAGAGAGTCTCCGAGTCTATTTGCATGAAGGATGCAATATCCGTGTGCAATTAGGCGGTCTTCGCAGGCAGGAAATACTTGGTATGAAATTTTCCTGCCATCTCGGCCCACGTGGTGATGGACCCTCTAGGAAGAGAGCTCAGCCACTGCTTGGCCTTTGACCGCAAAGAGAAAGGGAAGAGACGTAATCAAATGACGTCATCTAAGACTCCATTGATTTTAAAAGTATCACAGATTTCGAGAAAATTCGCAATGTGATAATTTGGATCCTCGTCCGGGAGACCATCGAAGGTTACCAGCTGCTGCACCATTTGGATGATGCTGGAGTTGATCTCAAAGTTATTGTTCACCACTGTGGGGCGAACAATACTTGATTGTGTACCCTCCAGGTTCGGCCTCGCATAATAGGACATAGTCTTTTACTGGGCCTCATTTGGGTTGGGCGGATTAGGATCCATTGTTTCTGTGGCAGTGTCCCCGATCGACGCTTCGATGCCCAAGTGTGATTCCTGATCACGAGAACGGAGGTGACGCAAAGCGGTGCGCTCTATCTCAGGGTCAAAAGGAATAATCGAAGAGCTTTCTCGGGTCATACACTTAAATAAAGAAGGGTGGGGGAGAGGTAAAGAGAAAAACTAAAGAGAGAGCGAGAGAGAGACGATAAAATTAATATCTATCCTCTTTTGAAAATATCAAAACAAAAACATCCCCGTCAACGACGCCAAAAACTTGATATAAATTTTCGGAGAAGGGGTTATACGTGGACAAGACAAAGTTAAGGAAGGAGAAGGTGAATGTGTGATTATGAGACGTTCTCCGATTCTATATTCGATGAAGGCAAGTGTACCTTATCGCATATAGTATAAGATATTAAGTTTCATATCAAGGTCGTATTACCCGGGGTGATTTGAGTACTTCTACTTCAAGGAGTTACTATTATCTTATCAAATAAAGATTGTTTTGGGGTTGATTACTAAATTAGAGAAGTGGGAATATTTTACTTGCAAATTAGAGAACAGCTAAATGATAATTAAGCGATAGTACTCGATCGAGAATCACCTCGGCTTAAATTGATCAAAACATGCAATAATAAACTTTTAAAATTAACAAGGCAAGAAACCTTGACCGTGGAGGTTCTTAAAGGAAGAACATGCTTCTCTCGAAGTCATGCCCATCTGAGTTTAAGAAGGTCTGGACGAACTCTCATCCGAATCGGAGGCCTAAAACCCACTTTATGCTGTGAACCCCGTTATTGGATTCCACTCCAATCCAGGAGATTTAACGTCCACCTCTCTCGAGGGATGCGTGCAACTCTCTTCACTCTTGAGTGCTCACTTCAAACCATCGTCCTCTCGGCTAGCCAAGAATGAAAGATAATGATGGAAAATATATATCGATAATATATCTCCAGGCAAAGGTAAATAGAGAAAAAATCAAGGTATAAGCCTTACAAAGAAAAAGAAAACTAGAGCATCATAACTTAATCAACTCGAACCTCAGATCATCAAGATCGAGTACAAGGAGGATTAGTTACTCATGGTGAAATGGGGAAAGAGAGATGAATAGAAATGCGTTGAGAAAGCGAGGAAAACGACAAACTTTTTATTAACACTGAAAGATAACTACAACTTGAAAATGAAAGATTACAGGTGCGGGAAATGAAAATATATGCGAATATTGCACTTAGCTACTAAGCAGTTACAACAACTAATACAAAATAAGAGTAACTAAGCTAAATTACAAAGCTTGAAATGAGGAAGGAGAGTGGAAACATCAAAAATGACAAGAAATATAAGAAAACTAAGGGGAAGAACCTCCCCTCACTCCAAATCTGCCTCCTGAACCCTAGGAGAAGGGCTCAATTTATAGAATTTTTTGGGCTGGGTCACGCCCCACTGACACGCTCGGGTCGGCCGTGTACCTGGGGCGTGACACATTCGGTGCGACCTTTTGCGCTGAAATTGAATGCCGGAGGTGACGGGCGTCGTAGTTGAGTTACACGCCCATATGTCATGCCCTATCAGGGCGTGTCCGTGGTGCGTGACATATTCGGCGTGACGGCGGATCAGGAAAAACTAGTGCACTGCGGCGATTTCTCGGGACCTGGGGACATGACTCTGGAACACGCCCGTGTCGGGCGTGACACGGGCGTGACAGAGGGCGTGTTCACTAAGTTTCCAAGAAATGCATTTTCGGACGCGTTGCTTCATTCCTCTGGGCTACACGCCCTAGGTACACACCTTGGTAGGGCGTGACCTTGGGGCGTGTCACAGCAAAATTATGCTGAAAGCCGTGCAAACTTGCAAAAAACAGAAAACGCATTAGTGACAATAATATTTACAAAAGGGGGTCAATATAAGCACTTGCAAGACATGATTTGTGCTTTAGAAACCCGAAAATACACTAATAAATTTAACTGCAAAAAGTACTATCAGTAATCTACTGCGACGACGACAAATGCTTTGCCAAAAATAGTCTCGAAAACTCCTCCATCGAGACCTCTAATAGTCGTCTTCTGGTTAAGTGGTGTAACTCCAACTAATCCCACCAAAGCCGAGCCTCTCCTTCCAACATGAAAGTGACCAAGGTGACCTTATGTCCCTCCTCTGTCTCAATCGCGGTCAATATCCTGTTGACTCACGAAAGCCAGTCCTCTGCCTGTGTTGGGGATCCCGCACCTATAAACATAGGATGACTAAAGCTCATAAAATGATTCAGTTGTAATTCAGTCACTCGCTTCTCCACCAAAGCCTAAGTAGGCATTTGCTTAGCAGCTACAGGCTCGGCCACACCAACCTGGACTGGCACCATCGCAAGTCACACCTGCCCAGTTGGCTGTGCACTCATCATTACAAACACTGCCTCAGCAACTAAGCGTACCGTTTTCACAGAAGGAGGAGGTGTGGGAAACTCAGCTTGTGTCGCACTCTATACAGAAGTTGGGGTTCAGATTGTCCCACACCACTTCTAGTCATCTATATGTATAAAATACACAATTTAGCGACTACTCAAAAGGCAAACAACAATCAATCGGAACACATAGGTTCGTCAAACATGTGTATTTTCATAACTAAGTGGACATTCATGAGTTCATTTTTGTTATAACAGTAAGCACAAAAAAGTGCTCTCCACCCCTCAAAAGAATTTGACCGTGAATTCGGAGAAAACCACTAAGAAAAGCTGACACCAAAATTGTAACACGTCCATCCGTCACATGAAATATAACAGAGGGTTCGACCGGGGCCCCACGCCATATTCCATAGACAGTCGGCGGAGTTACGTATTAATATCAAAACTACACGAATCCTAACTCAGAGTATTCTAGCAGAAGCTTTAAGGGTTAACTTTTGAACTCAAGTACACACGAATTTCTACTATATATAAATATCAGGAATGTTTACAAAATACATAAAATGTTACGACCTTAAGGCCATACAATTATACTTCAAAAGTGTGGTTTACAAACATCGGCGCACAGGCTGACCACACATGAAAATAATAAAAGCCTTTGCTTAGCATTCAAGGGCCAGCATAGCATCAAGTGCTTCAGCCTGCTACTTCCCGCTTGGCTCTCGAACACCTTTATAGGGACAATCCACTACGAAGGTGGCAAACAAGGCAACGATCAGCTTTAGCTGAATAATTTATAACGACCCTACCATATTCCCGGGGCAGTGGTATTCCTTCCATGCAGGCAAAACATAAGTATCTGTATGTCAAAAGAAGGTACACTTAAGCACCCTTTAATATATCACAAACATTTGCATCACTGTCAAATGTTCCGTGCACTCAGGGCACATTCTCGGTGTACTGGCAATGCCTAGTCCCACCACCGTTCAGAGGTCCCGGACTTGACGGTCAATTTATGAGCATTTTAGCCTTTTCGGCTTACAGCCTAAGACTTCCTCTCTCTCTTTGCCACCAGTAACTCCCATGTACTTTAGGTCTGTTTAACTAATTGTAACGCCCCCGATTTTTTGATATTTGGTTTAACTCGTTATCTGGCGTGTTTATGACATCATGGCATTACGTTGATGTATTTTCGGCATATGCTGTTGTTAGAGCGTGGTTTTAGCTCTTAGGTTTTTCCATATGTGGCTGGGTTTAGCCTGTTTACAAGATTCCCTAGCAAGCCAGGTCTGTTTTGGTGACTCGGTGGAGCCTCTTTGGGAATGCTTGTGTTTTGTCTTGTGGGGAGGGGGGGGGGGGGGGGGTTGTTTTCCCGATTTTAGTTCGTCGAATCTTAATTTCGACTGTGCCATTGGGTTCGTATCGTCAGTATTTAGTTATGATGTAATTTTCATAGAAATCCGTGTTGGCGCAAAATTTTGGTCGTTTGGACCATTATTTAATAATAAATTATTATTACAATACTTATATTTTTAAGTATAAATAGCCTTGTGAATAGACAAACCCTATTCTTCGCATTTTTCTTGAAAATCGTCGGCTGTTACGGAAAGGGCGAGAGCGGCGGTCTCTTCCAAGCCTTCAGCCACTGATTTCTGGAGTGTTGGTGCTCAAAATCATCTTTGCAGAGTAGATCCGGGTACGTCTCACCTAGATCTACGTTTCCATGGTAAGTATTTCCCGTTTCGTGAAATTTTGGTTGTTTGCGATTTCATTTTGACCGTCTTTCGTCCTGAAAAGTTCCATGTTTTTCTGCTTACGATTTATTGCGGCCAGATCCGAGAGGAGGGGTGTTGCTTGGCCGGTTTTCTGGAGGTTGAGGAAAGTGGTGCTTTCTCGCCCTTGCCAAGTTCATTTTCTTTGTTTTCTTTATGGGTTACCTTCCATTCTCTGTTCCTTAGATTTTAGGAATGGTGTAGGGTTTGGTCAAGAACGGTCTGGTGTATGTTTAGAAATTTTAGATTAGGTCGAGGTAAGTTTTGTCAATTGGACAGTTAGCTTCAGGAAAAAAAATTCAACGTTTATGATTATTAGAATTAGCTGTCAAATAGTCTAAGTAAGACAGTTTTTTGACCAAGTCCAAAAGCATTGAGTGAGCTGACTTCACTCAATGCGTCATTGAGAGTGTTGAATGCACTTAACACCATACTAGTGTCTGAGCGGCTAAGTGAAAAGCGTTGAGTGAGCTGACTTCACTAAACCCGGCATTGAGTGTGTTGAATGCACTTAATGTCATGCTAGTGTCTGAGCGACTAAGTTAAAAGTGTTGAGTGAGCTGACTTCACTCAACGAGGCATTGAGTGTGTTGAATGCCCTAAACGCCATGCTAGTGTTTGAGCGGCTTAGTGTAAAGCGTTGTGTGAGCTGACTTCACTCAACGCGGCATTGAGTGTGTTGAATGCACTCAACGCCATACTAGGGTCTGAGCAGCTAAGTGTAAAGCATTGAGTGAGCTGACTTCACTCAATGCAGAGCTGAGTGTGTTGAATGTACTCAATGCCATGCTAGTGTCTGAGCGGATAACTGTAAAGCGTTGAGTGAGCTGACTTCACTCAACGCGGCGTTGACTGTGTTGAATGCACTCAACGCAATGCTAAGTGTCTGTGAAGCTAAGTGTAAAGCGTTGAGTGAGCTAACTTCACTCAACATGGCGTTGAGTGTGTTGAATGCACTCAACACCATGCTAAGTGTCTGTGTGGCTAAGTGTAAAAGCGTTGAGTGAGCTGACTTCACTCAACACGGCGTTGAGTGTGTTGAAGACACTCAACGCCATCGCTTAATTTGCTATCCAAGTAAGAAAGCATTGAGTGAGTGGTATTCACTCAACGTGGCATTGTGTGAAGCCTCTCCATGTAGGAATTATCTGTCTAAGTCAAAAAGCATCGACAGTATTGAGTGGACTCAACGCGGTGTAGAGTGGACTCAACGCGGTGTATAGTGGACTCAACATGGCGTTGAGTGGACTCAACATGGCGTTGAGTGGAATCAACACGACGTTGAGTGGTTTGGTTTTTCGCTGAGTATAGCCGGATGGCGTCGAGTGTGTTGACTACACTCGAGGCGGCGTTGAGTCTACTCGATGCTTTTATAACATCCCATTTCCAACTAGACCCCTAAGAGTGGTTTTGGCCATGACTAGGTCATGACAAAACCCTAGGAAGCTAAAAAGGGCCAAGTGATAGAAGGCCAAGGTGAGAATCACCTTGGTCTGCCTATGGCACAACCTCATCACAAAACCTAGGGTTTGACTTTAGGGCTTCACCAAGACTCCAAGACCCCACCATGGTCTCATCAACCCATTGTAAGATCCATTGGAGCCCTAAGGGTCCATTGAAGTCGACCCAAGGTGGCTCAGTTGACCTAGAACCACCATAAGCCTAAAGTGAGCAAGGTGACCTAACTAAGGGCAGTATACCCTAGTAAAGCCCAACTAACCCTACCAAGGACCTTATAGACCTAGAGTGGGATCAATGGGTCACTAAGGACCCATGGAGGGCAGTCCAAAGGGTTAAGTTGACCAAAGTCAACTCTAACCCTAAATGGGTCAAACTAACCTGCACAAGGGCCAATTGAAGTTCCCATAGCCAAGTGGACCCCACACATACCTTCATAACCCTAGTGAGAGGCCAATGGGTCACCATGGACCCATTGGGGCCAACCAAAAAGGCTAAGTTGACCAAAGTCAACTCTAGCCCCAAAGTGGTCAAAGTGCCCTTACCAAGGGACAAGTGACCTCCAAGATGCCAAGTTAGCCCTATCCAACCCTACCTAGGCCTTAGGGGGGATCAATGGGTCACCAAGGACCCATTAGGGCCAACCTCAAATACCAAATTGACAAAGGTCAACCATGGTCAAAGTTTAGGTCAAGTTAGCCCAAATGGGCTAACTCAAGCTCAATCCCAATTCACTTGGGCTAACCTTGCCTTGATGGGTGAAATAAACATGTGGGCAGCCATTGGATTAGGTAGGAGTCAATTTCATCTTGGTAGGTAGGAGAGAGAGAGTAAATCCAAATGAAGGAGAGAGATAGAGAAGGAGTAATGGAGGAAAACCATAGGCTCCTCCCTCCCTTTCACCCAACCTTCCCCATTCAATTCTCTAAGACCAGAGGAGTGCAACAAGCTGATCATTGACTGGTTGGAGCCAAGTTCCCCCCCTACCTACCATGGCTGCCAACCTTGACTAAAGGCCAATAATGGCAAAGCAGCTTAGAGCCCCCTACCACCCCATTTCTCCCTTTTAAAACCTTCACTGGACTCCAAGGAGTCATTTCCACCACTTACCTGAAGGAGCCAAGCAATTCCACTGTGAAAGTGAAGATTAGATCTAAAATACTCTAGAGGGGGGGGGGGGGGGTGAATAGAGTATTGTGCTCTCTACAAAAAATCTCTACAACTTTTGCTGTAATCCTAGGTGAACAGGTTAGCAAATAAAATAATAAGCACAGCAACCTAGTAAATCACAGAACACAGCCAAAACAAAAAGAAAGAGGGCAAACAGACGACACAATAAATTTATAGTGGTTCCCCAACCTGGGTACATCCAATCTTCTACCACCCTGGTAGGAATCCATTCAGGTTTTTGATCAGGTGCCTGACACCAATGAGCTTTTGTTCAGGTGCTCAAAAATGAAAACCTCAAGTCTTTTGGTAGGCGACTTGCAACCAGGAATAATTTTGAAGGGAATTAAAACCCTGTACAGAAGATGGAAAAGGGTGATGGGGTCTTCTCTTTCTCAATAACAACTGAGAAGACGTGTGGATTGATTTCAGCAGACTGCTCCCCCTGAGATCTTGAATGGATCAGGAAATCTGGAGCACTGCTTCAGGGTGACAGGTCTTCAAAGAACTTGATTGCCTTGACCAGAGATTGCTTCAGGAACTTCTTTGACATATAGAGATTGTTGTCCTTCTGAAGTTGTCTTGTAGGATTGAAGGAAGAAGACTCTTGATGGAGATTGTATGTTCTTCTTCTTGATGATGTTCTCTAGCCTAGGCTGATTGCAGTATGAAACTATTGATTTCTATAAGACTTGTTGAATGTAATCTTTTTCTGTGTGTGTCTATCAGTCTGCTTGAACTTTTCTTCTTTTTTGTTTAATGACTGAAGAGCACATTCAAAATTAGAATCCTTGAGCACTAAATGCTGTCGGCCTGGGAAGGAAGCGACAATAAATGATTTTCCTAACTGTCCCATGGAAAAATGGCATGTAATAATCCATGATCAATACTCGTTCCAACGGTAACATTCCGAGAAGATTGAGTATTAATTACTCAGGATTCATCGCCAAGAAAAGGGACAGAAAACTGGAGAAGACCTAGTCTGGAATCATCGAATGAAGAACAGGAATCGTCGAGCTGAGTTCACAGTTCGTCGAGCTGAGCTGATGAGTTCGTCGACCAGATAATAGCAATTACTCTTCAAGGGAAACTTGTCAATTCTGCTACAATATTCGTCGAACTGATAATCTTCATTCGTCGAGCTGAGATCCAAAATCGTCGACCGAAGAATGATTGTGGACTTAGAATCTGAGAAGTCTCTGGCTGAGAAGGATTCAAATCGTCGACCAGAAATTGTCTAGTAGAGTACTGAATTCGTCGACCTGAGAAGTTGACTTCGTCGACCTGAGAAGTTGTGAACTTGAGGTCCAAGTTCGTCGAACTCAGAATCTTGTTCGTCGACCAAAGCCTGAAGTTGGACTTAGAAAAATCTGGAGTTACCCTGACTTTATTTTGTTGAAGTATCTCAGTCTTCGTCGAACAGAGAACAAAGATCGTCGAGCTCAACACAGAGAAATATCTCAAGATCGTCAAGCTCAGAACTCATTTTGTCGACCTGAGTTCGACGAACGTCGAACTCATTTTACTTAGACTTGAAATCTTCTAATTCTTGAGTCTCTGATAGGTTTGTTGATAGCTGGTCCATCTGATGTTGACTCTAAGGACTTGCCAAAAAGGATAAGAGCCTGTCAGATATTTCTTCATCAGAAACTGAGTCAGATGCTGAAGCATACATAGGACTGTTTGCTGAGGAAGAGGAAGAAGAGTTCATCCAGATCATGAACTCTATATATGAACAAGAGGACAATCAGTGCCAAGGACTGATGGCATTGACAGAAAGTGACAAAATCCAGGAGCAGCCTGGACCTAGTAAGGTACAAAATTGTTCTTTCAGTTCAATTTCTTGTGCTAGTTCAGAATCAGATTCATCATCATCAAATGATGAGAGTGCATCTGAGTCTGAAGAGGATATTCATCAATTGATAGATGAATATAAAGTTCTGTTGCAAGCATTTAAGAAATGCAAATCCTTGGCCAAGAGTCAAGCTAAGGAGATTGCAAGTCTCAAAGTGGCTGCAACTGATTATGAGAAGTTGTTTGATCAAAAACTTAATGAGATAGCCAGACTGAAGCACATAACTGTGATTCAGATGGGGACTATATCATTTAAGAATGATCAAATCAAAAGTCTGGAGATTAGTTTTCAGAAGGAGAGAGATTTAGTTGCTAGGTTTTCTAAACCAAAGTCTGTTCTACCCTTAATTGATGAATTTGTTCATCAAAAAGGTAAAGTTGGATTGGGGTTTACTAAACCTACAAGAACTGTTCAGTCCAAGTCCAAGGGCAAAGCCCCAGCTCTCAACAAGCCAGCTGTAGATAAAACAGCTAAGAATGTACCTAAGCAGAGGTACAATAGGTTTGAGTGTTGGTGCTGTGGCAAGGTAGGCCACTTTGCCATGGACTGTTGGCACAATGCAAGTGCCAAAGTGAGTAGCAAACTGCCTGTTGGAAGACCTGCAGGTAGCTTTGTTAGGAAGCAAACTAACCAGTACCAAGGACCCAAGAATTCTTTGGGTTCTAAGGTTCACTAATCTGTTTTGCAGGTAAGTCCAAGTGGCCATGCCCCAATATGGTACTTGGACAGTGGATGTTCCAGGAACATGACTGGAATAAGGGGATTGCTAAAGGACTACACACCCATCAAGGATGGTCCAAAAGTCACCTTTGGTGGTTCTGAAAAAGGCATCATCAAGGGTTTTGGTAACATTTCTAGCACCCATATAACTATTACTCAAGTGGCTTATGTCAAAGGTTTGAAACATAACCTTATTAGTATAAGTCAATTGAGTGATGTAGGATATGACATATCATTTGTCAAAGATGGTTGTCATATCAGGAGGTCAAATGATCAAGAGATCATTTTGACAGGTTATAGAAAAAGGAATGTCTACTGTCTAGACATTATGTGTGAGAATAATGGTTCTCCAGTGTGTCTTATAGCTGATCAGAAAGTCTCTCATTGTGTCAAATGGCATAAGAGGCTAGCCCATCTCAACTACAAGACAATTGGCCAACTCTTTAGCAAAGAGTTAGTGAGGAATGGTCCTCAAGTTAAGTGTATTAAAGATGGAATATGCTCAGCTTGTCAAAAGGGCAAGCAGACTAGATCCATCTTTAGTAGCATTGAATACAAAGATGCTGTGAGGTGTTTATACCTCTTGCATATGGATCTCTTTGGTCCTATGCCAGTTCACAGCCTAGGTAGGAAGGTCTATACCTTTGTAGTTGTAGATGACTACTCAAGGTTTTCCTGGGTGTTCTTTCTTAGACAGAAATCTGAAACACCTAGTATCTTCTATAGCTTTGTCAAACAAATTCAGAATGAACTAAACAGTACAGTGGTCAAGATAAGAAGTGACCATGGTACTGAATTTCAGTCTGATAGTATGGCAAAACTATGTGAAGAATTTGGGATATTTCAGGAGTTTTCTTCACCAAGAACACCTCAGCAAAATGACATTGCTGAGAGGAAAAATAGAACCTTAATTGAGGCTGGTAGGACCCTATTAAGTGATACATCACTACCAGAATACTTCTGGGCTGAGGCAGTGAATACCGCATGCCATGTAATTAATAGGGCTACCATTACTAAAAGCCACAACAAGACCCCCTATGAGATTGTGAAAGGCAGAAAACCAAACCTATACTACTTCAGGATCTTTGGTTGTAAGTGCTTTATACTTAACAATGGAAAGTCTTACTTGACTAAGTTTGCTGCCAAGTCCCAAGAGGGAATTTTTGTTGGGTACAGCAACAACAATAAGGCTTATAGAGTCTACAACTTGTCTACACAAGTTGTAGAAGAGTCCGTACATGTAGTATTTGATGAAACTAGACTTATTAACAATGAGTTGTCTAGTAGTATTTGCAGCCCCACAGGTGTGACTGAGAAGATGGACAAGCTCACTATAGAAGAAAGACCTACTGCAAGACAGCAAGTAGCAGATAGTGGCTGCTGTCCAGGGGGAGTACTACATGTACCTAATGAAGAAGAAGTCCAAGGAGTACAGCAAAATGAAGAAGTTGAAGAAGTTCAACCTGAAGCCAGGATGCCTCCAGCTAATAGGCATCTAAGAGATCATCCAGCAGATCAAATCATTGGTGATCTAAGACAAGGGGTACAAACAAGGAGCAGAAATCTGAGTGCAACAATCTACTCCAGTTTTCTATCCCAAGTAGAGCCAAAGAAGTTTGAAGAAGCCATCCTAGACCCTCATTGGATTGAGGCAATGCAAGAAGAGCTGAATCAGTTCAAGAGGTGCAAAGTCTGGGAGCTTGTTCCTAAACCAAAAGACCACAACATAATTGGGACCAAGTGGATCTTTAGGAACAAGATGGATGAACATGGAGTCATCATTAAGAACAAAGCTAGATTGGTTGCTAAAGGATATATGCAGGAAGAAGGTATTGACTTTGATCAAATCTTTACTCTAGTAGCCAGACTGGATGCCATAAGGATGTTCCTGGCCTATGCAACCTTTCAAGGATTTAAAGTTTACCAAATGGATGTCAAGTCAGCCTTTTTGAATGATAATCTAAAGGAAGAAGTCTATGTGGAACAGCCATCAGGTTTTGTTGATTCAACTCAACCTAATCATGTCTATAGACTTAGGAAAGCATTATATGGGTTAAAACAAGCCCCTAGGGCTTGGTATGAAACCCTGTCTAGTTTCCTCATTGAGAATAAGTTCACAAAGGGGAAAATAGACAAGACTCTATTCCTTAGGGAATCCAGAGGCAAAGTAATACTAGTCCAAATATATGTAGATGACATCATATTTGGGTCTACTGAAAGTAGTCTTTGCAAAAAGTTTGCAAAACTAATGCAGGAACAATTTGAGATGAGTAGTATGGGGGAGCTTAAGTTCTTCTTGGGTCTCCAAGTTAGATAGACTGAGAATGGATTATCCATATGCCAGTCTAAGTTCACCCTAGAACTCATAAGGAAGTATGGTATGGATTCATCCAGTACCATGAAGACTCCTATGGGGTCAAGTATGTCTCTTAGCAAAGATGATACAGGGAAACCTGTAGATGAGACTTTGTATAGAGGGATAGTTGGCTCCCTTCTATATTTGACTGCAAGTAGACCAGATATCATGTATGCTACATGTGTCTGTGCTAGGTACCAAGCATGCCCTAAGGAGTCTCATTTGACAGCAGTCAAAAGGATATTGAGATATCTAAAGGGCACTCCTTATCTAGGCCTTTGGTACCCTAGGAATGGAGACTTTGATCTAACAGGTTATTCAGATGCAGACTTTGCAGGATACAAAGAAGACAGAAAAAGTACAACTGGAACCTGTCAATTCCTAGGTGGAAGACTGATTTCATGGAGTAGCAAGAAGCAAACAAGTGTGGCTATCTCCACAGCAGAATCAGAATATGTGGCTGCAGGAAGTTGCTGTGCTCAACTTCTATGGATACAACACCAGCTTGAGGATTATGGATTTCAGGTAAGTAGAACACCACTGTTTTGTGATTCTACAAGTGCTATATCAATTGCAAATAATCCTGTTTCCCATAGTAGAACTAAACATATTGAAATAAAATATCATTTTCTAAGGGAACATGTAGAAAAACAAGATATTACACTAGAATATGTTAAGACAGATAATCAACTAGCTGATATGTATACTAAGTCCTTAGAAGAAACTAAGTTCAATAAGTTTAAAATTGAACTAGGTATGATAAACTTAGAATAAGTTTATAGAAATGGCTATGTAAAATAGTGTCGACACACAGAGTTGTCTGTGTCGAGACAGAAAAGTGGTGTCGACACTTCAGTGAAAAGGTGTCGACACATCTAGGAAGTTGGTGTCGACACTTCAGAAAATTAGTGTCGACACATGATAAGTAGGTGTCGACACATCCAAGGTGGTGTCGACACTTAGAGATTACTCAGCATTATCTAAGTAACGTCTCGACTAGATGTCGAGTTGAGTGGTGTCGACACATAAACAAGTGTCGACACATATAATCTGTTGACTAAAATTGTGTCGACACAGTGTGTCGAGACATTATAAGTCTGTGTCGACACTTATCGACAGTGTCGACACAATTTAAGTTAGTTAACCCGCCCTTTCATCTTCAATCTTAGAAAGGTATAAATAGGATTTCTCCATTGTCTGTCGACACGTTCACTAAAGTTTCGAGACCAAACTTGTGTGTCGACACCTCTCTTCTCTCCATTCAAATTCTTCAAACCCTAATGGCGCCAAAGCTCGAGGAGAACGTCAATGAAGGCTACGAACTGGTGCGACATGCATTTGAGGATGCAGAACAGGAAATCAAGGATGTAGTAACCCTAGTTGCAAACTCAGGGTTAGAATTTCTTGTTTCTGAGCCGACTAAGATCTGGAAGAAAGAAGTACTGGAATTCCTGAATGGAGCTAAAGTAGACGAATCTGGATTCAAGATCAAATCCAGGGTACATGGAGAAAAAGTGAAGGTCTCTCCAAAAAGTTTGAGAAAGGTTCTAAACCTGCCAAGGACAAAAGAAGAGGATGAAGTTACTGCTTCTAAAATCAGAGATGCATTAACATGGTGTGGCCTAGATTCAAAAATGAAAATTGGATTAGTTTTCAATAGGAAAGGCATGAACAGCCAAGGAAAATTTCTCTCCGAAATTGTTGGCAAAGTGATATTGAGTAAGCATGGAGGGCATGACAGGGTATCATCCCATATGTTCAACCTTATGATAAGGATAATCTTCACAGTGAAAACAGATTGGTCTGTTATTGTCTTTGATAAGATTAAAGAAAGTCTGAAGAAACCCAATTTGGGTAGGATCTTAAGTCTATACTTGGCTGGTAGTATACCAGAAGTTATGAGTCAAGCTGCAGGCACTAAAATCAATCATATGAGAAAGATGGACATGAGAATATTCTCTAGATGGGACAGAGTTTTAACTAAGGATATGCCTACTCCTTAGAAAATTACTCCCCAAAAGAAGAAGAAGAAGCCTGCCCCAGTGGCTCAGGATTCCTCTAGCAGCTCTGGTAGTGAAGAGCAAGTTGTCTTTACTCCTGATGAGGATGTAGAAGGAAATGCTGGGAAGTCTCCAGCTCAACAAGATGCTGCAGAAAGGCAGGGGGAGCTACCTCAAGCTAGCCCCTTACACCAGGATTCTGTCCAGGGGGAGCCACTAGTAGTGGAAGAGCCAACTCCACTGGAAAGTGAGCAGGCTACAAATACAATTCTTGAGGTAATCACTGAGATTAATGCATTAGATTTTCCTATAGAGGATACTGTTTTGTCTGATTCCTTAAATAATGTTAATCAGCAAACTCAGATTGATAGACTACCCCCAGATGTTGTCTTGAAGGACACATCTGATACAGTTCAAGTAGCATCTGATCCAGTAGTAGATGAGTCAAGAGTTTCTCCAACCCATTCTCCACAAGAATTTACTATGGAAGATCTCTTCCTTAATCTGGATCAAGCAGACCTTGAGAAGGACAGTGCTGCTGCTAAGGGGGAGAGTGCTCCTATTGAGGGGGAGCAAGGAGTTAATGTTGAGGAAACAACAAGGCAAGAGCCTGAGAAGCCCCAAGCTGTTGAGGAGCTACCTAGAGAGAGGGTAGATATTGCTAGCACATCAGCATCTGAAGATGAGGAAGCTGCCAGAGGTAAGAAAAGGAAGTTCCAAGTATTTAAAAGAAGGAGCCAAACTTATAAGAAGGCATTGCAAACTATAGCACCACAACCTGCACTACAACCAGCACCCACTGTAGATTACAGTGCTTTGATGGTTGCTATGCAAATCAAGCTTGATGGGCACAGGAAAGCCATAGAAACCTATGTGGATGAGGGGCATAAATCTCTCCAGTTTGATCTAGCCCAAGATATAAAGTCTATAATATTTGAAATGAATCTCAATAAAAAGGAGATGACTGACTGCTTACACAAGGGAGGGAATGCAGTGGTATACTTAGCTACACATCAAGAGAAGATAAAAGCTCAAGTAGATGACATTGCACTGAAGCAAGGATATGTTCTTGAGAACCAGATCAGAATGAATGATAACTTAACTGCTTCCCATAATGCAATTGTCACAGAGATGAAGAACATAGCTGCTGGCCTGACAACTTCTACTGCTACTACTAAGGCAGATTTTGATAAAGCACTGCAAAAGAGTTTAACTGATGTTACTTCTGCAATTCAAGACTCTCAGAAGTTGATAACTGAAAAACTCCAAAGGTTGAAACCTTTCTTTAAAGATGGAGTCAACTATTTGGATAACCAAGTCAGATTTCAAAAGGATGATCTAAGAGATCACATGGAAAGAGAAGTCATAAAGGGGGAGAGGGTATTAGTCAAAGCCAGCTCTGATCATGCCAAGTGGATTTCTAATTCTATCAGATCTACTCTTGGATATCCTCCTTTATGTGATGATGACAATGTAGTAGAATCTGGGATACATCCTGCATACCTAAGAGGGGAGCAACCTGAAGTGGCTCAAGTAATCTACCCTCCTCCAGATTTTGATATGATACATGCTGATATACAGTCCATGTATAGCCCACCTGGGGGAAAGGACAATGTCATCATAGAGAAGGTGGTTCAGCCAGTATCTGAGGCTATGCAAGAAGCTTTTCTGAAAGAACAGGAAGCTAGATTGTCTAAGAAAAGGTTCAGAGAGCAAGCTGAACAAAGACCTGACTTTGAGCAGTGGAGCCCCACTTCAAGAAACATTATCATAACTGCATGGAAAGCTGCCAAAGTTAATATACAAGACAGAATCAAATGGTTTTCTGAACTAGAATGGAGGAAGCATGAGACAAGGCAAGAAGCCATAGTGCAATATAGGAGAAAGGCCAATATGGGAAAGCTACCTCCTACTGCTCAGGAGCCTAGCAAGTACTTTCCCAAGCCTTATCATTATTTTGATAGGCAAAAGATTAAAGCTGAAGAGCAAAAGAAAGAGGATCTGAAAGGCAAGAAGCCTGCTGATACTGAAGATGCTGAAGCTTCTGTGCAAGCCATGATACAGTCTGGAAAAGGCATTGTGATCAAAGATGTTGAGCAGAAATAGAATTTCATTATCTTAAGTTTACTATGTAATCACTTGTTTTAAAACACTCTGTAAATTTTTGAATGATGAATATGACAAAGTGTTAGAACAATGTGATGTGTTATAAATCTATTTCATAATTGTTCTGAGATGATATCTGTGTTTACATGTTTTGATTAATACATGTTTAAGTTTGCCCTGTTATATAATCCTGCTTTACATCATGCTATGATTTTATTCTGTATGGTGTATTTCATTGACTAAGGGTTATGACTTCTCCAAATAGGGGGAGATTGTTGGGTACATTGGTTTAAATGTACCTGATTTGAAGAAGCCTCACCCTACTCAATGATATACATCAAAATGTATTTGATGTATGTTGAGTTTACTTGTGCAGGTTAAGTATTTGCAGGGAAGATGAAAAAGTTTCTAAGTCCATGTGTCGACACCCAGAGGGAAAGTGTCGACACTTAAGAAGACTTGTGTCGACACCCAGGCAAGCAGTGTCGACACTTGGAGTACTTGTGTCGACACCAGGGATGCAGTGTCGACACCAGACAGAATGTGTCGACACAAGGAGCTGTGTCGACACTCAATGAAGAGAAGTCCAGTGAAGAAGTGTCGACACTTTGCAGTTGTGTCGACACCCAGTGAAACTGTATCTACATCAAAAAGTGTCGACACTTGGAGGCTGTGTCGACACTCAGCAAAAGTCATCAGAGTCTAAGTATAAGTGTCGACACAAGAAAGAATGTGTCGACACTCAGCAGAAGACACAACACTTGAAGAAAGTGTCGACACAAGAAAGAATGTGTCGACACAAAGCAGAAGACTCAACACTTGAAGAAAGTGTCGACACAAGGAGCTGTGTCGACACTTAGCAAAGTTCAACAAAATTCTAAGTACAAGTGTCGACACTAAGGTGATGTGTCGACACTCAGCTAAAGTCTCAACAGAAGAAGAATGTGTCGACACTTGGAGCAGTGTCGACACTCAGCAAGTATCAACACAGAAGGCATGTGTCGACACCAAGAAGATGTGTCGACACTGAACAAGTTCAACACATGAAGATGTGTCGACACAAAGGAGTTGTGTCGACACTTAGAAGAATTCAACAAAGTGCTGAAGAACAAAGTGTTGTGTCGACACTCAAAATCAGTGTCGACACATGAAGAAGAAGCTGTGTCGAGAAGTGAATTCTACAACACAAGAAGTTGTATCGACACATTGAAGGCTAGTGTCGACACTTAGTCAACTTGTGTAGACACTTAGTCTGTAAGTGTTGACACTTAAAGACAGACAGTCTCGACACTTTCAGACAGTTACAGAATTTTCAAGAACTGACTGGATGACTTGACAGCTACCATTCCAGCCGGTCTACTGCACCTGTCAGAGTTGTCAGAAATCAGTTATGAACCGGACCAGCCGGTTACCATGAAGAAGGCCTATATATAGGCTTATACTATCTACAGAAACTATGACTAATTGATGTTCAGATGATCAAGTAATAAAAAGAAGATCTAGATATTCATTGAAGAACCAAGTGTAGATCTAAGTAGTTGGAGAGAGAGAGCTCCATCCAAGAAGTCAGCCGTTGGAACCAGGCTGAGAAGAAGGCTTCAGATTTTGTTCTGAATCTTAAGTAGCAGAGATCAAGGATCAACTGTAGAGGAGATCAATCTTATTATGTTCTACATTCAAGAAGCTTTGAAGAAAGCCAAGTCAGGTTGATCTCAGCTAAGTTCTTCCAAGAACTCATCAAGAAACTCACAAATCTTCACTCTTTTCTCTGAGTTGTAGGGTTTACATTTAGTATTCATATTATCTTGTAGGATCCTTAGGGATCTGAGTTTGTAAGCCTGTAATTATAAAGGCTGAGTGTAGGGCCTGTGTGCCTGAGTGTAGGAGATTTGTATCTCTGAGTGTAGGCCTGTTGTGGCTGAGTGTAGGCCTGCTGTGGCTGAGTGTAGGCTTTGTGAAAAAGCTGAGTGTATGTCTTTGGAGAAGACTGAGTTGTAGGGCCTTGGGCCTGAGCTGTAGGAACCTGTTTTGGGGTTCTGAGTGTAAGATCTGAGGATCTGAGATAGTGGAGGAGTTTGGCCGAATCTAGTACACTGCTAGATAGGCGAAGGGGGAAAGTGGATGTACTCAAATCTTGGGGAACCACTATAAATTTGTGTGTTCACTGTGTGCTGGATTGATTGTTGTGATTGCTGGTTAATTGATGTGTTAAAGTAATTATAATGCTGTGATAAACTCTGAATTCTGCCTAAAAAAGTTAAAAAGATTTAAGTCACCTATTCACCCCCCCTCTATGTGATTAGGTACAATATCTTTCAGGTTTGATCTCCTGTCTTTCCTTTCATCAGCTTAACCAGCTACCATTTGGTTGAGGGAGTCCCAAATGGCCTTGGCTGAGGTGCACTCAACCACCTTCTGAAATATGTCATCTGACATAGTCTGAGCCAAGATGTTCATTGCTTTTGCATCTGCAATTTTGGTTTTCTTGTAAGCATCAATATTCTCTAGAGGAGGTACTGCAGTCATATTTGTAGAGGTGCTTGTAGAAGCTGTAGGTGCTGGAGGTACTCCTGTCAAGATGGAAGCAAAAATATCTTCATCAATAGAATTCATGTATAGTTTGACTCTTGCCTTCCAGATGGAAAAACTGTTAAGATTGCATACTGGAGGTCTGATGCTTGCATAATCTTTGTTTTGAGCCATTTCTGTGAAGAAATAAATCTAATAAAGGAAACAAAACAAACAGATCTAACAAGAGGGATCTTTATGGTTCAGGTGTTAGCCTGTACAACCAATTAACCTCTTAAGGTGTGTTAGATTAACCAACCTGGCTTTGATACCAATTGAAAGTGAAGATTAGATCTGAAATACTCTAGAGGGGGGGGGGGGGTGAATAGAGTATTGTGCTCTCTACAAAAAATCTTTATAACTTTTGATGTAATCCTAAGTGAACATGTTAGCAAATAAAATAATAAGCATAACAACCTAGTAAATCACAGAACACATCCAAAATAAAAAGAAAGAGGGCAACCAGATGACATAAGAAATTTATAGTGGTTCCCCAACCAGGGTACATCCACTCTTCTACCACCCTGGTAGGAATCCACTCAGGTTTTTTATCAGGTGCCTGACACCAATGAGCTTTTGTTCAGGTGCTCAAAAACCAAAACCTCAAGTCTTTTGGTAGGAGAATTGCAAGCAGGAATAATTTTGAAGTGAATTAAAACCCCGTACCGAAGATGCAAAATGGTGATGGGGTCTTCTCTTTCTCAATAACAACTGAGAAGACTTGTGGATTGATTTCAGCTGACTACTCCCCCTGAGATCTTGAATGGATCAGGAAATCTGGAGCACTGCTTCAGGGTGACAGGTCTTCAAAGAACTTGATTGCCTTGACCAGAGATTGCTTCAGGAACTTCTTTGACAGATAGAGATTGTTGTCCTTTTGAAGTTGTCCTGTAGGATTGAAGGAAGAAGACTCTGATGGAGATTATATGTTCTTCTTCTTGATGATGTTCTCTGGCCTAGGCTGATTGCAGTATGAAACTATTGATTTCTGTAAGACTTGTTGAATGTAATCTTTTTCTGTATGTGCCTATCAGTCTGCTTGAACTTTTCTTCTTTTTTTTATTGACTAAAGAGCACATTCAAAATTAGAATCCTTGAGCAGTAAATGCAGTCGGCCTGGGAAGGAAGCGACAATTAATGATTTTCCTAACTGTCCCATGGAAAAACGACATGTAATAATCCATGATCAATGCTCGTTCCAACGGTAGCATTTCGAGAAGACTGAGCATTAATTACTCAGGATTCATCGCCAAGAAAAGGGATGGAAAACTGGAGAAGACCTAGTCTGGAATCATCGAACGAAGAACAGGAATCGTTGAGCTGAGTTCACAGTTCGTCGAGCGGAGCTGATGAGTTCGTCGACCAGATAATAGCAATTAGTCTTCAAGGGAAACTTGTCAATTCTGCTACAATATTCGTCGAATTGACAATCTTCATTCGTCGAGCTGAGATCCAAAATCGTCGACCGAAGAATGATTGTGGACTTAGAATCTGAGAAGTCTCTGGGTGAGAAGGATTCAAATCGTCGACCAGAAATCGTCGAGTAGAGTACTGAATTCGTCGACCAGAGAAGTTGACTTCGTCGACCTGAGAAGTTGTGAACTTGAGGTCCAAGTTCGTCGAACTCAGAATCTTGTTCGTAGACGAAAGCCTGAAGTTGGACTTAGAAAAATCTTGAGTTACCTTGACTTTAGTTTGTTGAAGTATCTCAGTCTTCGTCGAACAGAGAACAAAGATTGTCGAGCTCTGCATAGAGAAATATCTCAAGATCGTCGAGCTCAGAACTCCTTTCGTCGACCTGAGTTCGACGAACGTCGAACTCATTTTACTTAGACTTGAAATCTTATAATTCTTGAGTCTCTGATAGGTTTGTTGATAGCTGGTCCATCTGATGTTGACTCTAAGGACTTGGCCTAAACTCTAGGACACAAAATTTGACCCTGGCTATACATGTTGGGTCACATCCTAAGCTAGTGAACCTAGCCCAAATAAACTAGGTATCCAACACACTGTGCTGTTGCAGAAATCCGACCACCACCACCACCAAAATGGCTTCCCTTCGATCGGCAAGCCTACAACCGCCCAGCAAGGTCCTCCTCCACTTCTTCTTCCATGGGTAGTTCTTAGGAATCGTTAGGGCCAAGGTTCGGGCTCAATTGAGCCCGATCCAATGGGAAATTTTCCTGGTTTTTCCACAAAAATTCAGCCATTGGGATCACTAGAATAAGGCTCTCTGGCGGCTGTGCCGCCGCCTGGCGACGACCACCACCTCAACGGAGGTGGTGGTGGCGGTGGCCAGCCGGGGAGGTGGCCGGATCGCTGGCGGCAGTGCTTGGAAGGAGCTCCAGGCGGGATAAATCTTGGCCGTCAGCTAAAGGTTGAAGATGACCAGATTCCGTCCACTGGTGCGCCAAGATTCGTGTGGGAATTGATTTTAAAACAATAGGATTAATTAATCAGATTATTTCATTCTATCACACTTTATATATTTAATGTTTTTAATTTTAAAAAATATATAGAGGCTATTTCATAAAATGTCTTCAACATGAAAAGTATAGCCTGGAGAGTCTACTTTACAGAAAAAGTGATTTGAACCAATTTGGGTCCATATTTGGACCAGGGCTCTCATTTTGGTGGGAGCTACACGTAGGGCTAGGCAGACATTAAAATGAGTCCCCACACTTTATCCTCGGTCCAAGTTAATTGAAATCTTGGAAGGGAGTCCCCATAGAACATATCTAGGTACTGCCCAAAGATGGGAATTATTGGGGACAAGTTTTTTATAGTTTTGGAAAATATTTAATTTAACTAGGTTTAATTAATTTAAGGGCCAAAGACCTCCAACCTCACCCAAATTTAAGTGAGAGGTGCTTAGGGTCAATATAAATATCTGTCTAAAATTTCATCATATTTGTAGGTGGTTTGAACTGAAATCATGCAAACCCTAGCTTTGACCAAAAAGGGGTATTTTGGTCAAAAGGTGTATTTTGTGTTTTGAGTGACCAAATCACCTCAACAGAGGTTGGTATTGGGGCCACTGGCTTGGTATGGCTTATTTCATCTTATAATTAAAGATGGGACAGATTTGAATTGGTTTGCCCTAAGATCTAAGTCCATACCGTAAGGAAGGGCTTTTGTGCCTTGTGAAGGGTATGAAGTCAAAACAACTTGAATGATCTTGGAATTTTGTAGGGAGGGTTCTAGGATAGATAAAACCCTATGGTAAAAATAATAAGGGATTTTGTGAAGAGTAGGACCCACAAAACCCTAACCCTAGCCTAGGGCACAAATATTATGGAGCTAGAATAGGTTAGCAAGATTCTTACAACAATCATGCAAATTAGGCAGAGGGAGTTTCAGACCATACTAATCATATGTGAATTTTAATGGAATTTTTGGCTGCATAATTAGGGTATCTACTTCACAACCTCAAATATTTGGGAACTTACTAAATAATTCTTACAGAGCATAATACTTGTTGAAAAATTATGAAACTTGAGAATTAGTATTCCTAGTTCAGTATGCTCATATGGGAAGTTATTTGGAATTTTTAGATGGATAATTGCCATACTTTGTTCATTAACCCCTTAACTTGGAATATTATGAGAAAATCAAATAGAGACTTTATTATTCAATGATAAATTGTGAAACTTGCTCTAGACTACTTATATGACCTTACAATGATCCATGAATTTTCTCTGAATTTTTGGAATTATTAATTCTGTAAATTCTCTTAAAATGAATTATTATGGGATATATTTGAAATTAATATTAAGGGGTTAAACCTTACTGGAAACTTTTGAGGCTTTAGATTTTGAGTTATATGTTCATATTGTATTTAAAAAAAATTTGGTGGAATATTATCTCATCTGAAATTGGTACTTCATGTTCAAACATGGGATTTTTGGCTACTAAATTAATTAAATAAGTTATCAGATAAATAGGAAAATTGTGAAATTCTGGATTTAGTCCACAAAGCTCATAATGGCCCTCCAATAATTATTATAGGAGTACTGGATTATTATTTGTTGTACCTCCCATTTTACGGGTCATATAACTTAAGTGGTCTGCATATAGTAAAAACAATTACAGAAATTATGTTGGAGTATAATTTGATGCATGCCTTGGGATTAGTGGTCTGCTTGTTTGGATGGATAAAAATAAGTTCATTATTGGTAGTAGGATGAGTAGAGGGATGGATTGGCTAGAGTTAGGCGGTGCACAGAATTCACAGAATCATACAATCACAGATTGCACACAATTTTTATAGTGGTTCCCCAAGGTTTAGGTACATCCACTTTCCTCCTTCGCCTATCTAGCAGTGTTCTAGATTCGGCCTAACTTCTTCTCTTCACCTCAGATCCTCAGATCTTACAGCTTAGAACCCAACAAGGCTCCTACAACGCAGAGTGAGTCCACACTGCTACAGCTCAGGCAAACTGCCCTACCTCAGCCTTCAACAAGGCCTACAACTCAGAGATAACAATCTCCTACAACTCAGACTCACAGCCCTACCTCAGCCTTCAACAAGTCTTACCACTCAGAGAAAATAATCTCCTACAACTCAGCCTTTATAAATACAGGCTTACAACTCAGATCTTATATAGATCCTACAGAAAATAGATTTAACAATGTATTTTACCACCACCCTGGTAGAGAGAGAAAGGATGGATGGCTTCTTGATCATTTCTTGGAAGAATCTGATGGCAGAGAACAACTACTCTTAGCTTTCTGTCAAAGCTTCTTGAATCTGAACTCAGTAGGGTTGAACCCCTTTGAAGTTGATCTTCAATCAGCTTCTTTCTTGAAATTCAGATCTCAATCTGAATCCTTCTTAGCAGACTGGTTCAGGATCTGCACTTGAGGGACTTGTTGATTTAAGTCCCTTTCTTCACTTCAAAAGATGGAGCTCTCTCTCTCCAACTTGTTCTTAGATCTTCTAACGAAAATCTTCTTCTATTTTTGTGTAACTGTAAGTGTATGTATTCTTTTCTTATCAATCCCTTTCTATCCAAGGAAAAATGCCTTTATATAGACTTTCTCCATGATAACCGACTGATCTGGTTTCTAACAAACCTCTGACAGCTCTGACAATTGCAGTAGACCGGTTGGTAATGACAGTTGTCAAGTCATCTAGTTACTTCTTGAAACTCTGTCTCTGTCAGGAAAATGTCGAGACTGAACTTCTTCATGTGTCGACACAAGTAGACTAAGTGTCAACATAAGTAGATTAAGTGTCGACATAAGCCTTGGTGGTGTCGACACATGTCCTTTGTTGTTGATACTGCTTCTCGACACAACTTCTGTAGAATGTGTTGACACTAATTCTGTGTGTCGACATAATCACTTCTTTTCTTCATACATATTGTCTTTGTTGAAATTCTGCCATGTGTCGACACTAGTCCTGTGTGTCGACACAATTGATGTCGACAAAGTCTTCTGTGTGTCGAACTGCCTCTGTGTGTTGACACAGCTGATGTCGACTAAGCTTTTCTATGTGTCGACACTGCCTCTATGTGTCAACACAGCTGATGTCGACTAAGCTTCCTCTATGAGTCGACACTGCCTCTATGTGTCGACACAGCCATTCCAAGTGTCGAAACAATTAACTCCAAGTGTTGACACAAGCCTTCATAAGTGTCGACACAGATTCTCCTGGTGTCGACATATGGACTTAGAAACTTTTTCCTGCATTCTTGCATTTCCTTAACCTGCACATATAAACTCAAAACAACATCAAATACACCTTGATTCATATCATTGAGTAAGGTGAGGCTTCTTAAAATCTGGTACACATTTTCGAATGTACCCAACAATCTCCCCCTATTTGGTGAAGTCATAACTTTTAGTCAATGATATACACCATTCATAACAAATACACATTATGATATATAACAACATTATATGACAGGGTAACTTATAAACAAAACAAATATAAAAAGTCATCACAGAATAATAATGCAACCAGAATGAGCATTAATGATTGTTTTGTTTCAACTTTCAAAAGTTTCTAATCAAAAGTTTACATAGATTTCAACACTAAAGATTACAAAGTTGTAAAATCAAGTAAATCTAATCTAAAGCTGATCTGGCTCCTTGATAACTATGCCTTTGCATGATTGGATCTTGGCTTGTACTGGACCATCAGTATCATCAGCTGGCTTCTTGCCCTTTAGATCTTTCTTCTTTTGCTCTTCAGCCCTTATTTTTTGTCTTTCAAAATAATGAAAAGGCTTGGGAAATATTTGCTAGGCTCCTGAGCATTAGGAGGTAGCTTCCCAGCCTTTACCTTTCTTCTATATTACAAAATAGCTTCTTGTCTAGCTTCATTCTTTTACCATTCTTGTTCTGTGTATCATTTTCCCCTATCATGGGTCTGATCCTTTACAGCTTTCCAGGCAGTCAAAATAATATTCCTAGAAGTAGGACTGCACTGCTCAAAATCAGGCTTTAACTCAGCCTGTTCTTTGAATCTCTTCTTATACAATAGAGCTTCTTGCTCTTTATTCAAAACTGCCTCTGACATTTCAACTTTCTCAATGATAACATTTTTATTTCCCTCTGTAGGGCTGTACATTGATTATACTTCTTGGTGAATCATTTCAAAATCTGCAGGAGGACAAATAACTTGAGCAACTTCAGGTTGTTCACCTCCAAAATAGGCAGGGTGTATACCTGACTCAGCTACATTGTCATCATCACAGAGGGGTGGATATCCAAGTGTGGCTCTGATGATATTAGATATCCATTTAGCATGATCTGAGCCAGCTTTGACTAACACTCTCTCCCCCTTTATGTCTTCTCTTGCAACATCATTCCTGAGGTCATCTTTTTGAAATCTAATTTGTTCATCAAGAAAATTTACACCATCTTTATAAAAATACTTTAACTTCAGTAGCTGTGCAGAAATAGTCTTTTGAGAATCCTTAATAGCAGTTTGGATAGCAGCTAGTCCTTCCTGTAATTGCTTATCAAAATCTACCTTGGCCTTAGTCCTTGCCTCAGTCTGGGCAGTAACAATATTCTGTATTTTCCTAACAATCACATTATGTGATTCTGTCAGATTATTATTCATTCTAATCTGATTCTCTAGAACATAGCCTTGTTTAAGAGCTATATCATCAACTTGAGTCTTGATTTTCTCTTGATGTGTTGCAAGGAAAACCACAATATTGCCTCCTTTGTGAAAGTAATCTGTCATCTCCTTCTTATTCTGATTAACTTCAAATCTTATTGATTTAATATCTGTAGCCAATGAGATTTGTAGATCATTGTGAGTTTCATCCATATATTTATCCATGGTAATCCTTTGTTCATCCAACTTTACTTGTAAAGAGATCAACAAGGAACTATAATAAGTAGCTGGGGCAGATTGTGGAGCAGTTTGTAATGCCCTCTTATAGCTCTGGCTTCTTCTTTTGAATACCATGAGCTTTCTTATCTTAGCTTGAATTTCTGCTTCCTCTTCAGAAGTTGAGGTATTGGCAATATCAACTCTATCCATAGGACTAGGAGGCAATTCCTGTGCAGTCCTAGGTAGCTCCCCCTGAGTCCGTTGCTCCTCCCCCACAGTACTTACTTGCTCCTCCTCAATGTTGATTTGCTCCCCCTCAAAGTCTGCTTTCTCCCCCTCAAATTCAGGTTGCTCCCCCTCAGTTCTTGCTTGTACTATATCCGGAAACAACTCCACAAGGGTAAACTCTTGTTGAGTAGGGACTTGAGGCACCACCAACTCAGGAGCATTAACAACAGCAGATGTATCCTCCATGATAATATTTTGTGCCTGACTGTTCAGTTGTGTGTTCTGGTCAACATCAATCAAGGACTCAGTTAGTATTTCATCCTTATTAATGAAAATTGATTGATTAATTTCTTGAATTACCTCAAGTATAGTCTATGTAGCCATATCACTTTCCAAGTGTATTGGCTCTTCCTCAAGATGAGGCTCCCCCTGCACTTGTGCACCATCTGTAGGGTCTTGTGCAGGAATATCTTGTGCTATAGATTGTTCAGGAATCTCTTGCCTCTCCTCATTAGGCATGTCCTTAGTTAGTACTATCCCATCTGGAAATAATCCTTATGTCCATTCTTCTCATATGGTTAATATTTGAACCAACAGTCTGTGTCAACATTCTGTGTCATTACTTCTGGAATTATTCCAGCCAAGTAGAGACTCATAATCCTTCCCAGATTTAGTTTCTTAATACTTTCCTTAATCTTTTCAAATATTACTGCTGACCAATCTGTGTTTAGTCTGTAGATGATCCGGGTCATCAGGCTAAACATATAGGCTGAAATCCTATCATGCCCCCTGCCTTGCAGAGAATGACTTTGCTAACCACTTCTGAAAGAAATTTGCTTTGTAGATTCATCACTTTTTTATTCATTACTGATCCAATCTTCAAGGTGGGATCCAATCCACACCATTGAAGTGCTTCCCTAGTCTTTGATGAATGTACTTCTTCTTCTTCTTGAGTTCTTGGAAGTTGAAGTGTTTTTCTCAAGCTCTTCAAAGTAAGTTTAACCTTAGTTCCCTGAACTATAGACTTGATTTTAAGTCCAGTAGAATCCATAGTAGCTGCGCCATAGAAATCTAGTATTTCTTTCTTCCAAATCTTTGTCGGTTCAGATACCAGAAATTCCAACCCATTTTCAGCAATTAGGGTTACTACTGCTTTAATTTCAGGTTCTGCATTATCAAAGGCGTTGCATACCAGCTCATAACCTTCATTAACACTATCTTCTAGATTTGACACCATTAGGGTTGAGTGAAAGCTTGGATTGAGAAGAGAGAAGTTGTCGACACAGGGTTTTGGTCTCGAAAATATGGAGAGTGTGTCGATAGAATATGTTGTTGACCTATTTATACCTTTCTAAGTAATGAAGGTCAAAAGTCGCGTCAACAATCTCTTAATTTGTCGACACTGTTGAAAAAGTGTCGACACAGACTTCTAATGACTCGACATCAATTCTATTTGTTTTTGTCGAGTTCGACGAACTGAGGTCGACGAATCTGTGTGTTTACACTAAGTGTCGATACCACTTCTGGATGTGTCGACACCACTTCCCTGAAGTGTCGACACCAATTCTCTAGATGTGTCGACACCACTTTCCTGGAATGTCGACACCACTTCTCTGGAATGTCGACACCAACTACTATGTGTCGACACAGACAACTTCTTATGTCGACACAATTTTACATAGCCAAATTTTGTAAACTAATGTATGTTCAACATACCTATTTCAATTTTGAAATTATTGAATTTAGTTTCATCTAAAGGCTTAGCAAACATGTCAGCTAGTTGTAAATTAGTACTAACAAATTCTAAAGAGATATCTTATTTCTCTACATGATCTCTAAGAAAATGGTATCTTATTTCTATATTCTTTGTTCTACTATGAGAAACAGGATTATGAGCAATAGAAATAGCACTAGTAGAATCACATAATAATGGAGTTCTACTTACCTGAATACCATAATCTTCCAACTGATGTTGTATCCACAATAGTTGTGCACAACAACTTCCAGCAACAACATACTCAGACTCAGCTGTCGAAATTGCCACACTGGTATACTTCTTACAGCTCCAAGACACCAATCTTCCTCCTAGAAATTGACAGGTTCCTGTTGTACTTTTCCTATCTACTTTGCAACCTGCAAAGTCTGCCTTTGAATAACCCATTAGTAAAAAATCTCTATCCCTAGGATTCCAAAGGCCTAGATTAGGTGTGCCCTTAAGATATCTCAAAATCCTTTTGACAACAATAAGATGAGAGTCTTTAGTGCAAGATTGGTACCTAGCACAGACACATGTAGCATACATGATATCTGGTGTACTAGCAGTCAGATATAGGAGGGAGTCAACTATTCATCTATACAAAGTTTCATCTACAGGTTTCCCTGCATCATCTTTGCTAAGAGATACACTTTTCCCCATTGGAGTTCTCATGGTAGTGGATGACTCCATACCATACTTTCTAATTAACTCCAAGGTGAACTTAGACTGGGATATGGACAAACCATCATCAGTCTGTCTTACTTGGAGACCCAAGAAGAACTTAAGTTCTCCCATACTGCTCATTTCAAATTTCCCTTGCATAAGTTTTGAAAACTTTCTACAAAGGTTGCTTTCAGTAGACCAAAATATTATATCATCAACATATATTTGGACTAGGATAATCTTTCCTTTGGATTCCCTAAGGAATAGAGTCTTATCTATTTTCCCCCTTGAGAATTTGTTCTCAATGAGGAAAGTAGACAGGGTTTCATACCAAGCCCTTGGGGCTTGTTTCAACCCATACAAAGCTTTCCTAAGTCTATAGACATAATTAGGATAGAGTGGATCAACAAAACCTGAGGGTTGCTCTACATAGACCTCCTCTTTTAAGTCTGCAATTAAGAAGACAGACTTCACATCCATCTGGAACACTTTGAAGCCTTGATATGCTGCATAGGCTAGGAATAGTCTGATAGCTTCCAACCTAGCCACTGGAGTAAAAGTCTGATCAAAGTCTATGCCCTCCTCCTGTCTGTATCCTTTGGCAATTAATCTTGCCTTGTTCTTCACTATGATCCCACTCTCATCAAGCTTGTTTCTATATATCCACTTTGTCCCAATGACATTGTGGCCCTTTGATTTTGGAACCAAATCCCAGACCTTGCACCTTATGAATTGATTTAACACCTCCTGCATAGCATCAATCCAGTGTGGATCCTTAACAGCTTCTTCAAATCTCTTGGGTTCCACTTGAGATAAGAAGCTAGAGCAAAGAACTGTGTTCAAGTTCCTGCTCCTTGTTTGTATTCCTTGTCTTAGATCACCAATGATCTGGTGTGCAGGATGATCCTTTAACTGTCTAACTGCTGGAGGTAATCTATCAACAGTTTGATCTTCTCCAATCTCTTCTTCATGCTGCACCTCATGTTCTTCTTCAGCATCCTGAGTGTCTTGTATACCCGCTGGACAGCAACTAACATTTTCCACATCCTGCTTTGCAGTTGGATCTTCTCTGATAGTAAGTTGGTCCATCTTCTGCTGTATACCTGTGGAGCTACAAGAACTACTTGGCAACTCACTGTTAATAAGTCTAGTTTCATCAAAAATGACATGAGCTGACTCTTCTACAACTTGAGTATCCAAATTGTAGACCCTATAGGCCTTACTATTGTTGCTGTACCCAACAAATATCCCATCTTGGGATTTGGCAGCAAACTTAGAAAGGTGAGATTTGCCATTGTTAAGTACATAGCACTTGCAACCAAAGATCCTAAAATAGGATAAGTTTGGTTTTCTGCCTTTCACAATCTCATAGGGTGTCTTTTTGTGGCTTTTGGTGATGGAAGCCCTATTGAGCACATGACATGCAGTGTTAAATGCCTCAGCCCAGAAATATTCTGCGAGAGACGTATCACTCAATATTGTTCTTCCAGCCTCAATCAATGTCCCATTCTTTCTCTCAACAATGCCATTTTGCTGAGGTGTTCTAGGTGAGGAGAATTCATGATGAATCCCAAACTCTTCACACAGCATTGTCATACTTTCAGATTGGAATTCAGTTCCATGGTCACTTCTGATTTTGACCACTGAACTATTTAATTCATTCTGAATTTGTTTGACAAAATTGTAGAAGACCTTTGGGGTTTCAGATTTCTTTCTCAAAAAGAATACCCATGAGAATCTAGAATAGTCATCTACAACCACAAAAGTGTAGACCTTCCTACCTAGGCTCTGAACTGGCATAGGACCAAATAAATCCATATGCAAGAGATACAAGCACCTCACTGAATCCTTAGTTTCAAGGCTATGAAAGGAGGATCTAGTTTGCTTGCCTTTTTGACAAGCTGAACATATTCCATCCTTATAACACTTAACTTGAGGAACATTCCTCACTAACTCTTTGCTAAAGAGTTGTCCAATTATCTTGTAGTTAAGATGGGCTAGCCTCTTATGCCATTTGACACAATGAGAGACTTTCTCATCAGCCACAAGACAGGTAGGAGAAGTTTTATTCTCACACACAAAGTCTAGGCAATATACATTTCTTTTTCTATATCCAGTCAATATGACCTCTTGATCACTTGACCTCTTGATATGATAACCATTATTGACAAATGAAATGTCATAACCTAAATCACTCAGCTGACTTATGCTAATTAGGTTGTGTTTCAAAGCCTTTACATAGGCCACTTGAGTGATTGTAATGAAGTTATCAGAAATGTTACCAAAACCTTTGATGACTCCCTTTTCAGAACCACCAAAGATTACTTTAGGCCCATTCAGCATAGGTGAGTAGTCCTTCAACAATCCCCTTGTTCCAGTCATATGCCTGGAACATCCACTGTCCAAGTACCATATAGGGGCATGACAACTTGGACTCACCTGCAATAAAGATTACTTAACCTTAGAACCTAAATAACTTTTGGGTCATTGGTTCAAGTTAGTCTGAAACTTAACAAATATTCTTGCAGCTTTTCTAACAGGCAGACTGCTACTCTCCTTGACACTGGTATTGTGCCAATAGTCTAAAGCATAGTGGCATATCTTGCCACATCACCAGCACTCAAACTTATTGTACCTCTTTTTAGGTACAACCTAAGCTGTACTGTTTGCAGCAGGTCTCTTGTTTTGTGCTGGGGCTTTACCTTTATAATTGGACTTAGCAGCCTATGCAGTTCTCTTAAACCCTAATCCTGCCTTACCCTTTTGAGACACAAACTCATCAATCAAGGGTAATACAGATTTTGGCTTAGAAAAACTAGCCACTATCTCCTTTTCTTTCAGAAGTCTATTCTCCAGACTTTTAATCTGATCATTTTTGAATGTGATTATTCCCATTTGAATAACAGTTATGTTTTTTAATCTGGCAATCTCATTCAACTTTTGATCCAGCATCTTCTCAGAATCAGATGTAGCCAACTTAAGAGCTGCAATTTCCTTAGCCTGATTCTTGGCCAGGTTTTTGCTTCTCTTCAGTGCCTGCAATAAATCCCCATATTCATCTATCAGCTGATGAATATCTCCTTCAGATTCAGATCCATCTTCATCTCTTGATGGAGATGCATCTGATTCTGACCCAGTGAAGTAATCAGAATCTACAGATACACATTTTACCTTACTAGGGCCAGACTGATCCAGGCACTTGTCTTCTTCAGACACAACCATCAATACTTTACACTGATGGTCTTCCCGCTCATAGATAGAGTCCAGTAATTGCATGAACTCATCTTCTTCTTCTACAAACAGACCAATATATGCCTCAGCCTCAGATTTTGACTCTGAAGTTGATTGATCTATCAAGATTTTCTCTTTCTCAGCAACAAGGATTTCTCCTTCTTGCTCTTGTGCTGTGACTTCTTTCTATTAGCAGACTCCTTCCTTTTATCTGAACAGTCAGCAACAACATGTCCAACTTTGTTGCAGCAATAACATATAATCTTGGATGAAGTTGACTTGCCAGGCTTTGTCCCATTCCTGTCCTTCCTGGATGATTTCCCCTTCTGATAATAGTCATCCCTGGATTGTGATGTGGAAGGCCTAGATTTCCACTGCATCTTCTTTAAGAATCTCTGGAACTGCCTTGTGAATGCTGCAAAGTCTTCATCTGAGTCACTGCTATCTGTACTTTGATTATCTGATTTCTCTGAGATCATTTCTGCATCTCTCTTAGGAAAAGATGAGACATTCTGTTATTCTTCTTGGTGGCTTCAACCTTGAAGGCCGCTGACTTTTCTTTAGAGTCAACCTTTGTATGTTTCTCTTCCTCTTTTCTGGCCAACAACTGCATCTCATTTGACAGCAGTTTTCCAAACAGTGTTGGTGGAGAAATCTCAGCCAGTCTGGCCACTTCCCTTATGACACAGATTTTTGTATCCCAATCCTTAGTCAAAGACCTAAGGAATTTATCATTTAACTCATAAGTACTGAAAACTCTTCCATAAGACATAAGTTCATTGACAATCCTATATAACTTCTTATAGCATTCAGTAATACTTTCAGACTTGGCTTGTCTGAAACTCTCATATTCTTGATTAAGCATAGATTTTCTATCCTTCCTAACCTCTTCAGAACCCTCCATGTAGACTATCAATGAGTCCCACATTTCCTTGGACGTTTTGTAATGAATTAGATTCTGGAATGTTAAATCATCAATGACACTTACTATAATATTCTGGGCTCTTTTATCCATTGTTGTCAAGATGATCTCATCTTTAGTCATCTCTGAAAAATCCTTTGGAATTCTTTGATTGGCATCAAGAACAGAAATCTTCATTGGAACATATGGCCCTTCCTTAACTGTTATATAGATTCTAGGATCAGATGCCTCCATAAACAATCTGACCCTTTCCTTCCAGATTCCATATATTTCCTTCCTGCAGATGGGAAATTTCATTGAACCAAGTTCTTTATGGTTTTCTCCTGAACCCATCTTCTTCATCTTAATTCTGCCTTACAGATCTCACTCAGACTGTTAAGTCTAACTTTGAGCAAACTTGGCTCTGATACCACTTGAAAGAATTAGTGCCTAAACACCTAGATGGGGGGGGGGGGTGAATCGGTGTAATTCCTTTTTCTTCTAAGAGAGAATATCTATTCAGTTAATTACTTAGTAACAGTTAATTCTATAGCTAACACTGCACAAAATTCACAGAATCACACAATCACAGATTGCACACAGTTTTTATAGTGGTTCCCCAAGGTCTAGGTACATCCACTTTCCCCCTTCGCCTATCTAGCAGTGTGTTAGATTCGGCCTAACTTCTTCTCTTCACCTCAGATCCTCAGATCTTACATCTCATAACCCAACAAGGCTCCTACAACTCAGAGTGAGTCCACACTCCTACAGCTCAGGAAAACTACCCTACCTCAGCGTTCAGTAAGGCCAACAACTCAGAGATAACAATCTCCTACAACTCAGGCTCATAGCCCTACCTCAGCCTTCTACAAGGCTTACCACTCAGAGAAAATAATCTCCTACAACTCAGCCTTTATAAACACAGGCTTACAACTCAGATCTTATATAGATCCTATAGAAAATAGATTTAACAATGTATTTTACCACCACCCTGGTAGAGAGAGAAAGGTTGGATGGCTTCTTGATCAGTCCTTGGTAGAAACTGATGGCAGAGAACAACCACTCTTAGCTTTCTTCAAAGCTTCTTGAATCTGAACTCAGTAGGGTTGAACTCCTTTGAAGTTGATCTTCAATCAGCTTCTTTCTTGAAATTCAGATCTCAATCTGAATCCTTCTTAGCAGACTGGTTTAGGATCTCCACTTGAGGGACTTGTTTATTTAAGTACCTTTCTTCACTTCAAAAGATGGAGCTCTTTCTCTCCAACTTGTTCTTAGATCTTCTGACGAAAATCTTCTTCTATTTTTGTGTAACTGTAAGTGTATGTATTCTTTTCTTATCAATCCCTTTCTGTCCAAGGAAAAATGCCTTTATATAGACTTTCTCCATGGTAACCGGCTGATCCGGTTTCTAACAAACTTCTGACAGCTCTGACAGTTACAGTAGACCGGTTGGTAATGGCAGCTGTCAAGTCATCCAGTCACTTCTTGAAACTCTGTCTCTATCAGCAAAATGTCGAGACTGAACTTCTTCATGTGTCGACACAAGTAGACTAAGTGTCGACACAAGTGGACTAAGTGTCGACATAAGCCTTGGTAGTGTCGATACATCTCCTTTGTTATTGATACTGCTTCTCGACATAGCTTCTGTATAACGTGTCGACACTAATTCTGTGTGTCGACACAATCACTTCTTTTCTTCATACAAATTGACTTTGTTGAAATTCTGCCATGTGTCGACACAAGTCCTGTGTGTCGACACAGTTGATGTCGACAAAGTCTTCTGTGTGTCGACACTGCCTCTGTGTGTCGACACAGCTGATGTCGACTAAGCTTTTCTATGTGTCGACACTGCCTCTGTGTGTCGACACAGCTGATGTCGACTAAGCTTCCTCTATGAGTCAACACTGCCTCTGTGTGTCGACATAGTTTCTTCTGGTGTCGACACAGCCATTCCAAGTATCGACACAATTAACTCCAAGTGTCGACACAGTTTTTATCCAGTGTCGACACAAGCCTTCATAAGTGTTGACACAACTTCTCCTGGTGTCGACATATGGACTTAGAAACCTTTTCCTTCATTCTTGCATTTTCTTAACCTGCACATATAAATTCAAAATAACATCAAATACACCTTGATGCATATCATTGAGTAAGGTGATGCTTCTTCAAATCTGGTACACATTTTCCAATGTACCCAACAGTTGGTAACCCTTTTGTTATTTTTTTGTCTATTGATTGAATTCTATTGCCTCTTGTATTTTCTTGCTGAGGTGTTCTTTTTTTTGAATTCCTCAGGTTCAAGGCAGTGGCAGGGTGAGCGACTAGGTTTGGAAGTTTGCTAGTGGACTGCTGTTTTGTAGAGGATTTCCTCACAGTAGTGAGGTAGTGTTTTGTTGCTTTCATGTTAGTACATACATGCATGCTCTCTAGTGGGTTTGTGTTAGGTTGTTGACGGTCACTGGGGGTTTTCTTTTGAAATGCTAATTACTTTGCTAAGCTGTCTAGTTGGTCTGTTTTATGGTTGTGTTTACTTACTCTCTGGGAATGTTTATGCTTGGTTACTGTTAGGTATTTTAACTTATAAAAGCATTACTACTAGTATTTCATGCATGCCATCTTTCTAAAACTAAAATGCTATTTTCTAACTAACGTAAAGACTATTTCTATACTTATAATAAATCTAGAGTCTTGCATACCACGAGTTGTCCTTTGGGGATATTTATGCTCGTGTAGGATGTTGATCCAACATGATCAAAGTATTTCCGCAACGTATAACTATACTTTTACTCGTGTACTAGCTGATCCACTGTGCCGAGGGATACAACCATCTAAACTTAAACTGGTTTTTACTTAATAACTTATGGATTTCATATAAACTATAGAGTTTGGAGTCTTGCCTGAGCGCCTACAGTTATTTCATGCACGACGTGGCATCACGACAAGTATTTTATCTTACTCTGATATAACTTAATTGTTGAGAAGTTGCGGGTTATGACACTGATCGACATCGAGCGGGTACAACTCAGCCCTTTCCCGTTGCTCATATTTCCATGCCATCGCCGAAAGTCGAAGCCTTCATTTCAAATAGACACGACACATGTCGGCCTTCCCTTTCCCGTAATCAAAACATAACCAATGTAATTTACAACGGCTTTCATGGCCACCAAAGCTGGGCACCAACACACACAACTCACATGCTAACCCCAAGGTCTCCGTGAGACGGGCTGCGCAAGCACATTCTTATCTGGAAGCTATGGCCAGCGATAGTCACTATCATATGGCGTTAGCGACAGTATTTCTCTTCTGTCTCCAGACTCAATCATAACTGGAACATCTGTTTAGAAAACCCTGCAGCATCCTGCAGTGCCAGAAACACTGGACTTTCACATCAATCAGAGTTCACCAGGAGCTATCGCCGGTGATACTTGCTGTCGCCCGGCGATATCCAACAATTATGCAAACTGTGGTATTTTTTGGGTATTTTCCTGGGGCACACCTCTAGTACATCCTACTACTCTCATTTCATAGGTACATGATGGAGAAGAGGTTCGGCAATGTGCTCGTAATGCTCGTGACCGGTTGATTGTTGGCGGCGAAGTCCTGCCACTTGTTCATGATGACGTTGTTGATGCGGTCACCTTTGATCCCCATTTGAGAGAGTTCGTGGATTGGGACAATCGTTGCCGCAAGCTCGGGGATGAGATTTCTACTACGATGCCCGCCGCCATCGCCGCTACATGTTTTGCACGACGACCGCCGTCGCCATTTAATAAAATGTATAATTATAAATTAAATAATTATAATTATATATTTTATCAATTAATATTTTATCTATTTTCATTTCAGCAATTTTATTTCTAAGCCATTTTATTTCATATATTTTGATTTCATGTAACATGATGGGTGCATGTAACATTATGGGTGCATATAACCATCATGAGGTGTTTAATTTTCAATGGTGGTGATTGTGTGGTGTAGGCTATAAATAGCCATGTTATGAAGAAATTTATTAGTGAAGAATGAAATTGAGTTTAACACTAATTTTCCCCTCTTGAGAATTCCCTCCTCTTTCCCCCTCTCAAAATTTCAGCTCCCTTCAATCCGTAGCCTCCAACTCTTCCTTCCCCTCTTTGGCCGCCGACCACCCTATCTCCTCCCCCTCTATTCGGCCCCCTCTCTTCCCCTCCTTCCTTACCTCTTATTCCCAAAGGAAAACCCGACAACCACTTCCTCCCCCTCATAGCCGGCCATATTCTTCTTAAGAAGGCCGACCACCAACATCCTTTCACAACCCGACCACCCTTGGTTTATTTGGTGAAATTTCGGCCAAGGCATATAAGGTGGCCTCCTTGTGGATTCCAACTCTGATGACTCTGAAGAATGCGGCGTGCGTCTTCTCCTTCCGGTTCGGCTCCGTGGAATTTCGTGGAAGTGCATCTTTCCACCTCGTCGTGTGATTCCTCCACTCATCCTTGTGGAAGATTTGAAGGTCTATTGCTTGGGATTAGGTAACAAAAATATCTACTCTTGTGTGATTCCTTTGTTAATTAGTTGGAGGTTGCGAGACATCGATTTTTATCCGCGACTTTTGAATCCGTCATTTTAAAAATCTGATTTTATCGTTTATGTTCTTCAATTTCATTAATCGAATCCGGATCGGGTGGATCCTTTTCGCTTGATCCAAATATTGGCAAATAGCCCTTATTAGATCTCTAAAGGATGGGAGAACCTTAATGTTATATTCGGATTTTTGGGAGTGAACCAGACTAATTTTGGATCGTACTTTTTAGTCAAGTTCTTCTAGGATTGTGGTTGTGACGTTGCGTTATACACGATTAATATCAGAGTGGTTAGGAGTAATAATTTTAGGTGCTATGAATGTTGTGGTTTGTTTGGCTAACATGGATTACGCGTGTTAAATTAATCCCATGTGTTAAAAGACCTCAATTAAAACTAAATCATTTGATTGTGCGAACGTAGAATTGGAACGTAAGAGAATGATTCAGTGTCGTTGTCTGTTGCAGTTCGTCAGGAGATGTAGCCTGCATCAGTACAACCACAGACCCCCAAAACTACTCGTTTATACTTAGAGTCTTCTCTGAAATGCAAAACAAAACATCACCAATCCAGACCAACTAGTCCAGATGGGCTTCCTACAACATGCCAATTCCGTACTGCGATTTCCGGATCTATATACAACACCAAACCTGGGGATTTCCAGATCTATATACAAAACCAAACCCGAGGATACCATGTATCGACCCATTGAAATTCCCTCGATTCTCCTCATTTTTGTGGGGGATTCCATGCATTTGCAAAAGGGAGGACTTCACTTGTCTAAGAAGGAAGACGTTACCCTCATTGATTGCTTAGGAGCAATGCTCTTGTTCTTTGATCAGGATGGAACTGAGCATCACAGCTTCCTTTCTGTGGATCCAACGTTGACTGGAAATTCCGATCACAAGCACTCCTTGAATCGCATCTCCCCTTAGCCTTTTGGACTTTCTTCCTCCTCTTCCCTCAAAAGCTCAAGAACTAAGAGAGAATGTGTGAGAGAGGTAACTGAGAATAAAATCTCAAAGCCAGCCCTTAAAAGCAAGCTACCGCCGCACGGTATCGAAGGTGGTCGACGCTTGGCCCAATGGACATCATTTTGTCGCCCAAAGAAGCCTCCCCCGCACAGCCCCGTGGCAAGCTATTGCCGGTGTTAACTCACTACCACGGAGCGGTACCTTCCTTAGGCCTATGTCAATTTAATCAGCTAGCGCCGCGCATTAGAGCATTACCACCACCGCGCGTTAGCGCACTACCGCCAAGCATTGTGTGCGTCGATTGATATCTCCACATGCTAGCTTTCTACTGCCGTGCGGTAAACCTCTCGACGCTTCGTCGAGAGCGTTGAGAGCGTTGACTGCTACCACTGTATGATATATTTCTAGCACCAGATGGTAACAACCCGAGCCCTTGGTCTTTTAATTCATTGAGCTATCACCGATGATAAGACTATCGTCGCACTATAACCTCCAATGACCAATTCCCATGTTTTTCAGGATTTTTGGGGCATTACAGTTGTAACACCCCCATCCGTCATATGGCATATAGTAGAAGGTCCAGCTGGAACCCGACACCATATACCACGAATAGTCGAAAGGGTTACGTATGAATAACCAAACTATCCAATTAAGACTACTCGTCCTAACACAGGGCATTCTAGCGGAAGCATTTAAACAATTGAAAGAACCCAAACTTGTATCCAATAATCATGAATGTACAACGCAACTACAATTGGAATGAAAACAAATACATAGAAAGGTACACGGCCTTATGGCCTTACAGAGGTTCACTTAATTAAATAATGTTTTCCATACATCAGCTCGCAGGCCGGCCACACATGACATAAAAAAAGTACAACTATTCGCTTTGGCCTTCTAGGGCCAGCACAGCAACAAGGGCTCCCGCCTGCTATTTGGTACTCGGCTCCGCAGCACCTGCAAGCAACATTCCACTGCACGGTGGAAAACAAAGCAACGGTCAGCCAAAAGCCGACCAAATTATAACGACCCTGCCCCTAACTCGGGACAGCGGTGCTCCTTCCCTGCAATTCATTAGCCCAACTAAAATAATATAGTACAAACATGCTAGCCACAGGTGTAGGTACGCACGGCCAAACACCCCATGCACTTAGGGCACATTATCGGTGAATCCTGACACTTTAGCGTCTTCACCACCACCCCCGGGATGGCAACAACGTGAGCATTTTAGCCTTTCTGACCACTGTCTAAAGCTCCCGACTATGCCAATAGCCAGTCCCCTTTTCGGGTCTCTGGCACATAACCACATAGCCCAGGTCCGATTCCACTTGCCCGTTGCTCACAACGTGAAGTACACCTTAAGACGTATGCACGAGCCAAACTTCTCTCGGATCCTATCATTTCCAAACAATCACATAACCCAGTTATGTTCAAGGCCGGGTCCCAGACCGCCAAGTTAGCAGAACAACGATTCTGCTCAGTTTTCCGGGTGCACCTTGGTATTAATCCCCAAGGATCCCTACTACAATCTACCGCGCAGAAACCCGAAAACCCAAAGCACAGAGTCTTCTCCGGCAAATCATAACAAATGCAACATCACCAATCCATACCAACATGTCCGGGTAGGCTTCACACACGATGCCTATGCCTGCACTTCGATTCCGGACTCTATATGCAACACAAGGGGGACTATTCCCATCAACCCCAAGGAACACCGCACACTCGCCGCACACTCGCGGGAGCGGGTTTTCCTATGCAAAAAGGAAGAGAGCTTCACATGCTCAAGAAGAGAATCGTTACCCTTGTAGTACGCTTTTGCTCCATGGAAAATTACACGGATAAAAGTCTTCGCAACGGGATTTCCTCCACGGATCTGCTCTTAGTTCTCTAAACGGTGCTCCGATGCTCCGCCGGTGGCCGGAATCCTCATCCTTCTTCCTCCTTGCTCTAACTCCTTGGAAAGAGAAAGCTTAAGGGAGAAATGAGGAGTTAAACCACCATTCTCGGCCTTAACCGAGCAGGAACACGCCTGGGCAGTCAGATGCGAAGCATGTCCTCCATCATCCTGTTGACCCTCTCGGTCTGACAATCCGTCTGTGGGTGGAAAGCTGTGCTAAAACTCAGCTTAGTTGCCAACAAATTATGCACCAGCCTCCAGTCCTTCGACAGTGAAGCGTCCATCTCGGTCACTAACAAAACTGCGCGGCGCACCATGCAACCGTACGATATTATCCACATAAAGTTTGGCTAACTTTTCCACTAGATCTTCCTTCCTATTCGGGATGAAATGCGACACTTTTGTCAACCTATCTACGACCACCCAGATGGCGTCGTTTCCCCTCTGTGACTTTGGCAAACCACGCACAAAATCCATAGAAATGTCGTCGAATTTCCATTCCGGGATAGGCAAGGACTTTAGGAAGCCTCAGGGCTTCTGGCACTCCGCTTTCACCAAGGCACAAGTTTGGCACTTGGCCACATAAAGTGCTACATCCTTCTTTAGTCCTGGCCACCAGAATAACTTCTTCATGTCTCTATACATCTTCGTGCTACCCGAGTCAATTGAGTACTTGGTATGATGAGCCTCGTACATCAACTCCTAACGAAGATTATCCGCACTAAGGATGCATAGACGACCGTCCTTCCTTAGTAGTCCATCCTCGATCGAAAATTGGGAATTTGACCCATCCAAAGATTCATCCAAGATCTGCTTCATGCTGCTATCCTGAATCAAAGCCCGTCGGAGTCTATCAGCCAGGTCATATTGCACCTCTGTCCAACATAATATCGCCCCGACACTAGACTTCTTATCGACGCAGGAAATCTCTAATGCCTCCAAATCACAGACCAATCTCTCATCATGTACCGATAACCAACTGGCCTGCACAGGAGCCCTGCGGCTCAACGCATCCGCCACCGCATTTCCTTTCCCAGGTACATAATGTATCTTGAAGGTATAGTCCCCCAAGAACTCCAGCCACCTCCGCTGTCTCATGTTAAGATCCTTCTGATCTAGCAGGTACTTCAGGATCTTAAGGTCGGTGTATATATCGACCTTTACCCCGTACAGATAGTGCCTCCACAACTTTAGAGAAAATATCACGACCATTAACTCTAAGTCATGGACCGGATAAATCCTCTTGTGAACCTTCAACTGTCGTGAACCATTGTCTATCACGCTCCCATGCTGTAGTAAAACACAGCCCAAACCACTGCCCGAAGCATCACTATAAATTTCAAACCCCTTGGTTCCACTTGGCGAACGTAAAATAGGCATCGTGGTCAACCGCCTCTTTAATTCTTCAAAAACCTGCTCACACTCCAGCGACCACACGAACTTTTGGTCTTTCCTTGTCAACGTGGTGAGTGGTAACGCTATCAGCGAGAAGTTCTCTACGAAGCACCTGTAGTAGCAGGCAAGCCCCAGAAAGCTCCGAACTTCCACCACTGAAGATAATACAGGCCACTCCCGTATAGCTGCTATCTTCTCCGGATCCACCGCTATCCCTTCTCCATTAACAACATGGCCAAAGAACGCTACTGAGGATAACCGGAACTCACACTTGGAGAACTTTGCATACAACTGATTCCTCCTCAAGGTCTCCAACACCATGTGTAGATGCTTGTAATGGTACTCCTCACACTGCGAATATACCAAGATATCATCGATAAATACTATCACGAAATGATCAAGGTATTCTCTGAACGTTCTGTTCATCAAATTCATAAACACGGATGGCGCATTGGTCAACCAAAATGGCATGACCGTGAACTCGTAATGCCCAAACCGCGTGCTGAACGCTGTGTTAGGGATGTCGCTTTCCCTTATCCTCAATTAGTAGTAACCGGACTTCAGATCTAACTTCGAATATACTGTTGACCCAACCAATTGATAAAATAGATCGTCAATCCTGGGGATCAGATATTTGTTCTTCTCCGTAAGCTTGTTCAACTCCCGATAGTCAATACAGAGTCGCAAGCTCCATCCTTCTTCTTAACGAAAAGAACTGGTGCGCTCTAAGGCGACGAACTTGGACGCACATACCCCTGCTCCAACAACTTCTGCAATTGCACCTTCAACTCCGCCATCTCTCGCGGCTCTATCCGATATGGAGAGCGTGATACCGGTTTGGCACCTGGTACCAGCTCAATGGTAAAATCAATCTCCCGCTGAGGAGGGGCTCCTGGGAGATCATTTGGGAACAAATCAGGATACTCGGACACAACTGGGATACTGTCTAAATTTGGCCTAGGAGTTGAAGCTTGCACTAAGGTGACAAACAACTCTGCACCAGACCGAACCGCCTTAATCACTTGAAGGGCCGACATCAAAACTTTACCCGACCCCTTCATGCCCGCATACATAGCCTCCTGTTTAGTATGCAGTCCCAACTTAACCTCCTTTCTATTGTAATCAATGTAAGCTCGCTGCTTCGAGAGCCAGTACATACCAAAGATTACGTCGAACTCCACTAACGGTAGAACCAACGCTCGTAAATCAAACTCCTGGTCCCCAATCCGAATCTTTACTACAAAAACTTATCCGCTCGCATTGAGCACCCATTGGGCAACAACACATCCAACCTGTCTTTTTCCATCGAGGAAGGGTCCCCGACCTGGGATATGAACCTTTTGGATAAGAAGGCATACGATGCTCCCGTATCAAACAGGGCTCTTGCCGGACGATCGAAAATCAACATGAAGCCTAGCACCAACAAACATAAGCTAACGTATAAAAAGGTAACAACTACATAAAGTTAAACTGCTATAATTTAACTCATACCTGTCACCACGTCAGCTTGTTTCATGGCCTCTTGTAGACCAATATTATAAACTCTAGGCTGGGCTAGAGCATGATGGGACGCGGTTGACTCCACCGCCTTCCCTTTCTCTTCATAGGTCGCTCTAGGCTTCCTCTCGGACTTTGCACGACCGCTCCAACATTCACGAGCAAAGTGCCATACCTTCCCACAATTGTAGCAATCTCCTAGAACTCGAGTTGTGGTTGCCCCCGATGCACAAGATGAAGGGGCTGAGTTCGAAGTCTTCTGCTTCTTGCTTCATCTGCGGAATCCTGACTTTGCATTTGGCACTTTGAACTCTGCCTTCTTTTCCACTAGGTCCTTCTTCTCTTGGACTTTCTTCACAACCTTTTCCAATGACCGGGCCAAATTGACCAAGGCTAGGAAGCCCTGCACCTTAGGCCCAGCAAGGAGTAACTGTAGGTCACCGCGTAGACCCTCATAAAATCAGTTGGTCTTCCTCTCTTCTTCTGTAAACATAGCACCAACATACCGACCCAACCGTGTACACTCATGGAGATACTCGTCCATGCTTCTGGCTCCCTGAGTCAACCCAAGATACTGATTTTCCCTCTCAAGCTTCTGAGAAGAGGGTATATATCTGGCCAAAAAACAATCATGAGAATTCCTCCATCGGCACATCAGCAAGCTGCCTTCCCACTAAGAGCTGAAACTCCAACTCATCCCACCACAGCCTCGCCTCACCATCCAAAAGGAAGGTCGCTATGGTGGTCTTCTACCATTCTTCCGTTAATGTGGCTGTCAAAACCCTCTTTATTGTAGAGAGCCAATCCTCAGCTTGAGCTGACGTTCCAACCCCATCGAACCTCGGAGGATTAAAGACCATTACATGCTTGATCTGTCTCTCTGTAGCCCTCCTCGGCTCTACCTGATCCACCACCAAGTGCTCCACCACTCACGGCTCTGTCGCCCTAACCGGTTCTTGCTCATTCGCAGGAGGTGCGTGATGCATTTGCCCTACAGGTTGGGCATTTATCATGGCAAAAACTGCTTCAGCCACCAACCTGATGGTTTTCGCTAAAGGAGGTGTTGTAGGCACATCCCTCGGTGCACTACTTTCTGCTGATTGCGGATGCTCCGATTGACCAGCACCACTCCTAGCTGCCTATAATAAAAAAGAACCTAGATTAGACGACACATAAATTGCTAAAAGCAATCATTATAACACTCAGGTTCAATAAAACAAGTGTATTTTTCATTCCTAAGTGGACATTCATGGGTTCTTTTTGTTGTTATAACGATGACGCACACATGTGCTCCCCACCACTTAAAAGAATTTACCCACGAATTCATTTAAGCCGGACCGTAACCAGAAGTCTTATACCAAATTGTAACACCCCCATCCGTCGTATGGCATATAGTAGATGGTCCAGCTGGAACCCGACACCATATACCACGGACAGTCAGAAGGGTTACGTATGAATAACCAAACTATCCAATTAATACTACTCGTCCTAACACAGAGCATTCTAGCGGAAGCTTTTAAACAGTTAAAAGAACCCAAACATGTATCCAATAATCATGAATGTCTAACGCCACTACAACTGGAATGAAAACAAATACACAGAAAGGTACACGGCCTTATGGCCTTACAGAGGTTCACGCAATTAAATAATGTTTTCAATACATCGGCTCGCAGGCCGGCCACACATGACATAAAAAAGTACAACTATTCGCTTTGGCCTTCTAGGGCCAGCACAGCAACAAGGGCTCCCACCCGCTATTTGGTACTCGGCTCCGCAGCACCTGCAAGCAACATTACACCGCACAGTGGAAAACAAAGTAACAGTCAGCCAAAAGCCGTCCAAATTATAACGACCCCGCCCCTAACTCGGGACAGCGGTGCTCCTTCCCTGCAATTCATTAACCCAGCTAAAATAATATACTACAAACATGCTAGCCACAGGTGTTGGCACGCACGGCCAAACACCCCGTGCACTTAGGGCACATTATCGGTGAATCCTGACACTTCAGCGTCTTCACCACCACCCCCGGGATGGCAACAATGTGAGCATTTTAGCCTTTCTGACAACTGTCTAAGGCTCCCGACTATGCCAACGGCCAGTCCCCTTTTTGGATCTCTCGCACCGAACACAATAACCCAGATCCGATTCCACTTGCCCGTTGCTCACAACGCGTAGTACACCTTAAGACGTACGCACGAGCCAAGCTTCTCTCAGATCCTGCCATTTCCAAACAATCACATAACCCAGTTATGTTCAAGGCCGGTTCCCAGACCGCCAAGTTAGCAGAACAATGATTCCGCTTAGTTTTTTGGGTGTGCCTTGGAGTTAATCCCCAAGGATCCCTGCTGCAATCTACCGCGTAGAAACCCGAAAACCCAAAGCACAGAGTCTTCTCCGGCAAATCATAATAAATGCAACATCACCGATCCAGACCAACTCGTATTGGTAGGCTTCACATACAATACATGTACCCGTACTTTGATTCCAGACTCTATATGCAACACAAGGGGGACTATTCCCGTCAACCCCAAGGAACACCGCACACTTGCCGCACACTCGCGGGAGCTGGTTTTCCTATGCAAAAAGGAAGAGAGCTTCACATGCTCAAGAAGAGAATCGTTACCATTGCAGTACGCTTTTGCGCCATGGAAAATTACATGGCTAAAAGTCTTCTCAATGGGATTTCCTCCACGGATCCGCTCTCGGTTCTCTAAACGGTGCTCCGATGCTCAGCCCGCGGCCGGAATCCTCCTCCTTCTTCCTCCATGCCCTAACTCCTTGGAAGGAGAAAGCTTAATGGCGAAATGAGGAGTTAAACCAGCATTACCGGCCTTAACAGAGCAGGAACATGCCTGGGCCGTCAGATCTTACTTAAAGAAAATGAACGGCTCAGATCTGTACAGAAATCCTCAAACCTGGGCCGAACACGGACTCGCACACGGCCGTGTGCCAGGCTGTGTGCATCGATCCTGGCATGATCGTCGAACGCAAAAAAACCACACGGGCAAGACACGCCCATGTCTCAACCTGACACGCCCGTGTCGGGTCTTGGACACGCCCGTGACCGGAGGCGTGTCACGAATAGCCGTTACGCCAACCGTCACGACTCTAGGGAACACGGGTACCGACATGGGTAGGCACATGCTCGTGTCAAATGACACGCCCGTATCATTCAGCCGTGTTTCTTGCTGTGTCCCTCTCGGGATGCAGATGGCCAAAATACCACGCCAGACACGGCCTTGGACACGCCCATGTCCTAGGCCGTGTACCCTTATACAGGCACCAAAATTACTTTTGGACGCGACCAACTCGATAATGATTTTTGGGGCGTTACAACAGTCTGCTTGCCCTTTTGGCATGCTGAGCATATGCCTTCCTTGGTGCATTTCATCGTGGGACCATTCCTAACTAGCTCTTCACTAAAGAGCTTGTCAATAATCATATAATTTAAATGAGAAAGTCTCGCGTACCATTGTGCACAATATGAGACTTTTTCATTTACAACTAGACAAATAGGAGAGTCTGTATCTAGACACAGAAAGTTTAAGCAATAAACGTTTCCACTCCTAGTGTCTGTCAAAATGACCTCTTGGTCACTTGACCTCTTAATCTGTCACTCATCCTTGTGGAAGACAATGACATAACCAAGATCAGAGAGTTGGCTTATGCTTATAAGGTTGTATTGAAAACCTTCAACATAAGCTACTTTTGAGATGGTGACTATGCCATTGGTAATCTTACCATAGCCTTTTGTCACTCCTCTGTCTGAACCACCAAAGATAACATTGGGTCCATCTTTTACTGTAGTGTACTCCTTTAAGTTGCTCCTTGTCCCAATCGAGCTCAAGGAACAACCACTATCTAAATACCTTATAGGGGTATGGGTACTTGGACTAACCGGCATCACAAAATTTACCTTACCATAGGACCCCAATAATTATTGGGTCCAAGGTTCTGATTAGCTTGAAAATGAACATGCCTACCTTCAAATTTTCTGATAGGAGGACTAACACTAACTCTAAGCACAGTAGGATTGTGCTAGCAATCTAAGGAAAAATGCCGCACCTTGGCACGACACCAACACTCATGTATATTATACCTTCTCTTCTGAGCAGGTCCTGCAGTTGGGTTAACTGATGACTGTACAGAAGGAAGAGGTGCAACAGCCTTCTTCAAGTTCCTTCCAGCAAGGATCTAACTGAAGATGAGTCTTTCAGCAAGCTTTCTTGGCTTGCTCTTAAAACTATTTACAATAGTTTTCTTTGTAGATGACATGCTGTTTATAGCATCAGAGATAGCTAGATCTGGCTTGCTGATGGACTTGCCCTTGGTCTGTGTCTTTGCTGGATGGCCTTGAGAGTTAGCCACTGCCACTTTCTTGAGTGAAGGGGCTAGTGCACCAAACACAAATGGTCCATGATGGGCCATTTGGATTTCCTCACGGGGAGCCTTAAGGTCACTCACTCCGCTATTGTACCTTCCACCATAGCTGTGAACCTCTTTGTTCACACTAGTGGATCTACCATTCATCCAGTGACCATAGATATTTTCTTGGTCATACCATTTTGAAGGCAACATCACCTTCTTAAAGGGTATGGGAGGATTAGAAGCCAGAGGCTGGAATGGAGCTTTCCATTTCCCTTTGGAAGGGGCTACTCTAGTGTTTCCCTTAAACCGCAACCCCTTCTTACCCTTTTGAGAGGAGGAGTCTATCAAGGGCAACACAGTATTGGGCTTAGAGAAACTAGCCACAATTCTCTTCTCCCTCTAGAGATTATCTTCAAGATCTCTAATGAGACTATCCTTGTACTTGATGGTGCCAATCTGGATGAGATTAATGTTCCTGAATTGGCTAACTTCTCTGTCCTTCTAATCTAGCAAAGATGTTATCTCAGCCTGCTGGGAAGCAGTAAGATGAAGGGAGGTTATCTCATCAGCCTGCTTCTTAGTCAACTCTTGCACTTCTTATAGGCATCCAGAAGTTCACCATACAAGTCAATAAATTAATTTACATCTCCTTCAGATTCAGAATCATCTTCAGCACTTGATGAAGAAGCTTCTATACAAGGACTAGTCTCATATCCAGACTCAAAAAACTGAACTAGATAGATGAAGTACCTTTTCTAGAGTAGGCCGACCCTAAATGGATTCTTCATCAGACATTATCATCAGCCCATAGCAGTTGTAGGCATCTCCTTCACCTTCATCTTCATCCGTGTCACTGTCTGAATATGATAGAGGGGCCCTAATACCTATCCTGGTAGCAGGATAGTCTTCAATTTCTCCAGCAGCAACTAGCCTTATGTAGGCTTTTTCATCTTCAGACTCTGAGGAAGATGAATCTGTCCAACTCTTCTCCTTCTCCGCAATGAAGGACTTTTCCTTCTTTCCCTTATGCTGGTGAACCTTTTTCTCACCAGCCTCTTTCCTCTTCACTGGGCAGTCAGAAATCACATGCCCTGGCTTGCTACAATAAAAGAAGACAACTTTAGAGGAACTATGTTTACTAGTTTTAGAATCATACTTTTCTCCCTTTGAGTGATTCTTCCTCTAATGAGAGGATGAGGAGGGCCTACTTATCCACTGCTTCTTCTTCATCAGCTTGTGAAATTGACTGGATAAGGCAACAAAGTCTTCATCAGACATGTTGCATTCTGATGTGCTTAACCCTGTGTTGTTTGAATCAGTAGGCCTTCTTAGAGGAGATGGAATCCTCTCACTGCCTTTCTTGGTGCTCTCTGCTTTGAAGGACAAAGACTTTTCTTTGTCCAGGGACTTGCTGATGGTCTCCTCCCCTTTCCTGGTAGCTAGCTGCATCTCATAAGAGAGCAACTTCCAAATAGAGTATGGAGAGGAGTATCGGCTAGCTTGGCCACCTCTCCGATGGCACATATCTTGGTATCCCAGTATCTAGTGAGAGACCTTAGGAACTAGTCATTAAGCTGATAATGACTAAAGACCCTCCCATAGGTACTTAGCTCATTTTCTATCCCGAAAAATCTTTCAAAGCAAGCAGCTATGTTCTCTTTTTAGGAATGCCTGAAAATCTCATACTCTTAGTTGAGCATGGACTTCCTGTCATCTCTAACCTCTTTATTTCCCTCGAGGTAGACCACCAAAGTGTCCAACATCTCCTTGGAGGTCTGGGAGTGAACCAGATTCTGAAAGGTTGAATCATCTATGACACTAATAATAAAGTTCTACGCCCTCTTGTCTAATGTAGCCAGAATGACCTCATCCTTGGTCATTTCAGAATATGTCTTTGGTGTACAGACTGTTGCATCCAGAATTGTGACCTTTATGGGGATGGAAGGTCCCTCTTTGACTATCACAAAGATCCTTGAGTCTGAGGCTTCCATAAACAACATAACCCTCTCTTTCTAGATTCCAAAACTCTCCATACAACAAATGAGCAGTTTCATGGAACCTAGCTCCTTATGGTTCTCTCCCGAACCCATAAGTATACTTTTTTCAGGTATGTTGAAACCGAAAATCGGTCTCTTATGGAGTTCAACCCTTGGGAAGGGGTGACCGCGCACCTACTACCCTCAAGCGAACGATCTAGGCACAAGGCTAGGAACATGAGGGACAGACCCAAGGTCTCAGCGTGTAGGACCCGCCGCATACCCGGAAGACTAACAAACTCTTCCCCTCCCAAACCAAGGGCTGAGCTAAGGCACCTTCGGAGGGCTTTCTTGGCCGACCGGAACATCTAAAGAGGATCTCAAGATCCACTCCTTAACTAGCGATGCCACCTCGGGTCTATGTAAAATGTTGCCCGCCCGCCTTACTAATGGCGCAAAACTGCCCAGCAGCCCTACTCTACGCAGCCCCAATTGGGCCGCTAACAGCGGAACTCCGCTATTCTGAAAGGATGACAACAGGCCATCAGGGGCTTCCCGACATCTATTCCTCGGGGCCCACACGGGGGGAGCAGTTCACGAACACGCCGCTCGCCCAAGACAGGAGTAAACTACATATTCACAGAGCATCACAGATATGAAAAAATATTATAGGAATATGAATTCCATACTCAGCACGCAGGCTGGCAATATAAACAAAAAGGCCTTCAAGGGCCGGAACAAGCTTGGGCTTAAGCCCGCTACTCCCCCCTGGTACTGCAACACATGTACGCCAACGTCTCGACGAGCGGCGGCCAACTAGGCATCGGTCGACTAACATAAGCGGACCAAACATATTGTGCACACCCCCTTTTTTGGGGCTTGTGGCGCACATTACCTGCAAACGGCTAATAAACAACTTCCTCGGAGTCTTCTCCGGGAATACCAGAACATCACCAATCCGGCTGACACGTCCGGATGGGCTTCACACAGCATGCCTAAACCTGTACTCATGCTTCCGGGTACTAATGCAATTAACTGCGGGGACGTACACGTCAACCCGTCGGAAAGCTCCCTTCCCCCCACCCGTTGGTGGAGAGGGGCTTCCATGCAAGTATGTAAACTGAGGGCTTCACCTGCCCAAGTAGAAACATCGTTACCCATATCGCGTGCTTGGCGGCGGGGCCGGGAGAGGAGCTCCGGGTCGATCCTACTGCATGCGGCTGCGTTGGTGGTCGATCTCCACTCTAGGCCGAGCCTTGCTCCAGGCCTAGCCTTGCTCCATGCCGGGACCTGTTCCAGGCCGAGCCTCGCTCCAGGCCGAGCCTCGCTCTAGGCCGAGCCTCGCTCCAGGCCGAGCCTCGCTCCAGGCAGAGCCTCGCTCCAGGTCGAGCTTGCTGCTGGGAGAGAGGGAGGTCGAGGTGTGCTGCTCCAGGCCGGGAAAAACGGAGGGGGCCGTGTTACTCCAGGCGGCTGGAAAAAGGAGCGGCGCGCTGTTGCTACTGCTTCAGGTGGCCGGTGAGAAAGAGGGAGGCGGGTCTCGGGCGGCCACTACTGTAGGCCGATGGGAGAGAGAAAGGGGGGGCCGACTGTGCTTCTCCTTGCCGGCGATGAGAGAGAGAGAGAGAGGGGCCGGCTCTGCCCTAGCCTCGCCGGTGATGGGAGAGAGGGGGAAAGGGGCGGTCGTGGCCTGCCTTGCCGGCAACGGGAGAGAGGGGGAAAGGGGCGGCCGTGGCCTGCCTTGCCGGTGACGGGAGAGAGGGGGAAAGGGGCGGGGTGCGGCTCCAGCCGACGAGAGAGAGAGGGGCGGAAGTTGAGGTGCGGCCCCTCTCTTGGCCAAACCCTAGCAGGAGAATCAAAAAACCCGCCCCCCTTGATGCCTCCCCTGCCTCTTCTTTTATTTCTTCTTTTTTCTCCCTTTGTTCAACCCGATGCCTCCCTCTTTTATCCTATTTTTCTCCTCCCCTCAGCTGTACCCCCGCCTCCTGACTCAAATCCCTTCCCCTCCCTCTTTTATCTTATCACCAATATGTAATTTATATATAATACATTATATACATTATAATTTAATATTATATATATATATATATATATATATATATATATATATAATTCTAAATCTATGCGCATAAAATCGCCGCACGCACGCACGAGGACCCGCACGTCCTCAAACGGGGTCGCACCAACTTGTCTCCCATAACACGCCCCTCGGATGATATTTGGGGAGGGTCCCACTCGCCTGGCTATGGGGTTGTACAAGGTACCCTTTGAGATCTGCTCTGAGTGTTAGGTCCTTCTTGAGCATCCTCCCTCTAATATCGCTTGAAATTCTTTAATTCCAAGATAGCTAATCACCTAGGGGGTGAATAGGTTTTTTGGTATTTTATAATTTTCCCTCTACTTTGTGTGTTGTGGGTGAGTTAAATATTATTTCCAAGACAATCACACAAAGCACACACAAAGTTTTATAGTGGTTCCCCAGATTATGGGTATGCCCACTTTCCATCCCACCTTTCTAACAATGTGTTAGAAAAGGCACTTCTCAAAAACACGGTGTTGGGTCCATTGATCCCAATGTCCTGAATTTGAAGAAGGACCAACAAAAAATTTGTACACATGTTGTGATCTAACTTGTGTTCAAGATAAATGATTGTAGATTGTCTTAATAAGCAATGATGGGACAGGTAGCCTAAGGGGCTAAGATAGGTAAGTTCATACCTAAGTGGTGGAAAGACAGAAAACTATCCAAGTCCACAGGTGTTGAGTGAAGATCATTCACTTAACGCCAGATGACTTATAGTGTTGAGTATAGCCTATTCAGTCAAATCCATGAAGTGACAAGCTTAGAATGTGGCTAAGTCCACAGGCGTTGAGTGAAGTCAACACACTTAACGCCATACAACAAAAGGCTATGAGTCAGGCTAATAACAGTCGAAGCCTAAAGAGAAATGAGATTAAAAGTGGCAAAGTAAAAATTCGTCGAACTGAGTTCAGAGTTCGTCGTGATGAGCTAATCGTTCTTTGAACTAAGCTCAGAATTTTAGAAATTTGGCTAAGTCCAATTTCGTCGAACTGAGTTCAGAGTTCGTCGAACTAAATCCTGAGTTCGTCGATCTAAGCTTTCACTTGTTCGTCAAGCTGAACTCTAAATTCATCGAACTGAGTTTTTACTTATTCGTCGAACTAAGTTCTGAGTTCGTCGAACTCAAACTGATTTCTAAAATAGAAAATCTGACTAAGGTAGAAAGCATTGAGGGAGGCGTGCTCACTCAACGTTCTCAACGCTCTCAATGCTCTCAATGCTCTCAACGCTCTCAACGCCTTTATACAGAATTAGTTAAAGCATATAGCATTGAGTGAGGCATGCTCACTATTGAGTACATTAGTCTCAATGTACTTATTTTGAAGAAGTCTTCTCAGCTCAATGATATACACATTGTTGTATTTGATGGATGTTAAGTTCATGTGTGCAGGTAAATAAAGCTAAGTACAAAGTATCGAGACACTAAGGACTAGTGTCGACACACACTGGACAAGTTTTGTCGAGACAAAGAGAAGCTGTGTCGACACTAAGGACAACTGTTTCGACACACTGTGTCGAGAATAAAGACAACTGTGTCGACACTCAGGACTAGTGTCGACACACTTTATTCATTGCGTCGAGACTGAAGACAACTGGTCGACACTCAAAACTAGTGTCGACACAGTCTAATCAAGCTGTGTCGAGACTTAAGACAACTGTGTCGACACTTTGGACTAGTGTCGACACACTCTTTTCAAGCTGTGTCGAGACTGAAGACAACTATGTCGACACACAGTACTTATGTCAACACATTCCACATAAGTTGTGTAGAGTCAAGTTGAAGAGCTATGTCGACACATTCAGAAGTTTGTTGACACCACTACAAGAGTAGTGTCGACACCCAGGACTTGTGTCGACACATTTAATAGTTAAGGTTCAACACTTCAGCAGACAAGTTTACTAAATACAGAAATCAAGACGGAAATACTGATAACTGACAGAACTGTCAGATGTTAGTTATTAATTGGATGAGCCAGTTACTCCTATCAGAGCGTATTTAAAGGAATCTAGTCTTCAAAAAAAGAAGCAACACAATTTTGTGAAGACAAAATTCTGAAGCATCAGCTACAATTTAGAAGGTGGAGAGAGGTATGATCAAGAATCATCTTCAACATCTCTCCTGCCTAGATCAACCCTAATTTCTACTTCAAGAAGCTTTGGAAAGCTAAGAAGGGTTAGATCAGATCTATCTTGACAAAGATCAAAGGAAGCACATTCATCAAGATCAGTTGCAAGCAGAAAGAAAGGAGTAACCTTGAGAGGAGTATCTTTAGGATTAGAAGAGGAGGAAGCTCTCATGTTGCAATAGAGAAGGGAATGTCATAGCTAATTGCCCAGCAAAAAGAAAGGAGAAAAAGTCGGAGAACTTGAAGGATGGACAACACAAGACGGCTGACAAAAGCTTCTTGGCAAAAAGACAGTTGACACGCCTAACAGTGAGTCTGGTTCATCAGGATCAGAAGAGGAGGAAGCTCTCATGGGCCTGATGGCTATTGACGAAACTCAACCAGGAGAAGGTGATCAGGATTATTCAGATCCTGCTAAGGTAAAATCAATCTCTCATAGTTTAGCCTCAGATTCTTTTTCTCCATCATAAAATGAATCATGTTCACACTCTTCTAATAGTAAAGAACATGATTCAAACATTGAAGCAAATTTTAACTCCCTTATCAACAGATATGGGAAGTTACTAAAGGCCTTGATTGCAAGCAGACAGCTTGCTAAGGATTAGACCAGAGAATTAAAATCCTTCAGAGGAGTATCTTCTCAGTTAATAAGTGCCAACACAAAGCTGGACCTAAAAAACCGAAACTTATAGAATTAACTAACAAGATAGATAACTAAGCAGAGGTGATAATAGAATAGGTCAAGACTGTCAAAGACCTGAAAGCAAAGCTTGCTCAGGAAAGACAACTCCTGACTCAATTATCAAAACCTAAGTCAGTGCTACATATCATAGATACCTTTTCTGCACCATTTAGAAGTGGTGTGGGTATGCTAAGAAAAAAAAGTTTAATAAGAAGTCTGTTCCCAAGGGTAAAACTCCAAGTGGTCCAGATAGACAACCAGTCAAGTATCTGCCTTCTAACAGATGCTTGAGATCATGTGTTGCTGGACACATGATGTCCGCGTTCTCTACCAGTAAGGTCAATAAAGAGCCTTGCTGGAAGGATCAGATATCAAAAGACAATATAGGCGAAGAACCACCACAAAAGGTGATCAATCCAAGAAGCCAAGGAATTCTTGGAGTTGATCCCAATGTATCTCACCTAAATCTGAAAGGTAAGGGTGTGAATTTTGCACCTCTACCTTGGAAATTGGATGATAATTCTGTGTTGCACAAAAGAACAACTTCAAATGCGCAACCAAATAAAAGATACAACAAATTTGAGTGTTGGTGTTGTGGGAAGGTTGGTCATTTTGCCCTAGATTGTTGGTATAATCCAACAACTCCTTCATATAAGTTTCAACCAGCTTTATTTAGAAAGACTGCTGTGTTTCGCATAACAAAGCCTAATAGGAACAAAGTCCCCAAAAATTGTTGGGTGCCTAAGGTGAACTAAATTTTTGTTTGCAGGTGGAGCCAAGTACCACTAATAGGCCAGTATGGTACTTGGATAGTGGGTGTTCTAGGCATATGACTGGATCAAAGAGTTTACTAAGAGATTACACTCCAGTTAAGAATGGACCAAAAGTCATCTTTGTAGGGTCAGAGAAAGGACTCACCAAGGGATATGGTAACATTTCTAATGGCCTAGTTACCATCACTAAAGTGGCTTATGTGGAAGGATTAAACCATAATCTGATAAGCATAAGTCAGCTTTGTGATGTAGGATATGAAATTGTTTTCCACAATGACAAGTGTTTGATAAGGAATTTAAGTGATCAAGAGATCATCTTGTCAGGCACTAGGAGTGGGAACATTTATTTTCTAAAATTCCTTAGTATTAATGAACAATCACCTGTATGTCTTGTAGCTAGTGAGAAAGACACTTTGCGTGTATAGTGGCATAAGAGGCTGGATCACTTAAACTACAAAGCTATGAGTAAACTATTCTCTATGGATTTAGTTACAAATAGTTCACAACTAAAATGCTCCAAAAAAGTATTATATCCTGCATGTCAAAATACAAACAAACAAAAGTCTCCTTTAAGAGAATTCAGTCTAAAGACACTGAGAGGTGTCTGTACTTACTTCATATTGATCTATTTGATCCTACGCAAGTTCTTAGTTTTGGTAGGAAGTCCTATACCTATATGATGATGGATGATCACTCCAGTTTTGCTTGGGTATTCTCCTTAAGGAGAAAGTCTGAAACACTTGACATCCTTGCTACTTTGTCAAACAAATTCAGAATGGGATGGGATGTTCTGTGGTCAATCTTAGAAGTGACCATGGTATAAAATTTCAATCTGAAAGGATGTCAAATTTTTGTAAGGAACTAGGAATCTCTCAGGAGTTCTCCTCTCCAAGAACACCACAGCAAAATGGAGTTGCTGATAGGAAAAATAGAACTCTTATTTAGGCAGCCAGAACAATGCTGAGTGATTCATCTCTCCCAGAATATTTCTGGGCTAAGGCTGTAAACACAGCATGCTATGTTCAAAATAGAGCATTGATCAATAAATATCACAACAAGACTCCCTATGAACTAATGAAAGGCAGAAAACCAAATCTGTCATACTTTAAAATTTTTGGTAGTAAGTGCTATGTTCTGGGCAATGAGAAAATTTATCTAACCAAGTTCTCAGAGAAATCCTACGAAGGAATCTTTGTACGGTATAGTATTCATAGCAAAGTATACAGGATCTACAACTTGAAGCATCATAATGAATTGTAAATATACCTATTTTTATGTGCATTACTTAAGTCGTTTTCATTTATTTTTGTCATTTTTACTTGTTTTTATTCAATAAAATGCTTCTATTTTTGTAAATATTTTACTAACTTGTTTTATTTTATTTTTCAGGAAAAAAAATAAAAATCTGCAAAAAATTGCCAAGTCACGCCCGTGACTTATTGGTCACGCCCGTGACCAGGCCATGATTCGTCAAACCCGTGGAATCAGCGATTTTTAAAGCAAAATTTCCGATCGACGATTTCCGATCGACGATTTCAGCTCGACTTTCCGTTCTATGATTCTCCAGCAGCTCGACGATTTCCGATCGACGATTTCAGCTTGACTTTCCGTTCGACGATTCTCCAGCAGCTCGACGATTTCCGCTTGACAAACCCACGCTCGACGATCTTCCCGCTCGACTATTTTCGAACCCATTTTTCCGCTCGACGATCGTCGAACCGACGACACGCCCAGAGTCACGCCATATCCTGGGGCGTGACTTTCTCCACCTGGCTGACAAAGACCCGCGCTCGACAATCTTGCCGCTCGATGATCGTCGAACTCGATCTTCCCGCTCGACGATTATTCAACTCGACAAGACCCGGTGATAGCTCAAAGTCAACTTTGCCGTCAAATTGCCGACCACCATCGCAAACTATAGTGACACGGCCGCCGACACGCCCGTGTCGGAGGGCGTGTACTTTAATTCTTTTGGCCTATTTAAACCAGCTTGCTGGATGTAATCCTGTTCCACTTTTTGGATCCATTTGGTATAGGGATATGCTGCTGAAATGAAATCCAAATGTTATGTAAGGGAATTTTTCCCCCTCTCCTTTATTTTCTTAGTTTTGTAATCTCCTACTTTGCTTAATAAAATTTATAGTTTTTCTCTCTTTCTATGGATTTGGAATTCATCTATTTGGCTATTCATATGCAATATTATTTCTTTTTGTTTTAACTTAGTATTTTTTGTTCTTCTTTATACGTGTGTGTGTGTGTATGAGTATAGCTTTTTAGTTTTATGTTTTAGTTAATTTTCTTACTTAGTTTTGTTAACTTAGGAATTTTTATAGCTTTTATGCATTCCTATAAACCCGTAAAAACTGTTTTCAAAATGTTTTTCATTTTTCTTTAAAGTAGATTTTCATTTTTATGTTGTAAAACTTTTCTTCCTTTTTACTTTATTTTCACTTTTTAACAACTTTTACTGAGTTATAGGAATGGAAATATAGTCGTTTTAATTTTTCATGCACTTGCATTTTTATTTAAAACTTTTGTCCGGTTAATTTTTCTGTCATCTTTTTACGCATTTTTATCGCATTCTAGCGGTAGAAATGTATTCGTTTTAATTTTTCAAGCATTTTGTTTTTCGTATTTCTGTACGTGTGCGTGTGTGTAGGAGTTAGTTTTTATAGCTTGTTTTACTTTCTGTAGAGTGCGTGAGTTTGTAATTTTCTTTATTTCCGCCTACTCGTTAAGAGTTAAATGACGTAATGCTTTTATTTCATTTCAGTAGAGTGTGTGGAGTGTGTTTACTTTCCTGCAGTGTGCGTGCGTTTTCATTTATGTAGAGAGTATGTGTGCGTGCGTATTTAATTTCATGTTGAGAGTGTGTGTGTGTTGCATTTATTTAGTCCTACTCATTTGAGTAGGACCTGCTTTCTTTCTCCCGCCAACGCATTTGCGCCGGGACTCGCATTTTACTGCTTTCATTTCAGTCCTACTCGTTTGAGTAGGACTTGCAATTTTCAGCTTTCTTTTACTACTTTCATTTTACTGCTTTCACATTTCTGCTTTCTTTATCGCTTTCTTTATTACTTTCCCCGCTGCCGTCCCCATTCCGATGAGTGTTAATCATTCTTAGCCCTCAGTATCGAAGAGCAATGTGACAAATAAAATAGCTTAAAATAATTAAAGGTCTCATTTTTATAATTAATTAAAATACTTATGGTTTGCCTGGGGTTAACGACGCATTGGACCACATATCGATGTGTGGGCCCTATTTCCATTTTCTATACGCTAGCCGAGAGGCTGTGCGTATGGACAGATCACCCCTTGACAAAGAGAGTTCCGCACTAACCCTCGAGAGTGGAGGCGCGCCAACTCTACCGGATTGGGTTCCCCACCCAATAGCAGGGTTCTTAGCATAATTCGGGCGTTAAGAGGAATCCTTCGTCAGACTAACGTTCGGTCGAATAGTCTTAGTGTTCAGGTGAGCGATAGTCCTAGAGATAAGTGAGCTCATTCTAGTGGAACCTCCACGAGCAAGACTCCGCCTTAATTAATTAGAAATTTAGGATCTCTTTTTATTTAAAGTATATTTTAGTTCTAATTCTATTCGGTGCCATCGAGCTAAGCTCTTCATCGGCTCCACCTTATTGCTTTCTTTTTATGTTTTCTTTTTCTGTCATTTTTTATTATATATAAAATACCCGACAAGTAATTATCGGTAAAATAATAGTCCCCTCCAGGAAAGAGTAAAAATAATCGAACTGACCCCGAGAACAATACTACTCATGATAGGTGCACTTGCCTGCTTTCGTTAAAACTCGATCTAACTCATTTTATATCCAAATAAATAAATACGCGCGCCCCGTTTTCTAAATAAAATCCAATCCGCTTTTCTAATTAAATAAACCGCCTGGGGCGCCGCGTGAATCCTCACCTATTTTTGTAGTTTTAACAGCATCAAGTTTTTGGCGCCGTTGCCGGGGATGCTCGAGTCGTTATTTTGAACCCTGGAAATCTATTAATTTTACCTATATATATCTATATAAAATTGGCCAATATAATATAATAATAATAATACTAATAATAATAATTAAAAAAAACTATAAAAAAACATAAAAAATAAAACAAAACTTACAAAATTATAAAACTAAAGATTTGTTTTTCAAAAAAAACCTATAAAACAAAAACATTAAAAATCCCATAAAACAAAAAAATTGAAAAACCTATAAAACAAAAAAAAATCTAAAAAAAATGAATGAAAAAACTTATAAAATTTTTTTTTCATTATATTTATGAAAAAAAACAAAAAAAACTAAAACACTAAAAAAAACCTAAAAATCAAAAACTTAGAAATAAAATAAAAAAAACTATTAAAAACCTTAAAAATTAACAAAAAAAACAAAAAAAACTTAAAAACTAAAAACCCTCAAAACCAAAAAAACTAAAACACCTACCTAAAAACAACTAAAAAATAAAAAACATACTTAAAAACACAAAAAATACAAGTGTATACATTTTGCCTAATTTATTTTATTTTAACTTGTTTTATTTTGTTTTGTTTGCTTCGACGCGCTTCCATTCTTGTGCGCACTAGGGGTGCGCATTTCCATCATACCCGCGTAGCTAAGGCCTTAGCTACCTTTGAGTCAACCACGCACTTGCCCCCTACCGCCCGCAACCTTTTAGCCGAATTTTTCGTTTTTTGTTTTTTCTATTATTCTTTTGCTATTCTTTCCTCTTCTAATAATAATGCAGGGTTTCGAGCCGGGCCTCCCGGACTCATATTTAGGGAAACTTCTACCTTCTCTTTTTCTTTTTATACTTATTATATTTTGTATATTATCTGTTCTGCATGCTTAGCCTGCAACATTGGGGACAATGTTGGGTTTAAGTATGGGGGTGTTTTCTTATTTTTTCATTTCTGCACTTTTATATTCTCTCATACCAAAAAAAAATCATCAAAAATACAAACAAAAAATGTTTTTTTGCTTGTTTTTTTTATATATAAAAAAACAAAAACTTAAATAAAAAAATCATAAAACTAAAAAAAATCACAAAAAAAAAAACTTATAAAATAAAAATTGAAAAAAAACAATCATCAAACACAAAAAATTCAAAAATGTTTTTGTTTACTTTGTAAATAATTTTTGTCAAAAATCTCTTCCTCCTCCCCAACCGCCTTTTCTTTTTATAAAAGCTCGTCTTTTTAGCAAACCTACGACGTTCGACTCATCGAACGAACCACCCAAATAAAAGTCTGTTCGCGGGCCGCCTTCGAGTTTTTACTTTGTACATTATTTGAAAACAAAAAAAAATTTTGATCTCTTTCCCCCACTATCTACTTTGTAAATAACACTTCTTTCTCTCCTCATTCTTGTAAATTACTTATCAAAATACACTAAAAAAATCTAAAAATTAGAAAAACCAAAAATTCCTAAAAAAGATAATAACTCTAAAAATTCAACAGAAAAATCATAATCACAAAAAAATACAAAAAATGATAAAAACCCTAAAATCCCAAAAAAATTTTGTTAATTATGTAACGCATAAATCGAATATCTCAATTCTTAATTTTCTTGCTATCCAAAAATTTTGTTTTGAGTTTATTTATATGTGAATTTTATTAATTCTCTGTTTGCTATTCATTTATTAATTATTGATTAAAAAATTTAAATAGGCGGGGTTAAGTTTTAAAGAATTCATTATGCTTTGTTAAAGATAGAGAACTCATTTTAGGCACTACTTCTAATTTTTCTTTAATAGGAGCACGTGTATTATGTTAGGAAATAACGACTATAGAATTCAATTATACTTACTTTTAGCTTTCTGAAAAATTAGAACGTACAATTTATTAAGGTTGCTCTCAAACATTTTAGAATTAAAAATTTAGTTTTCTTTTCTCCCCTTACTTATCATGACCTACTTGGCATGATAAAATTTTTATCCTTAAAAGATCCTATGTTAATGGGAATAAGATTTCGTTCCGTAAACATAGGCACCCAATAATTTAAAAAGATTATATGTTATGGAGTAAGAGGATAAAATTCATTACTCCTACACATATACATTGGGTTAATTTTATTCTTATGAAGTTGAAAAACAAAAATCATATTAGGAAAATAAGATTTAATTTTCCTAATAATCCAAAAGAAAAAAATGGAGGTTCGAGAAAAAATTACATCACCTCAAAATCAAAACCCTCTTCATAAACCAACATCAATCCCCTTAGCCAATTTCACGATTCTAGAATTAATTCAAAAATTTATTTGAGAGCATAATTAGTAAATTGTATTACTTCCAGTAACACTCCTATAAGCTAGAGTTCATATAATTTCAAGCTATTTTCGTTAATCTAACAATTACAATTAGCGCCAAAAACTTGATGCGGTTAAAACTCCAAAAATAGGTGAGGATTCACGTGGCGCCGCGGGCGGTTTATTTAATTAGAAAAGAGGATTGGATTTTATTTAGAAAACGGGGCGCGCGTATTTATTTATTTGGATATAAAACGGGTTAGATCGAGTTTTAGTGAAAGAAGGCAAATGCACCTATCGTGAGTAGTACAGGATATTCCAGGTGGAATATCGAGGTCGTATTGTTCTCTGGGTCGGTTCGATTATTTTTACTCTTCCCTAGAAGGGATTATTATTTTACCGATAATTACTTGTCGGGTATTTTATATATAATAAAAAATGACAGAAAAAGAAAGCAATAAGCTGGAGCCGATGAAGAGCTTAACTCGATGGCACCGAATAGAGTTAGAACTAAAATATACTTTAAATAAAAAGAGATCCTAAATTTCTAATTAATTAAGGCAGAGACTTGGTCGTGGAGGTTCCACTAGAATGAGCTCACTTATCTCTAGGACTATCGCTCACCTGAATGCTAAGACTATTCGACCGAACGTTAGTCCGACGAAGGATTCCTCTTAACGCCCGCATTACACTAAAAACCTCGCTATTGGGTGGGGAACCCAATCCGGTAGAGTTGGCGCGCCTCCTCTCTCGAGGGTTAGTGCAGAACTCTCTTTGCCAAGGGGTGATCTGTCCATATGCACGGCCTCTCGGCTAGCGTATGGAAAACAGAAATAGGGCCCACACATCGATATATGGTTCTACGCATCGTTAACCCCGGCCAAACCATAAGTACTTTAATTAATTATAAAAATGAGACCTTTAATTATTTTAAGCTATTTTATTTGTCCCATTGCTCTTCGATACTGAGGGCTAAGAACGATTAGCCACTCATCGGAATGGGGACGGCAGCGGGGAAAACAATAAAGAAAGCAATAAAGAAAGCAGGAAAGTGAAAGCAGTAAAATGAAAGCAGTAAAATGAAAGCAGTAAAAGAAAGCTGAAAATTGCAAGTTCTACTCAAAACGAGTAGGATTAAAATGAAAGCAGTAAAATGCGAGTCCCGGCACATATGCGTGGGCGGGAGAAAGAAAGCGGGTCCTACTGACATGAGTAGGACTAAATAAATACAACACACACACACTCTCGACATGAAATTAAATACGCACGCACACACACTCTCTACATAAATGAAAACGCACGCACACTGCAGGAAAGTAAACACACTCCACACACTCTACTGAAATGAAATAAATGCATTGCGCAATTTAACTCTTAACGAGTAGGTGGAAATAAAGAAAATTACAAACTCACGCACTCTACAAAAAGTAAAACAAGCTATAAAAACTAACTCCTACACACACGCACACGTACAAAAATACGAAAAACAAAATGCTTGAAAAATTAAAACGAATACATTTCTACCGCTAGAATGCGATAGAAATGCGTAAAAAGAAGACAGAAAAATTAACCGGACAAAAGTTTTAAATAAAAATGCAAGTGCATGAAAAATTAAAACGACTATATTTCCATTCCTATAACTCCGTAAAAGTTGTTAAAAAGTGAAAATAAAATAAAAAGGAAGAGAAGTTTTACAACATAAAAATGAAAATCTAGTTTAAAGAAAAATGAAAAACACTTTGAAAATAGTTTTTACAGGTTTATAGGAATGCATAAAAGCTATAAAAATTCCTAAGTTAACAAAACTAAGTAAGAAAATTAACTAAAACATAAAACTAAAAAGCTATACTCATACACACACTCACACGTATAAAGAAGAACGAAAAAAAACTAAGTTAAAACAAAAGGAAAATAAGATTGCATATGAATAGCCAAATAGATGAAGTCCAAATCCATAGAAAGAGAGAAAAACTATAAATTTTATTAAGCAAAGTAGGAGATTATAAAACTAAGAAAATAAAGGAGAGGGGGAAAAATTCCCTTACATAGCTTGGATTTCATTTCAGCAGCATATCCCTATACAAAATGGATCCAAAAAGTGGAACAGGATTACATCCAGCAAGCTGGTTTAAATAGGCAAAAAAAATAAAAGTACACGCCCTCCGACACGGGCGTGTCGGCGGCCGTGTCACTACAGTTTGCGATGGCGGCCGGCGATTTGGCGGCAAAGTTGACTTCGGGCTGGACACGTGTCGGTCTCGCATTGGTCACGCCCCAGGTCACGGGCGTGACGATGGGCGTTTCAAGAAGGTGGATCTGGGCGCGGGTCTTTGAGCTGTCACCGGGTCTTATCGAGTTGAACAATCGTCGAGCTGGAAGATCGAGTTCGACGATCGTCGAGCGGCAAGATCGTCGACCGCGGGTCTTTGTCAGCCAGGTGGAGAAAGTCACGCCCCAGGTCACGGCGTGACTCTAGGCGTGTCGGCGGTTCGACGATCGTCGAGCGAAAAGATGGGTTCGACGATCATCGAGCGGGAAGATCGTCGAGCGCAGGTTTGTCGAGCTGCCGGAGAATCGTCGAATGGAAAGTCGAGCTGAAATCATCGAGCTGCTGGAGAATCGTAGAACGGAAAGTCGAGCTGAAATCGTCGATCAGAAATTTCGCTTTAAAAATCGCCGATTCCACGGGTTTGACGAATCACGACCTGGTCACGGGCGTGACCAATAAGTCACAGGCGTGACTTGTCAATTTTTTGCAGATTTTTATTTTTTTCCTGAAAAATAAAATAAAATAAGTTTGTAAAATATTTACAAAAATAGGAGCATTTTATTGAATAAAAATAAGTAAAAATGACAAAAATAAATGAAAACGACATAAGTAATGTACATAAAAATAGGTATATTTACAATTCATCAAATACCCCCATACTTAAACTTTTGCTATTCCAGAGCAAAAGTTTGAGGTGAACTTATAAGGAATAGAAAAAACTCTATGTTTAGCTACCGCTTAATCAATTATAAGTGTGATCTAAATAAACATACGGGGTGTAAGAGTTACGTCCTAAAATTATGTAGATGATTTAAATAACGCAAACGTTTTGACCAAAAGACTTCTTGATGTAATCACATCAGGTTGTAGAAGAATCTATTAATGTAGTGTTTGATGAATCATCTATTTTATGTAATAAGATCTCTAACAGCTCTAGTCTAGGTATTGTAAACTCTAGAATGGAAAAGCAAAAAAAAGTGACTCACCTAACATAAAGTTATACATTAGACAAAATATAGAAATTCCTATAGATGATACTACAACTGCTGAGGAGGAGGAAGAGAATCACCCTAATCCTCCAGCAGTACTAGGTGATTATAGACACCTTGCAATAGCAGTTAGACACCTTAAAGATCATCCTATAGATAAAATAATAGGTGATGCCAGATTAGGAGTGACTAATAGAAGTAGACATCACAATGAGGTTCTATACTCTAGTTTTCTCTCTCAGGTAGAACCTAAAAGGTTTGAAGAAGCCAATTCCGATTCCAACTGGATTATGGTTATGCAAGAAGAGCTAAATCAATTTGATAGATGTAAAGTCTGGAGTCTAGTTCCTAAACCTAGTGATCACAATATCATATGCACTAAGTGGATTTATAGAAATAAATTAGATGAATTTGAGGTTATAGTTAAGAACAAAATGAGATTACTGACTAAAGGATATAGATAAGAGGAAGGGTTAGATTATGACCAAACCTTTGCACCTATAGCTAGGATAGAGGCCATAAGTTTGTTTTTAGCCCATGTAACATTCAAAGGATACGAGGTCTACCAGATGGATGTAAAATCAGCATTCCTAAATGGTACACTGAATGAGGAAGTCTATGTAGAGTAGCCACTAGATGCATATTTTGCAGGGTGTAAAGAAGACAGAAAAAGTACTTCTGGAACTTGACAGTTTCTAGGGAAAAGACTTATTAGTTGCAGTAGCAAGAAGCAAACGATTGTTGTTATCTCTATAGCATAATCTGAGTACATATCTGCTGGGAGTTGCTGTGCATAGTTGTTGTGGATTCAACATCAACTACTGGAATACAGTATACAGTTAAGTAAATCTATTATGTTTTATGATTCTACTAGTGCAATTTCTATTGCTAATAATCCTGTTTCTCACAGTAGAACTAAACATATTGAAATTAGATATCACTTTCTCAGAGAGAATATTGAAAAAGAAAATATAAGCTTACAGTATACTCCAATAGAAAGACAAGTTGCTGACATTTTTACAAAACCTCTAGATGAAAGTAAGTTCAATCATTTTAAATTTGAACTAGGCATGTTGAATATTGAATAAATACTTCCAATTAATTGTAACAAAAGTTTGTATAATTCTTAAAAATATGACTAATTAGGTATACAAATATTTAAAAAAAACAACAAGAAAAACATTAATTAGTCAAGAAATATTATTCAGAACACAAAATTTGTCTAAGTCAAAGAATTGTGTCGAGACACCAGAATGTGTGTCGACACAATTAGTACAGGTGTGTCGAGATACCATAGTGTGTGTCGGCACTATTAGAAAAGCTGTGTGGAGACACGAGACAGTGTGTCGATACTGATTATTGGATATGTGTCGCGACATTAAAATTTAGTGTCGAGACCTTAAGGTCTTTCTAGATAAACATAAACCTTGTGTCAACTTAAGTCGATACATCACGACAGATTAGGTCTTCTTTGCCGACACTAGATATTTCCAAATAATGAGAAAATTACTAAATGCAACGCACCTTTTCACCTTCAAAAGAATAATACTATAAATATGAGGTATTAGGTTTTGTCGACTTCATTCGCCAGAAATCTTGAGAGATTGATCACAGTGTGTCGAGACCTAGAAATCCATAGTCGACACCTCACAGACTCAAGTTCTTTCAACAAGAACGGCACCAAAGATGAATGAAAACATCAACGAGGGATACGAGCTGGTGCGCAATGCATTTGACTCCGCTTCTGATGATATAAAGAAGGTGATTGACCTAGTAAATGAGGCTGGTCTAGAGTATCTTCTTTCAGAACTAACAAAAATTTGGAAGAGAGAGGTATCTGAATTTTATTTTAATGCCTCATTAAACCCTAAGTCAGACAAGATAAAATCTTGTATTAATAGATCAAGGATAAAGGTAACAAGTAAAAGACTAGCTAAAGTCTTTCAGATTCTAAGAACAATACGGGATGATGAACTGGATTCAAGCAAGACAGCTGAGGCCCTAGATTGGTGTGCACTAGCTCCAACCACTAGCTTTGGAAATTCTTTAAAGAGTAAGGGAATGTATTCCCAAGGAAATTTCCTATCTGAAATAGTAGGAAAGGTGCTCCTCTACAAGACTAGAGCACATGACAGGCTTTCTAAAGTCATGTTTAACCTGATGACAGGAATTATCTTCAAGATCACAACTGACTGTAATAGGGTGGTGTTTGATAAGATTGCAGAAGGAATTTAGAATCCCAATACGGGCAGAATAATTAGTTTATATCTGGTAAAGGTCATCCCAGATAATATCAATCAGAAAAATGGAACTAAGATAAATCATATGAGGAAAATGGACCTGAGAATCCTGTCTAGATAGGATAGGGTCTTGACTAAAGAGACATCGGAACCTAAAAGGACAAAATAGGTAAAAGGCAAGAAATCTATGGTTAAGGAAGCTGTATCCTCTAGTTCAGATTATAATGCAGTGGAAGAACAAGGCAAATCTCCTAGGCTTTCCCCTGAGACTAGTGTATAAGTGTAGGGGGAGAACATTCCAGATAAAGAACGAGCTGAGGGGGAGAACCTCAATGCATTATCAATGGATACAGTAACTACAATAATAATGGATGTTGTTCAGGACCTAGAGAAATCCAAAGATCCTGAACATAAAATCTCTGAACAAGAGAATGAAGAAGAAGTTCTTATGTCAAAAGAATCAAACAATTAGGAGGAGAGAATTGAAGATTATCAGATTGAGATACCTGATACTGAAATTCAGCATGCAGATATTACAATGGACTATATCAATATTGATAAGAAAGACACAAGAATTGAGGCGGAGTTGGCCCCTGATACTAAAGAGACACCTCAAGTTGAAGAGGCCAGTTCTTCTTAATATGAGGATACTGAAGCTTCTCAACTAAAGAAAAGGAAATTTTCTGAAATTAAGAAGAAGAGCAAGAGCTATAAGCAATATCTTCAATCTGGACCACTTTTGGATCCCTAGTTGATTTTGGCTAGGTTCACTGACCTAGGTTGTGACCCATCATGTATAGCCAGGGTCAATTTGTGTCCTAGAGTCTAAGTTAAGTCCTTAGGCTCAACTCCAGATGGATCAGCTTTCAACAAGACCCTTAGAGACTCCAGACTCACAAGTTTTCAAGACTAAGTAAAGTGAGTTCGACGTTCGTCGAACTCAGCTCGACGAAAGGAGTTTTGTGCTCGATATTTGTGAGACAATTCTTAGTGCTGAGATCGACGATCTATGTTCTCTGTTCGAAGAAAACTCATTTTCTACATCAAGCCAAAGTCAGGAGGACTTCAAATTTTTCTAAGTCCAGCCTCATACTTCAGTCGACGAATTATATTCTGAGCTCGACGAATATGGACCTCAAATTCACAGCTTCTCAGGTCGATGAAGTCAACTTCCAGGTCGACGAATGTTATTCTCTACTCGACGATTTCTGAACTCAGAGAATCTGTGTCGACACTTAGGGTTTGTGTCGACACCAGTCAACTTGTGTCGACACAAGGATTTCAGTCGACACCAGCTTATGTCGACACCAGGATTTTAGTCGACACCAGCTTATGTCGACACTAGAGGATTTGTGTCGACACCAAGATCAATCCGTCGACACCAACTTATGTCGACACAACATTTCAGCAGATGCAAGATATTTTGTCTAAGTCTAGAACTTTTCTCAGGTCGACGATTTTGATTCTCAGCTCGTCGAATGAAGAATGTCTGTTAGATGAATGAAGATTGTCTAGTCGACGAACTCTCTCAAGCTCAGCTCGACGAACTCAAGCTCAGCTCGACGAACTCAAGCTCAGCTCGACGAACTCAAGCTCAGCTCGGCGAATACAAGTTCAGCTCGACGAATTGTGTTCTTTGTTCGACGAATCCAGATTAGGTTTTCTTCAAGGTTCCCGTCTCGTTTATTGGCGCTGATTCCTGAATATTTAATGCCAGATCCTCTCAGAATGTTACCGTTAGAACGTGCATTGACTATGGACGATTACATGCCGTTTTTCCATGGGACAGTTAGGAAAGTCATTGATTGCTGATTTTTTCCAAGGCCAACTGTAATTACTGCTCGAAATTTTAAAAAGTTTGAATATTTCCTCAGTCAGTCACAGACACAAGAGACACAATAGATACACAAAAAAATAGAGACACAGTAATAGAAAAGAATTAAGCAGAGTTCAAGAATCACAGTACAGAAAACAATCTTACAGATTTTCTGAAGCTGCAGAAGAACAAAACATTCTCAAATCTAAAGTTCTTGACTGCAATCAGCCTTGACTAGAGAACTTTTGAAGAAGAAGAAGAACAACCAAATTCTATCAAGAGTCTTCTTCCTTCTATTCTCAGGACAACTTCAAAGGACAACAGAACTTTATCAGTCAAAAGAAGTCCTGAAGCAGTTCTGGTCCAGGCATTCTAGGTTATTGAAGGCCTATTACCCTGAAGCAGTGCTCCAGCATTCCTGACCAATTCAAGATCTCATGGGGAGCAAGAGATGCTACATCAATCCACAAGTCTTCTCTATGACTGTTGACAGAGAAGACACTATCACCCTCTCTCTCTAATTCTTGTACAGGGTTTTAAATCCCTTCAAAATTATTCTGGTTGCAAGTCTCCTTCCAAAAGACTTGAGGGTTTGGTTTTTGGGGACCTGATCAAAACCCATGTGTGCCCATGACACCTTATCAACTCATCCTGCAGTGGATTCCTACCTAGGGTGGTAGAAGAGTGGATGTACCCAGATTGGTTGGGGAACCACTATAGCTCCTTGTGTCATCTGATTGCTTATTTTATTTTGTTTTCTGGCTGTGGTTTGTGATTGCTCTGTTTTTAGTTAGTTGTTTTGTTTACTTTATGTTATTTGCTTCCCTGTTCACTTAGGTATACAACAACAGTTATAAAAAGTTTTTAGTAAGAACCATACTCTATTCACCCCCCCTCTAGAGTATATCAGATTTAACCTGCACTTTCAACCACCATCAGTTCCTATAATGGATCAGAGCTCTTTGCTAGTTCACCTACAGATCATGATTGATAAGCAAAGACAAGATCTTGAGAAGTATGTAAATTAAAGCTGTAGGATCCTTAGTTGGATTTGGGCTAGGTTCACTAAACTAGGATGTTTGGCCTAACATGTATAGCCCTGGTCATGTTTGTGTCCTAGAGTTTAGGCCATGTCCTTCAAGTCAACATTACTTGGACCAACCATCAGCAGATTGCAGAAGACTCAAGAATTAGAGAAATTTCAAAGACTCGGGAAATGAGTTAAATGTTCGTCGAACTCAGCTCGACGAAAGTCGTACACAGCTCGACGAACTCAGAGACAATACTCTGAGTTGAGCTCGATGAACTTGATTATCAGGTCGACGATTTCTGGATGCTCTACTTCAACATTCTAAGTCCAGAATCATTTCACTGAACCCAAGTCGACGAATTCATGTTCTCAGCTCGACGAACTTAGACCATAGTATTGACAAGTTTTATCAAGTAGTAGTCAGCAGTTCTCAGGTCGACGATCTTGTATCTCAGGTCGACGATCTTGTATCTCAGGTCGATGAACAATAATTATCTAGTCGACGAACATGACTTCTCAGCTTGACGAACTCTGGACCCAGGTCGATGAATTCTGTTCTTTGCTCGATGATTTCTGTGCAGATCCAGACCTAGAGTTTTCCTTCCTTCTGTCCTTATTTTATTGCAGTAATTCCTGAATAATCAATGCTTAATATTATCTGAATATTACTGTTAGAAGCAGCATTGATTATGGTATTCATCAGGATAATTGCTTGCCATTTTTCAGTGGGACAGTTGGGGAAATCAATTAATGAAGACATTCTCAAGACCTTCAGCAATCAATGAAGGAAGGAATTCAAAAATTCAAAGGAAAATTTCATAGAAAATATAAAAGGGATTTCTTCCTCCTTCTCAAAGAGAGACAACAAGCAATAACATAGATATAGAGTCAAGAAATAAGAAGCCCAGACCAGAAAAATAATTCAAGATACTGAAGAAGAAGAAGAACATCCATATAAATCAAGAGTCTTCTTCATTCTTCATTCCAGGATTCTTTATGGACAACAAACCTTTATCAGTCAAGAAGTTCTTGGATCTATTCTTGTCAAGGCTAAAAGATTGAAGACCTACTCACCCTGAAGCAAAGCTCAATCTTCCTGAACAACTCAATAACTCAGGGGGAGCTTTGTTAACATCAAAGATCCACTAGTCATCTCAGTTGTATTTGAGAAAGAGAAGACACCATCATTCTTTCACCCGCTCACTATACAAAGGATTCTTTAACTCCCTTCAAAAGTTATTCCTTGGTTGCAAGTTACCTGATCAAAAGACTTGGGATTGGTTTTTGAGCACCTGATCAAAAGCTCATTGGTGGCAGTCACCTGATCAAAAAAGTGAGTGGATTCCTACCAGGGTGTTGGAAGAGTGGATGTACCCAGGTTGGGGAAGCACTATAAAAATTCTTGTGTGGTCTGGTTGCCCTCTTTCTTTTGTTCTTGCTGTGCCTGTGCTAGTTAGGTTTGCTGTGCCTGTGTTAATTAATTTATTATTGCTATGTCTGTGGTAGATTAGGTTATCTTAGTTTGTACTTTTACTTATAGTAAATATTGGTATCAAATAGTTGCTATACTCTGAATTTTTTAATTAACAACAAAAAGCTTTAAAGTTTTAAAGATACTCTATTCACCCCCCTCTAGAGTATATCAGATCTAACCCTTACTTTCAATTGGTATCAGAGCAGTGTTTCTTTGGTTGTACAATTTAATCCTTGAACCAAAAGATCCTATGTTAGATCTGACCCTTTATTTTCCTAAGGTTTATATACATAGCATGACATAGAATAAGCACGATGCAAGCACCAGACCTCTAGTGTGCAACTTAAATAAGATTGCCATCTGGAAGGCAATAATTAAACTATATATGAATTCTATTGATGAGGACATCTACAACTCTGTTTTGACAGGTCCACCTCAATCAAATGCCTCTACATCTACAGTAACTTCAGACACAAATGCTGTTCCACCACCTGAGTGGACAAATGCACAGAAGAAGGCCAAGATTGCTGATGCAAAGGCCATGAACATTCTAGCTCAAACTATGTATGATGATATTTTCCAGAAGGTGGCTGAATGCACATTAGCCAAGGCTATTTGGGACTCTCTCAACCAAATGGTGGCTGGCTCTGTTGATGAGATAAAAGACAGAAGATCAAATCTCATATCCCAGTATGAGTACTTCAAGAAGAATGAGTCAGAATTTGTTGCTGACATGTACAACAGACTGAGCTCAATAATCAATGAGCTGAAGACTTTGGATAAGGACATCACCCTTACTGAAGTCAATGATAAAATGCTCATGTGATTCCCAAGCTCATGGTATTCAAGGATCAGGCCAATCAAGGAGACTAGGAGCTTAAATGAGATTTCCACAGAATCTCTACTTGGAAAGCTCAAATCCTATGAGCAGCTGATAAAGTCCAGAGAAGCAGCTGAACAAAGGACTCCTCCACCAGCAAGAAAAGAGCACAACTTGGCATTTAAGGTGCTGAAGAGACTGAAGCTTCAATAGTAAATGAAGAATTGATGAGTCTCCTTGCCAAGAGATTTTACAAAATGGCAAGAAAGGACTTCAGAAGAAAATCATCAAGGTAGGATGATAAGCCAAGGTATGACAAAAGACCTACTAAAGAAGTAGTATGTTTTGGGTGCAGGAAACCTGGACACTTTATCTCAGAGTGTCCAGATAATCAAAAGAAAGAAAGAAGAAGAGGGAAGGACTCCAGAAGACAGCAAAGCTCAAGGCCTTCCTCCAGCAAATACAATAAGAAGTAGAAGGGTTTTGTAGCTGAAAACTGGAGTGACACTGAAGATGAATCCACATCTTCAAGTTCTAGTGAAGAGGAAGAAGAGGCAAGGGCCAAGGAAGTCTGCATCATGGCCATCAATGCCTCCAGAAGTCAATCAGATGATGAAGAAGAATCTGATAATGAAGGAGCCTCAGAATCAGAAGCTGATCAGCTACTTTCATCTTTTGATTATAATTTTGATAGTTTCAAAATTAAATTTAAAACTATGTGCATTTACCTAATCAACTCTGAAAAGGAAATTAAAACACTTAGGGAAAGACTATCCAATCAAGAAAATCTGATGTCTGAAAACACTAAGTTAAAAGATGAACTAACACTAGCCAATGAAAAAATTATTTCTTTAAAAACACAGTTATGTGAGGCTAAGAAACTTGAGGAATCTCTCAATGGGAGAAGCCTTAAGCTGATGGACATTATAAGCACAGTCAATTCCAGACTGAATGACAAACTGGTTTGGGTGAATCATCAAGCTTACCCCCATACTTAAGAAGAATATATTATCAACTCCCAATAGATTTGTTTCAGGAAAAGGTAAAGAGGTAATAAACAACAAACAAACCACAGAAGAATTACCTAACACTAAAAATCAAAATAATAGAAACCAGAAAATCTTAAGTAAAAACAAAGTTCAATAGATTTCGTCGAACTCAGGTCGATGAAATGTGGCTAGTTCGTCGAACTCCGATCGACGATCTACGAACGCTAATATTATCTACACTAATTTGTCTTACTTGGGTCAACGAACTGTGTATGGTTCGTCGAGCAGAGATCGATGAACTTGGGGCACGGAAAATGAATGTGTTCATTCTCTAAGTAGAGATCGACGATCTCATCCCACTTCATCAAACTCTAGTCAACGAACTTATAACTTTTCGTCGATCCCAGACAGACTTAATAAAAGTCATAATTATAACGACAACTCTAATCAAACTAGGAAACCTTTTAATCCACTTGCTAATTGGAAAATTCTTCCTAGAAGATATCAACCCTTAGGGTATAAATCTCAACCTGAATTTTCAGTAATATCAAACTTTTCTTATCAACAATATAAAGGACTCAAGGTAACCTGGGTCAAGAACAACTAATTGCTTTCATTGCAAGAAAACAACTGTCAAACTGTTAATCAAAAATGGTACCTGGACAGTGGATGCTCCAAGCATATGACTGGAAGTAAGGACAACTTAATTAACTACAAGTCCAAGCTGGGACCAAAGGTGATCTTTGGTGATTCAAATTATGGCCAGTCTGAAGGCTTTGGAGAATTAAAGATTGTAACAGTCACTTTCAAAAAGGTGACATATGTAAGTGGACTCAAGCATAACCTCATCTCTATATGTCAACTATGTGATGAAGGTTATCAGGTATACTTTAACTCAACATCTTGTATTATTTCTAATAAAGAAAAATAAACTGTTTTCATTGGAAATAGACAAGGTAACATATATATAGTAGATTTTCATTCTGTAAATTCAGATATCTATTTACTTAATATTGTTAGCAATCAAAATGGTCTTTGGCATAAAAGGCTAGGACATGTTAATATAAAAAACATTGCTAGGCTATCTAAAGACAACCTTGTTAGAGGTTTGCCTTCTGGTCCCTACAAGAAGGAAGGCCTCTGCAGGGCATGCCAAATAGGCAAGCAAACTAAATCTAGTTTTAAATCAGTTAATAAGAGTGATTCACCTAAGATATTGTACTTACTACACATGGACCTTTTTGGACCTATTGTTGTACAAAGCCTAGGAGGGAAATCTTATACCCTAGTTATTATAGATGACTTCTTAAGATTCACTTAAGTGTTCTTTCTGAGATCTAAGTTAGATACATTCAAAGTTCTTACAGATTTTTTCAGGACCATACAAATTGAGTACTCTACTCATGTTGCATTGATCAGAAGTGATCATGGTACAGAGTTTGAGTCTCTTCTTATGTATGAGTTCTGTGAGAAGGAAGGTATCAGACATTGCTTCTTAACTCCTAGAACTCCTCAACAAAATTTGGTAGCTGATAGGAAGAATAGAACCTTAATTAAAGCTGCAGACACATTACTTGCAGATGCTTACATGCCCCTATCCTTTTGGGCAGAGGCTGTAAGCACAACAAACTATTTACTGAACAGGAGTGTAACACATAAACTTAAGAATAAGACTCCCTATGACTTACTTAAATGGAAGAAACTTAAAATCACCCATTTTAAAGTATTTGGTTGCATATGTTATATTCATAATAATAACAAGAAATATATTAGAAAGTTTGAAGCTAAGGATGAAGAGGGAATTTTTCTAGGATATTCCCAAGTCAGCAAAGCTTATAGGGTGTTTAATAAATCTTCCTTAAAAATTGAGGAATTAATACATGTGACTTTTGATGAGGCTAACATATCTTATAAGGAGAAAGAATTTTCTACCAATAGCATCTTGTAGGTACCTCACTTGTGGGAGAAAATGGGTGAGTTACACCTTCAACAAGAGGTTATATCACCTCCTCCTCCACAAGTTGATGAAGATAGTGAAGATGAAGTTCTGGAAGTGGCTGAACCTACTCCAACAGCATACATTATTCCACAAGTGGAATTAACTCCAAATGCTGTTGCTGAACCAACTCCACCCACTGATCTTGTCACACTAAGGGATCACCCTAGATCTCAAGTGATTGGAGACATTTTAGTAGGTGTACAGATAAGACATCAACTCAACTAAGATATGATGTATGCCTGTTTCCTCTCTCAAGTTGAGCCTCAATCCATAAAAGATGCTGAGCAAGATCCCCACTGGATCATTGAAATGCAAGAGGCACTCAATCAATTTGAGAGATACAGAGTTTGGGATTTAGTTCCAAGACCTAAAGACTACCCAGTCATTGGAACTAAATGGGTATATAGAAACAAACTTGATGCCCATGGTGTAATTGTGAGAAATAAAGCTAGGCTTGTTGCTCAAGGTTATATGCAAGAAGAAGTAATAGATTATGACCAAACTTTTGCACCAGTTGCAAGGTTAGAAGCAATCAAAATTTTCCTTGATTATGGTGCCTACAAGAAGTTCAAAGTCTATCAGATGGATGTAAAGAGTGCCTTTCTGAATGGAGTACTTAAAGAAGAGGTTTATGTTGAACAACCTCTAGATTTTATCTCTCCAACCCATCCTTCATATGTCTTTAGATTGCATAAAGTTCTTTTTGGTTTAAAGCAAGCTCCAAGAGATTGGTATGAGACCTTAGCTAGCTTCCTGATAGAGCATAAACTCATTAAAGGCATTGTAGATAGGACATTATTCACTAGGCACCATAAGGACCAAATCTTGTTAGTATAAATTTATGTAGATGATATTATATTTGGGTCTACAGATTCCAAACTATGCAAGGGGTTCTCTGACCTCATGCATTTTAAGTTTGAAATGAGTGGTATGGGTGTGCTCTCCTACTTCCTTGGTCTCCAAGTGAAGCAGCTACCTGATGGCATATTCATATCCCAGGATAAGTATGCTAAAGAGCTTATTAAAAAGTTTGGGATGGCTTATGCCTTAGCAAAAAAAATACCCATGGACACTAATGCTGTAATAGATTCTGATGAACATGGGAAACCTGTAGATCAGAAATTATATAGGGGGATTATTGGGTCCCTACTATACCTTACAGCTAGCAGACCTGACATAATGTTTGCTACATGTTTTTGTGCTAGGTTCCAAGTGAACCCTAAAGAATCTCATCTAGTTTTCCTAAAAAGAATTTTGAGATATATAAAGAGTTGTCATAGTCTAGGACTCTGGTATCCTACTGAGTCAAAATTTGAATTAACTGGATACTCAGATGCAGACTTTACTGGATGCAGGTAGACAGAAAGAGTACCTCTGGAACATTCTAGTTCCTCAATATGAGATTAGTCTCATGGTTTAGCAAGAAACAATCATCTGTGTCTACATCAACTACTGAAGCAGAATATATTGCAGCTGGCAGTTGATGTTCCCAGATGTTGTGGATTCAAAACCAACTCTTGGATTATAGGTTCAACTTAAATAATTCAACTCTCTTATGTGATAACATAAGTGCTATATCCATAGCACAAAATCCAGTCCATCACAATAGGACTAAGAATATAGACATTAAACATCATTTCATTAGAGAATGTGTATATAAAAATAAAATTAATCTTGTCACTGATTTACAAAGAGATTATATTTTCACCAAACTCCTGGATGAAAGAAATCACTTGTTCTTTATAAATCAGCTTGGTATGATAAATGGAGAAGACTTAAATTGATTTATGTCTGCAGTCGATGAATTTTTCAAAGTTCGTCGAATGGAGATCTATGAACTGAGAAAAGTTCTAGAGATATTTGTCGAATGGAGATTGACGAACACTCTTTGAGTGAAGTTATTTTCGTCGAACAGAGATCGACGAATCTACTTCAGAAAATTTTCGTCGAACGGAGCTCAACGAAATATTTTCCAATCTTCAGACTAAGATCGACAAATTTTTTCAACTATAAAATATTTCGTCGACCTCAGATCGAAAAATTCTTTATTTTTCGTGGAACGGAGTTTGTTGATTCATATTCTGAAAAATTTTATATGTAGGTTTTTCTTCGACCTCTGTCCCGCTCTTTCAGTTCCATAGCACATGATCTCTGTTTCTCTCTTACAGGTGTGGTATGGCGATTCCATCAGGCAGTCTTGCAGCAATGAAATTTGACACTGGATTTGACATAGATTTCGAGTCATTTCAATACTTGGATCCTGACTTTCTGGAGATTGTGCAACTGTTTGAAGATCAACAGTTGAAAAACTTGATGACCACCCGAATCAAGATAGCCAATGCAGAGATTAGGGAATGGTTCTACACTTCCTCCACCACAAATGAAACCACTATGACATGCACAATATCGGGTAATGAAGTCTCTCTTACCCCCACCGTCCTGACTGAGATTTTTGGATTAATTGATGGTGAAGCAGATTTGGAGATTGATAATGAGGAATTTGATGAAATGTTAAATAAAATGGGTTATTCTGGAGAAACCCCCAACAAGCTGCTGAAGAAACACTTATCTGCTGGATATAAGTTTCTAGCAGATGTTGTGGGCAAGGTGATGTTGGGTAAGCACACAACCCATAATTACATCACCATGCATCAATTTCTGGTGATGTACGCTGTGATGAATAAGAAGCCTGTAAATTGGGCTAAGATTATGTTTGAGCAGATCAGGAAAAATAACACCAAGAAGGAGGTGTGTTTTGGAAGAATTTTGGGAATCTTCCTTCCGGAAAAGGCTGCTGAATCCCTGGTCACCCCGACCATATTCATTAATGCCTCCAAGAGGCTCACCTGTGCCCTCTTTGGCATGTAGAAGAGGACCATCACCAATCCATCCAAGGCTTCTTCCTCTTCCTCCAGGCCTTCTGAGACTATAAGGGCTGCTCCAGCCATTCCCCACCCTGCTGAGGATGTCCCTCCTCCACCTCCACCACCTCCAGACATCCAAAGCCATCCTTAGATGGTACACCAACTCCCCTCACCTGTTCATTCCCCAGTTCATACCACAGTCCACATTCCTCCACCTCCATCCCCCCATGGTCACCAACTCCATCACCAGTACCTCCATCACAAACTCATATTCACTTTCATACATCAACTCAATCCCCAGATGGTACACCAATTCCATCACCACCATCATCTCCACTACCACCATATTTGGCTGATATTCCCCTTTCCAATCTGTCATCCCTACCATCATTCAATATTCTTTAATCCCCCCTTCATACTCCTTCTTCCCCAGATGAACTGATGCAAGACTCTCAACCTCCTCCTCCACCATCATCTTCCATTCACCCATCTGTCCCCACTGAGACACCTCCTGCATTCCTGCCACTGGACCCCTCCATCATTCCACCTCTTCTATCCCTTCTCACTCCCCTCCTCAAAACCCTCATAGCAGAGGCTATTTCACCTCTTGCTACCTCAATTTCCTCCCTTGCTGCTCAAATCTCTGCTCTCTCCACCCCTCCTTCTCCAGTCAGGGGCCTGGCTCCATTACCCACTAAAACTAGGCAGGGGGAGATACTCTGTGAAGAAGAAGCAATAGTAAAAGTAGTAGCAGCAGAAGCAGCAGTGGCAGCAGTAGTAGCAGCAGCAGCAACAGCAGAAGCAGTAGCAGCAGCAGAAGCTGAAGAAGCTGATGATTTATTTGATTTAATTAATTTTGTTGAATCTGACATTGATCTGGATGAGACAGTCATAGAGGAAATAACAACTGTTGGTGATTACATTATGAATCCCACAATAAATCTTTTGAATTTGTTGAGTATTTTTAGTACAATTCATTTGAACTCTATTCCAGTATACAACATAAAGCCATCCATGGCTATAGTTCCTTATACCTCCCCAATAAGCCCCAAAGTTGCCAAGCAGCTCAAGGCTAGTTTTGCTGTTATAGAGGCTCCTGTCATTCCATCTCCAACAAGAACTGATTCCACTATTACTTCATCCCCTCCCAAAGTCATTTCTGCCCCAACATTCATAATGGATGATAGCCCCATGCCTGATCTTGATGAGTTGATCATGGCCGATATTGAAGAAGAGAATAAGTCAGTTGCTGAAAGCACTGATGTACTCAGTTCTCCAGCTCCAGCTCTTCCTCCAGCTCCTCCCCAGGTAGAATAAGTGTTGATATCTGCAGAAGTATTGAAAGAGATTAATGCTTTATATGATAATCCACATAACTCTTCAGATGATGATGATGATGAAGAGGATTTAGATGACAGTCCATCCGCTAAGAAAAAGAAACTTTATAAGAAGAGGAAAGCTCCTCCACCTCTTGCTCTAAAGCCAAACCCAACACATGACACTCTATACTACATTCTTCAAAATATTACTCCATATACGGGCATGCCAGCTTGGATGTGGCTATCCAAGAATTAAAAAAAAGAAAGGAAGAAAAGCAGGAAGTATTCACCTCCTCCACAGAGATTCAAGAAGGACCCTCCTCCTCCTCCTCCACCTACTGCTTGTGCTTCAGGCTCTTCATCTCAAAGGACTACCCAGTATCAAACCTATCAGAGGCATCCGGGTAGATCCTCCTCCTCTTCTGGAAGCAGCCAGCACAGGTACTACTCCTTAGGCAAGCAGCATCAACAACAACATTAGCATACAACAATAAACTACGGAACATCAAAAAGCTGAAAGCCCAAAAAGACCTGCATCTCCTCATGTACCTTTTGAGGACCCAGAAACAGCTACAACTGCAAGGATGGCCAGGTTCTAAGAATTGGTTGGCTTTTCTATGATCAATAAAGCCAAAGCTGAAGGAAAGGATCTCTCTGAATACACAACAATGTCCAAATACAGGAAGGAAGAACTTAACAGGTTTGCCAAAGCTAACAAATTTTTTTAATGTTGATGATTATATGAAGTGACAACCAGAAGCTGTGGTGCCAAGGGCCACTTCCCTGAATATTATTGGAGCTACTGATATGACAATGACAAAGACTCAAGTAGCCAATCCAAACAGGGAAATCAAGTTTACACAGCCTGGTGATAAAGCTAAAGAGGTTAAGAAGCTCTTTGTATATATATATATATATCTGCTGCATATCTTAAAGTTTTCTGCCAGATATATTTTTCTTGCTTTGTAAATGATTTGTGTCTGTAATTAGTGACCTCACCCAAATATGGGAAGATTGTTGGATCCCTAGTTGGATTTAGGCTATGTTCACTAAACTAGGATGTTTGACCCAACATGTATAGCCAGGGTCATGTTTGTGTCCTAGAGTTTTGGCCATGTCCTTCAAGTCAACATTACTTGGACCAGCCATCAGCAGACAGCAGAAGACTCAAGACTTAGAGAAATTTCAAAGACTCAGGAAATGAGTTCGACGTTCGTCAAACTCATCTCGACGAAAGTCATGCTCAGCTCGACGAACTCAGAGACAATTCTCTGAGCTGAGCTCGACGAACTTTATTCTTAGGTCGACAATTTCTGGATGCTCTACTTCGACATTCTAAGTCCAGAATCATTTCACTGAACCCAAGTCGATGAATTCATGTTCTAAGCTCGACGAACTTAGACCACAATATTGACAAGTTTTATCAAGTAGCAGTCAGCAGTTCTCAGGTCGACGATCTTGTATCTCAGGTCGACGAACAACAATTATCTGATCGACGAACATGACTTCTCATATCGACGAACTCTGGACCCAGGTCGATGAATTCTGTTCTTTGCTCGATGATTTCTGTGCAGATCTAGACCTGTACTTTTCCTTCCTTCTGTCCTTATTTTATTGCAGTAATTCCTAAATAATCAATGCTTAATATTCTCTGAATATTACCGTTAGAAGCAGCATTGATTATGGTATTCATCAAGATAATTACCTGCCGTTTTTCAATTGGACAGTTGGGGAAATCAATTAATGCAGACATTCTCAAGGCAGTCAGCAATCAATGAAGTAAGGAATTCCAAAATTCAAAGGAACATTTCATAGAAAATATAAAAGGGATTTCTTCCTCCTTCTCGAAGAGAGACATCAAGCAATAACACAGATATAGAGTCAAGAAATAAGAAGCCCAGACAAGAAAAATAATTCAAGATACTGAAGAAGAAGAAGAACATCCATACAAATTAAGAGTCTTCTTCACTCTTCATTCCAGGATTCTTCAAGGACAACAAAGCTTTATCAGTCAAGAAGTTCCTGGATCTATTCTGGTCAAGGCTAAAAGATTGAAGACCTACTCACCCTGAAGCACAACTCAATCTTCCCGAACAACTCAATAACTCAGGGGGAGCTTTGTTAACATCAAAGATCCACTAGTCTTCTCAGTTATTTTTGAGAAAGAGAAGACACCATCATTCTCTCACCCCCTCACTATACAAAGGGTTCTTTAACTCCCTTCAAAAGTTATTCCTTGGTTGCAAGTCACATGATCAAAAGACTTGGGATTGATTTTTGAGCACCTGATCAAAAGCTCATTCATGGCAGTCACTTGATCAAAAACCTGAGTGGATTCCTACCAGGGTGGTAGAAGAGTGGATGTACCCAGGTTGTGGAACCACTATAAAAATTATTGTGTTATCTAGTTGCCCTCTTTTTTTGTTTTTGCTGTGCCTGTGCTAGTTAGGTTTGCTGTGCCTGTGTTAATTAATTTATTATTGTTGTGTCTGTGGTAGATTAGGTTATCTTAGTTTGCACTTTTACTTACAGCAAATATTGTTATCAAATAGCTGCTATACTCAGAAGTTTTTAATTAATAGCAAAAAGCTTTAAAGTTTTAAAGATACTCTATTCACCCCCCTCTATAGTATATCAGATCTAACCCTCACTTTCAAAAGAAACAAAGAGTTGTAATTTCAGCTGGTTAAAGACATCAAGTACATTAGATTTGAAGTAAATCTCTTGAAAATTGAAATGACTACATTCTTTGAGAAAGGAGCACATACAGTAGTCTATTTGGCCAAGCAACAACAGGAAGCCAAGCAACTACAAGATGATATGGCAATCAAGCAATGTTGTGTCCTTGAAAATCAAAATAGACTGAATGAAAATCTGATAGTGATGCATGAAACAACATTGGGAGAAATTAATAACCAAACCACTATTTTGGAAACCAAACTTGATTCTGCGGCCACAGATATCAATAACAAACTGCAAAGTCATTTAGAATCTTTCATTAAAGACATCAAAGATTCTTACAAAAACTTGGACAACAATTTACTGAGAGTAAAGAATACTGTGACTTCAGGTATCAATTACCTAGATGGATAGGTAAGATTTCATAAGAATGATCTCAGAGATCATATTGAAAGAGAAGTCATAAAGGGGGAGAGAGTAATGATTAAGGACAGTGCTAAAGAAGATACCTGGATAGCAAACAATATCAGAGACACCTTAGGCTTTCCTCCCCTATGGTATGAGGGTGATCAACTACTGAATCTGGTTGTCAACCACCTCTACTTGAAGAACCTCTTGCTGATTTTTTTCATCCTGAAGCACCAGCCAATTTTGAATCTATTCAAGAAACTATCCAACACATGTACAGTCATCGTCAAGGCTTAGATAAGAATATAATATATGAGAATGTGGACAAGTCTTCTCCTGCTCTAGAGATAGAAGCTCAGTTATAAAAGAAAAGGTTTAGAGGACTAGCTGAGACTAAACCTGATTTTGAGCAATAGAGTTCAACCTCCAGATCCATAATTCTTACTGCATGGAAGGCTGTAAATGCTAATATCACAGATAGAGGGAAATAGTATTCATAACAGGAAAGGGCCAAACACTTGAAGCAGTAAGAAGTTATTTAAAAATTCAGAAAAGATATGAAGAGAGGAAAGCTTCCTGCTAAGTCTGTAGAGCCCAGCAAATATTTTCTAAAGCCATATCATTACTTTGAGAGGCAAAGGCTGAAAGAAGAAGCTATTGCAAAAGCTAAAGCTAAGAATGACAAAGTAAAGGCAGTTGCTGAGGACAAAGAGCCTAAGGTGAAAGCCAAGATACACTCTCGGAAAAGCATAGTTATCAAGGAACCTGAGCTACCTTAGGATATTCTTAGTTTTATATTTCTTATAGACAACTAGATCTGTAAAAAACTTGTATCAGTAAACCTTATGAAAAATAATTAATGGAAATCCTGACTTATTCAACATTTTATGTGTTGTTAATTAGAACTGAAATTGTTTGCCTTATTTTTTGTTCAGTATTATTGTTAAATATGTGTGATTATCCGTGTTATTTCACATACTGAACTGAACTAAATATTTAAATATCTTTATCATTATTTTTGTTGTATCATGTTGTATATCATTGAATTGGGGTTATGAATTCTCTAAATAGGGGGAGATTGTTGACTCCATTGGTCTCAATATACTTGTTTTGTAGAATTCTTCTCAGCTCAATGATATACACATTGTTGTATTTGATGGCTGTTAAGTTAATGTGTGTAGGTAAATAAAGCTAAGTACAAAGTGTCAAGACACTCAGGACTAGTGTTGACACACACTGAACAAGTTGTGTCGAGACAAAGAGAAGATGTGTCGACACTAAGGACAACTGTGTTGACACACTATGTCGAGACTAAAGACAACTGTGTTGACATTCAGTACTAGTGTCGACACACTCTATTCACTTTGTCGAGACTGAAGATAACTGTGTCGACACTCAGGACTAGTGTCGACCCACTCTAATCAAGCTGTGTCGAGACTAAAGGCAACTGTGTCGACACTCAGTACTAGTGTCGACACACTCTTTTCAAGCTGTGTCGAGACTGAAGACAACTGTGTCAACACACAGGAATTGTGTCGACACATTCCACATAAGTTGTGTCGAGACAAGTTGAAGAGCTATGTCGACACATTCAGAAGTTTGTTGACACCACTGCAGAGAAGTGTCGATACCCAGGACCTGTGTCGACCTATTTAACAGTCAAGGTTCAACAATTTAGCAGACATGTTCCCTAAGTATAGAAATCAAGACGGAAATACTAACAACTGTCCGAACTGTCAGATGTCAGTTATTAGCCGAATGAGCCGGTTACTCCTATCAGAGCCTATTTAAAGGAATCTAGTCTTCATAAAAAGAAGCAGCACAATTTTGTGAAGACAAAAGTCTGAAGCATCAGCTACAATATAGAAGGTGGAGAGAGGTCTGATCAAGAATCATCTTCAACATCTCTCCAGCCTAGATCAACCCTAATTTCTACTTCAAGAAGAATTGAAAAGATAAGAAGGGTTAGATCAGATCTATCGTGACAAAGATCAAAGAAAGCACATTCATCAAGATCAGATCAAGAAGCTGTTACTCAGATCTCTCTTGCTGGGTGACATTTTATAATTCAATTTTTTCTTTTACCTGCTCTCATTGTGTAAGATCTACCTATAGATCTGAGTGGAGGAGAACTATTCTCATTTTATTGTAAGCATGTATTATAAAGGCTAAGGTAGGGCTGGGATTGCCTGAGGTAGGAGAAGTTGGAAATTCTCTGAGGTGCAGGGCAGGTGCTGCCTGAGAAGTAGGAGTGTGGATTCATTCTGAGGTAGAGTTCTTGGGAAGAACTTGAGGTTTAGGATCTTGGTGATCTGAGTGGTAAGACTTGTAAAGTCTTAGTTGTAGGAGCCGGGTGGGCTCTGAGCTGTAAGATCTAAGGATCCGAGTAAAGGAAAGAGAAGGAGTTTGGCCGAATCTAGTTCATTGCTAGGTAGGTGAAGGGGGAAAGTGGATGTATCCATAAATTGGAGAACCACAATAAATCTGCGTGCATTGTGCTGTGTGTGTTGAATTGTTGTGTTGTGTTTATTTTCCTAATTACTCTTAAGTATATCTTGATTATCTGACTGAATTAATCATATTAAAGAAAGTAGTACTCTGATTATTAAAAAGGGGTGCCATAATTTAAATTGAACCTATTCACACCCCTCTGGGTCATTAGCAACCCTAAAGTAAACATCTACACTCACTCAACACTGTCAACGCTTAAGATGTTGAAGAATCAGAAATGGCTAAGGCAAAAAGCGTTGAGTGAGGCATGCTCACTCAATGCTCTCAACGCCTTACATGCAGAATAGGCTGTAGAAACTGTTAAGGAAAAAAGTGTTGAGTGTGCATTACTCACTCAACGCTGTCATCGCCTAGTGAAGATAGAATTCTGTCTAAGGTGTTTGGCATTGAGTGATGCTCACTCACTCAATGCCAAGCAGCAGATAGCTGAGAAAGGAAGTTGGCATTTAGTGAAGTTGAATTACTCAACACCTAGAAACAAATTTATATTTTAAGTAGTTTGGCATTGAGTGAAGGTAACTCACTTAATGCCAAGAGACAGTAAAACTGTCTAAGTACTTTGGCGCTTGAAGCTCACTCACTCAACGCCTATACTACTGATGCTTGAATTTTGACTAAGTTTTCAGTTGTTGATGTCAGCAAGTCAAAAAGTCAACAATATTCAAATTGTTAGTGGCTGATTGATATTTTTCGCATCAAGTCCAAAAACGTAATGCGGTTAAAACTCCAAAAATAGGTGAGGATGTGCGGCGCCCCGGGCGATTTTATTTAAGTAAAGAGGAAGTGGTTTTTTATTTGGAAAATGGGGCACGTGTATTTATTTATTTTGGATATAAAAAAGTTGTGATCGAGTTTTAACGAAAGGAGGAAAGTGCACCTATCGTGAGTAGTACATGATATTCCAGGTGGAATATCAAGGTCGTATTATTCTCGGGGTCGGTTTGATTATTTATACTCTTCCCTAGAGGGGACTATTATTTTACCAATAATTACTTGTCGGGTATTTTATATATAATAAAAAATGACAGAAAAAGAAAGCATAAAAAGAAAGCAATAAGGTAGAGCCAATGAAGAGCTTAGCGCAACTGCATTGAATCGCATTGAAATAAAATATACTTTAAATAAAAAGAGATCCTAAATTTCTAATTAATTAAGGTGGAGACTTGGCCGTGGAGGTTCCACTAGAATGAGCTCACCTAGCTATAGGGCTATCGCTCACCTGAACGCTAAGACTATTCGACCGAACGTTAGTCCGATGAAGGATTCCTCTTAACGCCCGCATTACGCTAAGAACCCCGCTATTGGGTGGGGAACCCAATCCGGTAGAGTTGGCACGCCTCCTCTCTCGAGGGTTAGTGCGGAACTCTCTTTGCCAAGGTGCGATCGGTCCATATGCACGGCCTCTCGGCTAGCTAGCATATGGACTACGGTAATAGGGCCCACACATCGATTATGTGGTCCTACGAGTCGTAAACCCTAGGCAAACCTTAAGTACTTTTAATTAAATAGAAAAATAAGACCTTTAATTATTTAAAGGAATTTTTTCTGTCCCAATGCTTTTCGATACTGAGGGCTAAGAACGATAAGCCACTCATCGGAAAGGGGATGGCAGCGGTGAAAGCAATAAAATAAAGCAGTAAATGAAAGCGATAAAGAAAGCAGGAAAGTGAAAGCAGTAAAATGAAAGCAGTAAAGGAAAGCTGAAAATTGCAAGTCCTACTCAAATGAGTAGGACTGAAATGAAAGCAGTAAAGTGCGAGTCCCGGCGCAAATGCGTGGGCGGGAGAAAATAAAGCGAGTCCTACTCAAACGAGTAGGACAAAATAAATGCAAAGGACGCACACACTCGACAGAAAGTAATACTCACACACACACACACTCTCGACATTAATGAAAACACACGCATACTACCAGAAAGTAAACCATACTCACACACTCTACTGAATGAAATAAAGCAAAGTGCCATTTAACTCTTAACGAGTAGGCGGAAATAAATGCACACGTACAAAAAATTAAGAAAAGCTAAGTTATCCAAAAATTAAAACAACTGTATTTCTATCGCTAGAATGCGGTATAAATGCATAAAAAGCTGAAATAAAAATAAAACGAGCAAAAGGGTTGCAATTAAACACAAAAACGGAAATGCTCGAAAAATTAAAACGAATACATTTCTAACACTAGAATGCAGTAGAAATGCATAAAAAGAGAACGAAAAAATTAAATAAGCAAAAGGTTTAAATAAAAACTAAGTGCATGAAAAATTACAAAGGACTATATTTTCATTCCTATAACTCCGTAAAAGTTGTTAAAAAGTGAAAATAAACTTAAAAGGAAGAAAAGTTTTACAACATAAAAATGAAAATCTAGTTTAAAGAAAAATGAAAAACACTTTGAAAATGGTTTTTACGGGTTTATAGGAATGCATAAAAGCTATAAAAATTCCTAAGTTAACAAAACTAAGTAAGAAATTAACTAAAACATAAAACTAAAAAGCTATACTCATACACACACAGACCCATTTAAAAGAGAACAAAAACTAAGTTAAAATAAAAGGAAAATAAGATTGCATATGAATAGCCAAATAGATGAAGTCCAAATCCATAGAAAGAGAGAAAAACTATAAATTTTATTAAGCAAAGTAGGAGATTACAAAACTAAGAAAATAAAGGAGAGGGGAAAAATTCCCTTACAAAGCATTTGGATTTCATTTCAGCAGCATATCCCTATACAAAATGGATCCAAAAAGTGGAACAGAAACTCTTACAATAAGCTGGTATTTATAGAGAAAAAATCAAAGTGCACGCCCCCTGACACAGGCATGTCGGGGGGGGGGGGTGTCAGCACTGTACAAAATGCGGTCGTCGATTTGGCGGGAAAGTGGACTTCGGGCTGGACACGTGTCGGTCTCGCGTTGGTCACGCCCCAGGTCACGGGCGTGACGCTGGGCATGTCGAGGAGGTGGATATGGGCGCGGTGCATCAAAAGTCGCCGCGCGGGTCTTGTCGGCCAGGTGGAGAAGTCACGCCCTAGGTCACGGCGTGACTCTAGGAGCGTCGCTGGGCGTGTCGGGTTGAGTCGACACTCAACAAACTTCGAGCGGAAATTGTCGAGTTGAAAAATCATCGAGCTGCAGGAGAATCGTCGAGCGCGAGTTTGTCGACCGGAAATCGTCGAGCAGAATTTTGTCAAGCGGGAAGATGAGTCATGCCCTAGGTCACGTGTGTGCCACTGGGCATGTAGGGGGGGTTTCGACGATCGTCGAACGAAAAGTCGAGCTGAAATCGTCGATCGAAATTTGTCGAGCTGAAATCGTCGATCGGAAATCGTCGACCGGAAATTTCTCTTTAAAATTCGCTGATTCCATGGGTTTGACGAATCACGGCTTGGTCACGGGCGTGACTAATAAGTCACGGGCATGAGTTGGCAATTTTTTGCAAATTTTTATTTTTTTCCTGAAAAATAAAATAAAACAAGTTAGTAAAATATTTACAAAAATAAGACAAAAATAAATGAAAACGACTTAAATAATGTACATAAAAATAGGTATATTTACAATTCATCAGCGGCAAAGACACAGTACATGACAAAAGGAGCCGCAGGACAACTATACGTCAGTAATGCATTAAAGAAAAGATGTAGCATGCATTAATGGAGTGGGACCCACTTTTAAAAGAGCCGTTGAGTTACAATAAATAAAAGGAAATACTCTTTACAGAAAGAGTCAACTATTACAGAAGTTCTTCAGAATCACCATTGTTGTGGGTGTGGCTGAAGAGCAGAGAGCCCAAGACAAGTTAGTCCAGTGGCAGATCAAGTAAGCTGTTGAGATTAACATCTTCAACATCAAGATTGTTGGTGCCATCTTCATCTGCACCAGCTAGCAAGCTCAGGGTGATCCTCTGAGAAAGAGATAGTAGCTAGGGCCAACCCTTGTTGCAGGTGCTTCACAGATTCAGCTAATAAATTCTAAAGAACATTCTCTTGGGGAGCTGTGAAGAAGAAGATAGAGCTGAGTAGATGGCTCAGTTAAGAAAGAAGAAGAGAAGATGATGTACAAGTTGCTTCCAGCATAAGCCAAAGCTTCTACATCATTGTTGCTGTGAAGAAGAGAGAGCTGAACCTTTGGTTCTGCTCAGAAAGGGGCAAAATAATATTCTACAAGTCACTTCTAGCTCAAGTGGATATACATATTGTTGTGAAGTAGTTGAGACTAAGGTGCACTTAGTCCAGTAAAGTAGATACATGAAAATATTCTTGGTGTTATAGTGGGCGCTGAGTCTAAATCACCCAAGGTTGATTGTCACAGAGGAATTACTCTCGTGTTCAATCAAGAACCTCACCAACCCTCTTCAATCTTGTAGGATCCTTTATGGATCTAAGAGGTAGGAGCAAACTTGCTCTGAGGTAGGTGATCAATTAATCACTGAGTGGTAGGGTACTAGTGCCTGAGCTGTAGGAGAGTAAATCTCTCTGAGTTGTAGGAGCAAGTTTTCTCTGAGGTAGGGCTATCCTCCATAGACTGAGTGGTAGGGTTTAATTGCTTGAGATAGGTGATACTTATATCACTGAGTGTTGGCCCTTGTGTCTGAGGTTTAAGTCTTGGAGGAGACGGAGAGATCCTGAGGGATCTGAGGTGTAAGCTCCTTGGTGCATTGATTTGGAGAAGAGCCTTGACCAATAAAAAGTTTGCAAGGTGGGAGGAGAGTGGATGTACCCCAAGATTGGAGATCCACTATAAATCTTTGTGTATTCTATTGTGTTAGTTTTATTTGTGTGGGTAGCTCATCTTGAAAGCTGGAATTAACCAACCACTAAAGCAGCAAACTAAAAGAAAATAAAAGATAGTCACTAAGGACTAAGAAACCTATTCACCCCCCCTCTAGGTGATTTAACTTTCCTTGAAATAAAGACTTTCAAGTGGTATCAGAGGGATGTTACTCAAAAAGGACCTAACAGTCTGAGTTGACCTCCAAGGGTATATAAAAGGTTAAACTTATGTGTTCAAAGATGAACCATAAGGCGTGGAACTCTATGGAGCATCAAATCTGCAGAGAGGACAAGAAAAACATTGGGCTGTTGGCTGCACTTGGGGAAGACAAAGTCCTTCCAGATGTAAGAGCAAGGATCAAGGCCCCTCTATCACATTCATAGAGTGACACAAAGGTGTATGAAACTGAAGAAGGTGAATGCAGATGCCATGGACTGATAGCTATACTAGAAGAAGAATCTTTCCAGGATTAGCCTATTCAAAATAAGGAATATTCCCCATCTAGCTCATCCTCAGAGTCTAGATATGAATCATTTACAGACTCTGATGTCTCCTCATTAAGTGAAGATGAGGATCCCTTGACAGATGATGATATCAATCAATTAATTGACAATCATGCTACCCTTCTGAAAGCTTTCAAGGAAAGCAAGCTGCTTGTTAAGAAAAAAGTTAAGGAAATAGACTCCCTACAAAAGACTGCTTCCCAACAAGATGAAACTTCATCCTTTCTGTGTCTAAAAGAGAGGGAAGCAGACCATCTGAAGATCATGGTAGATATCCATGTTAAGTCCTTAAAATACAAGGACTTTATTATCAAGAATCTTGAAGATAAACTTGATAGGGAGAGGAGAATTGTGGCTAACTTCTCTAAGATAGATTCTATCAAGAGAAGATCTGAATTTGAGTGGATTTCTAAAGTGATCCTATCTTATAAAAGAGGCCAATTTCCTATCAGTCCTTAGCCTACCTTTCACAAGATAATTCTCACTTCCAATAGGTATGGCCAAGACCCCAGGGATGGTCACTGGAGAATGGGAATCTTGCTTGTAAGACTACAAATGTCTCTTACAATGGAAGAAGAAAGGACAGGGGTCTGATTGCTCAGAAAGCTCCCCATGAAGAAGTGCAAAAGGCCCATCCTGGACCTTTTGTATTTAATGCACCAGCTCCATCACTCTTGAGCAAGGTTGTAGGCTTTTCTCAAAATCTCCCTACTCACACTCAGACCAAGGGTAAATCTGCTAGGAAGCAAGACTTGGAATCTTCTAAGGGCACCAACAGCATGTCCTTTGCAAAGAGAATTACTGCTGATAGACCTTGTGAAAACCAATCTCTTCTCATGACAGACCCACTCTCAGTCAGACTGTGGCTAAGAAAGTTTGGAACAAGGAAGCTGCTCTTCCTTCAGTTTAGTCTGCAATCAACCATACTTCCAGACTTGCTCAGAATAGAAGATACAATATTCATGAGTGCTGGTGCTGTGGCAAAGTGGGCCACTTTGCCATAGATTGTTGGAACAACCCTAGTATGCCAAGGGCAATAGAAAGTCGTCCTGATAGGGCTCCTGTAGGTAGAAATTTGCATTTTCAAACTAATAAGTACCTGGGACCCAAGTCAGCTTGGGTTCCTAAGGTAAGGTAATTCTGTCTTGCAGGAAAATCCAAGTGGCCATAACCATTTATGGTCCTTGGATAGAGATGTACCAGACCCAAATCTGGGTACAAGGGACAATTCAACTTATCATCATGCACAAGATGTCAAACACAAGTGCAATTATTAAGGGGGAGCGTACAAAGGAAATCCAGATGAACATCAAAGGCTAAAGTTCAGAAGCAAGGTTACTGGTATGCTCAGAGACTGTAAATCCAGCATGGGCTTTAAGTCTTTAGAGCAGAGATAATTAGAATTCACCTTTCTTTGATTCTACTATTTAAATTGAAAAATTGATTACACATGTATGAGATAGGGTAATTGAAACAAATGACTAAGAAGATGTAAAAACATTAATCTAAATAACTCTTCTCAATAAATATTTTAGTGGCTTACATATTCACATGCCACAAGAAGTAACTTATCTTAACATACCCAAAGACATATTACATATGGAACACTAGGTTAGATAAGTATCAAAATATGGTTGAGTCAATTGAGGTTGGGGGCTAATACACACTCAGTTGAAATTAATGTAAGGATATTGAAATTATGTCTAATTGCACCCCAATAGAACACATTTTAGAATGTGTACTGCAGGTCTATATTAACCCTGTAAGGTAGGCCAAAACAGTTAGGGGAAGCTTGAAAATTTAATTACTAAAGAAAACTGATGTTAATCAAAACAAGCTTACTCAACAAATATTGGAGAAAAAACGGACTGCGGATATGTGTCGGGTTTCAATCCTGGCCATTGATCAAGATTAAACAACAAATATGGATTAGTGACTTTCCACATTCTTTTTAGGAATACCTATAAATAGAAGTTCTTGTGTAATAAGACAAGTCACTATTCCTTTCCCTCTCCCGCATGCATTCGCAAAATCGACGGAAAGCCACTTTCGCTAGCCTTCTCAAATTCTCCGACGAAATGGCGCCTAAGGGACAAGATTTCCTTTTCGAAAGAGCAGAGGTGGTTCGAAATGGATTCGTTAATGCTCCGAAAGAAGTTCAGCAGGTGCTTAATCTTCTACATAAATCTGACCTAGCCTTCGTCCTGACGGAACCCTATCTTCTGTGGAGTAGAGAAGTGCTGGAGTTGTTCGCCAACGCCAAAGCAGATGCTTTGGCTGGTAAAATTAAGACCATAGTAAGAAGGAAGAAGATCAAGATAAATACCAGAAGGCTCAACAAGGCTCTGCAGTTGCCAAAGCTCTCTACAACTGAGAATGAAGAAGAGCTATTTCTGGACAATGTAAAATCAGAAATAAATTGTATGGACTTTCCAAGCACAACACCGGATCAATTCTAAGGAAAGAACTTAACCTGAGAGGTAAGTTTCTAGCTATGTCATCAGGAAAGTTCTGGTATGAAAACAGGCTCCCATGACAAAATCTCAAAGAGGATGTTTGAACTTATGGCTAGGGTCATACTGTCCAAGATAACTGATTGGGGAAGAGTGCTGTTTGAAAGAATAGTGGACTATATGGCTGAATCAAATTTGGGGAGAATCCTTTCACTATATCTGCGGGAAACAACCCAAGAAATTCTGAATCTGAACCTCGGTGCAAGAATACACCACATGAGAAGAAGGGATATCAGAATGCTTGAGAGATGGGACAGGGTCCTTCAGCCCCATGGTCTAGAAGATGGGGAAAGGAAAGGAAAGAGAATTGCTGCTACTAAGCCCAGCTCCTCTAGCACCTCATCTAAGGAAGAAGAGCCTCATAATCCTGATCTATCATCTTCTGCTGAATAGTCCAGGTGGGACATAATACTCAGGTATCTGCCTCTTTTGATCTTACCCCTCTTAGTAATGTAAGCAGACTAGAGTCAGATGTTGTTCCTGAAGTTGATGAGGCAGCTATTAAGTTAGCTGGATCTGCTGGAGAGGAAAGTGATGATTTACCTTCAACTAAGGATGCTGGGCAAATAATAGAGGATATTGTTAACAAGATCTCTATAGAAATGGAGGAAGATTCCTCCATATTGGAAGATGCAGATAGGCATATGCCTATATCTGATAATGATGATGTGCCTAGGCCTCAGAGTGAGGGGGAGATCAAAGTAGCCTTAGACAAAGAGACTGTTATGTCTGAAGAGGAGGAACTACAGAATAAAGTCTTGCAAAATGCATGTGCTGAGAAAAGGAATGCTTAAATTGAGGGGGAGCAACTGATGCAAGAGATAATGCGTGATGCATTATTTGTAGGGGAGCAACTAAAAGTTCCTCCAATAATGGTTGTACCAATGATCAACAAAATCTTCAAATTTCATCCTCAAAATTTTCAATCTTCAATTTTTTCAACAAATTATGTATCGTCGTTGTCATATTCACTATTCAGCGAAATAAAATGTGGGAGCTGTCATATATGCTTGGAAGAAATAGAGGATTCAGGAATACTAAATGATACGCGAAAAGAGCTACAAATATGGGTGGATTCCATCGGCTCAAATGGCACAGAAGAGTGACAAAATCAGAATATAAGTTTTCATTTTGGCTTAAAACAGATCTAAAAATTATTCTGCAAACCAACATAAGTTTTGGTTCTCCAAACCTTCCAATGAAAACACTCTAAACGAATGCAGCCTAATCTTTTCTATGCGGGGAAAAAAAGGAGGGGAGGAAATGTTTTAACCCTCCTAATCGAACGGGAAGGGAAAGAATGAGGTTCGTCGGAGAAAAGGGAGTTACCAGAGACAAGAGAGAGAAAGGAGAGAAAACAAGAGAGAGAGATAGAGAGAGAGTAGCGAAGAAGATAGAAGCCAACACGATCTTATTAAATTCACCCATAAAAATTATTACAGATAATCATTCCTTTTATAATCTTTATTAGAACCAAAGGTCAAATACAAAACATATCCTAATTATTGGTAATAAATTCTGCGGTGGATGATGCTTGATGTTGAGATGCGGACCTAGCTATGATGCTGCCATGTGTATGATGATTCTGCTCTTGCTAAAAGACCTATTGACGAGTGCATCAATGTCGATGAAATCGACGCCCTTGGAAATTTATTCTGAGATGAAAACAGACATGGCAAAGTTCCAAAAGCTCTTCGCGACCATGGGTGATCGGTTTTGTTCTCTATATTGAACATCTCTCTTACATATGCTCTGAAGATTTCAAAGCTCACTTTCATTCATTTCAATAAATTTTACATCAAAGATCCCGTACTGACACTTTTCCTTTTTGGAGTGCCTCATCCTCTATTTTCTATTTGCCAAAGGGATCGCTAAACCGATGAGATCTTGCCAAGTCTTGCTCGTCCCCACATTGGTTGAATTCTGGCATAACACCATGATGACCATATATATCGGGGAGTGTTCACATATGTGCAGTGGGAGTCATCCAATCTGTGCAGGCGGACTTCAGGGCTTCGGATAATAGCCGGTATCTAACACACAACGTGCATCAAAGGAGGTCCCAGTGTGTAGGCTCTGCTGTGCTTCGATTGGGATACTATTACAGTTTTGATGATCTTTCTTGAGCGGGCAATGTTAACCCTCGGGGAATACCTGAGGTACACCCGGACTTATTGATCATCTCATGCTGTGACAGTCAAACACTCCAAGGTACTCTCAAGTCGTTCATTCAGGGGACCCACAACTTCGCTGATCTTTCTTGGCGAGCAATGTAGTAGACCACTTGGCGCTCCTGGCCTAACTGATCAGCATAGCTTGTAGCCCAAGGCATGGGGGCAGTGCCTCCATCATTCCTTCTTAGGATTTTGTTTTCTCTTTTTGACCCCGTCCAAGGGAGCGCGGTTCGTCCGCATTTTTTCCTTTTTGTGCCCTTCCAAGCGAGCGCGGTTAGATCGGTTTTATATAAAACTGCTTTCCTTCAGATTGATAGGTTAAGACCTCTCCGAAGGATTTAAGGCCATATACCTCTTGCCTATAATCACTTTATATACTCGACTTTCATAAAGCTGTATCCACTAACGATTAACTATACTTATTAATATTCTTGGCATCGATTACTCAATCAAAGTATCTGGTTCAATTTATCAACAAGTCATCGTATTGAAGTCTAAATAAGAAGGTTTCATCTGAGTGATCTGGATTTCATATTAAGGATATCATATCTGATCACGCAAGAAGATCATTATTGTGGTTTGATCTCTATTCGATCCTACTCAGTTTTTATTTGGTTAATAGCAGAGTTTGTCAGACATTTCCTCTGCTATCCAATTACATCTTCCTTACCACATCAATATTAGCAAGTTCCCCACATGTACTTGCAAATTATTTTCTTTTATATCTGCTTCTCACTCTTCTTTTTGTAGAGATTAGCAGATATTACCAAGTTCCCGTCAGGTACTTGCGAATTATTTTCTTTCATATCTGCTTCTCACTCTTATTTTTGAAGAGATTAACAGATATTAGCAAGTTCCCCTCAGTTACTTGCGAATTATTTTCTTCCATATCTGCTTCTCACTCTCTTTTTGCAGAGATTAACAAGTTTCCCTCAGGTGCTTGCAAATTTTTTTTCTGTCATATCTGCTTCCCAATCTTCTTTTTACAGAGATTAGTAGACATTAACAAGTTCCCCTCTGGTACTTGTGAATTATTTTCTTTCATATCCGCTTCTCACTCTTCTTTTTGCAGAGGTTAGCAGATATTAACAAGTTAACCTCAGGTACTTGTGAATTATTTTCTTTCATATCTACTTCTCACTCTTCTTCTTGCAAAGATTTGCAGATATTAACAAGTTCCTTTCAGGTACTTGCAAGTTACTTTACATTCATATTTGCTTCCTACCCCTCTTAATTGTAGAGATTAGCAGATTTTAGCAAGTTCCCCACAGGTACTTGTGAATTATTTTCTTTCATATCTGCTTCTCACTCTTCTTCTTGTAGAGATTAACAGATATTAGCAAGTTCCCATCAGGCACTTGAAAGTTACTTTCCTTTCATATTTGATTCTTACCCCTCTTAATTTCAGAGATTGGCAGCTGCTTGCAATCTCCCTTCAGGTACTTGCAAGCCATCGTTCTTCTATACCTCCTCACACCTTTGTTTTACAAAGCTCAGTAGAAAGCATTCACAAGTCTTCTTCACTTTGCAAGAACAATTCAGGTACACATAAGATGTGCCTTTCTTCAATTACAATCTCTTCCTTGCAGAAGAAAAAGTAAGTGTTATCAGACCTTTTTGAGAAGAAACATCAGGTATTTGTCCTCTCCTCTCTTTTTGGCTAGTTTTTGAGCGGTGGATCATGATTTTCGTGGGTCTCCTACTTTTTTGAAGTTCCCTTTGTGACTTAAAAAATGCGGGGATTAGGTTAACCCAGAAATCGACGATCCATCCCAAAGGTAGCTAACTTGCAAGTCGCAGGCTGCTCCAGGTTCCCCCTGGAGGTCGCGACCTCTTTCAATCCTATATAGGCTGGGCATATATACTTCTTTGTCCGCTCAAGCCATGCGGCTAGGGCGGTCTCCCCGCTCTGACCTCCTAGGTCGCGGAATAACTGTGTTCTGCTGGGGGTGCGGACTGTTTCCATAGTCCATCCCCACAGGCCGCGCAGTTAGTCTGCCTAACTGCGTATTAGATCTCTCTTTTACAGGAGAAGACTGCTTCCACAGTCCATCCCTACAGGCCGCATGGTTAGTCTAGCTAAACGCGTGGTAGATCTCTCTCTTCGATAGGTGCAGACAACCCTTTAAATATGTCTCAGTCCTCCAATGAGAAGGCAGATACTCTCTTCAACACTATCAACAGTAGGCGGCCTGCATCCAAATCGCCCAGCAATAGGCGTAAACCTCCAGGTCACCCAGCAATAGGCGGCCTGCCTCCAGGTCATCCAGTAGTAGACGACCTTCCTCCAGGTAGCCCAGCCGTGGTCGGCCTGTCTCCAGGTTGCCGCGAGAAGGAACCGGCCTAAATGCTCCTCGTTAGCCCGCATGCAAGAGGCGGCCTCGCGTTCCAGTCTGCGATAACCTTCAAAACAAAATCTCGGCAGTGGACCTCCTAAGCAAGTAGCGGGCTCCACCTCAGTCTGCTACCAGTAGGCTGACTCCATCCTTGATCACCCAAAGGTGGTGAACTCGATCTTAGTCTTCTAATAAATGAAGGACGGTCAACCCCTAATAGGTGGCAAACTCGCTCCCAGCAGCACCAAGCCATATCCTCATCACTCCACACAGCATGGAGTGAACTTAACTTCAGTCCGCCTAAGGGTGGTTGACCTACTTCCTCCTAGTAGGAGACCTGCCTCTAGGTTGCCCAGTAGAAGGCGAACTCCTCATGAGGCCGCACAACACATCGCAGATTCAACTTGTCTATTAATAGGTGGCAGAATCGCTTCGTCACACCAACATTGGCGACCTGCTCCTTCTTATTAGCAGAAGGCGGCGGACTCGCCTCATCCAGCAATAGAGGAGGACTCACCCTGTCTGCCATGTACCAGGTGGACTCAATAAGCAGTCTGCTAGAAGCATCTCCAGCTTTCCACCATTGGCTTCACCCAGCAGTAGGCGAGCAACTCTTCAGCTCGTAACATGTCGTATACTCGATCGCAGCTCACCCGTATCATCGGCGTGACATCATCAAGCCCAATTCTGGGCATCACCTCCTGCAGCTATAAATAGACCCCCATGCCTCTAATTTGAGGAGGATGACCCCCAGGGACAACCATCACATTAAACCTTGCTGCCATAACTTTCCTATCCGTTAGCCTTGATCAGCGGTATGCTCGCCAGTCCGGGCAAATTCAACCCTTAACTCGCGCGAACAGGCCTCTCGTCTTTCCCCTGTCTGCGCGACCAGATCAACCTTCTCTGGCTGATCGAGCAGTTTGCTCGGCCTAAGGCAGCGAGCTACGAGATCAACAGCCCGTGCGGTCTGTCGACCTATTTGCTCAGTCCGCACAGCCTCTGGAAATTTCTTCCTTCTAGCTGCCACCTTCCCCTTGTACCCTTTATATTTTTCATCTAAAGGAGAAACTCAAGCTGTAACACTAATTTGTAATCAAATGAAAGTCCGTTGCAAGAGTGACATTTAAGACGTGGCGGGCGAAGTCTGTTGTTACCGCTGCATGTAGCCCCTCTACTTCTCCTCTTCTCTCCTCTCTCGGTATCAACCATTAATCCTAACCGTCAAAGTAATCGGCTGCTCGACAGTTCCTCATCAACCTCCATCATCCCCAGTAGTTCGAACACTATTAACCGAGTGGTTCCATTTTCGCGGATCAACAATAGGGTTGTGTGTATTAGAGATGCTAAACTATAAATTATGTCTTGTCCTTAACCGGGGAGGGTTTCAGTGGGGCCTTGTGGGGCACTAGGGAGGGGGGGTAAGAATTTTAGTTGTGTGGGTTCTTTTGTATGCATATGAGATTAACAACCCCGACCTACGACATTTGTACAGCTCCTTATGCCCATTCATTACTTAGTATGAGTCTAGGGTGTAGACATATTGTTGGGGTATCTTCATCTAAGGGGTACACATATTCATTTCATGAATAGTAAATCACTTTGTATGTTCATTATATTCATGCATAATATTCTATCATGCTATGTTGTGTTTGCATCTTTTATCACTTTGAGCTTTCATATTTTTAGTAAAACACAAGCATTTAAAAAAATTATGTATATTTATATTTGAAAATTAAATATAAAATTAAAAAGTGATGTAAAAGGACGAAAATATGTTTTTCCTATATCTCTTTATGTGTTTATTGTTTGACTTTTTTAATAAAAAATCAAAATTTATAAAAACTGCTTATTAATCATTGCCCTTGTTAAGCATGATTAATTATATCAATTTAAGATGAATTACAATGTGTGATTTAATTTTCAAGAATCTTAAAACAATTTTTTTGTTTATGTCATGTATTGAAAAATATCTTGTTATGTGCAATGAATTGAATGTATAAAATATGTGTAGTATTGCATAGCATGCCTTTAAGTATGAGTAATATTTTATGTTTAATAATGATTCACGCACTCACTTATTTTTGATAACCTACATGTGGTTTTAGTCATATACTTGCATGATTGTGTTGTTTAATAACATAATAGTGTAAAATGCGTAAATAGATTACCTACAATACATTGAATTGATTTTTTAAACCTTTATTTTTCATACACTTATTCATAGGAGAAAGATGGCTTAAAAATTGCTGTGTTTGCGCAACAAGTGAATTCGAAGTCCTCTGACACTATAATAAAAATAAAATAAAAATTGACAAGGAAAACTCCATCAAGCACTACTCACCCTCCTGATAAGTCTTAATGAGCATTGTGCGGTTGAGCATCTTGGAAAAAGAATTGTAAAGTGTCTTGTATCAAACAAAATAATTACCATTTCTCTCTGTACATTAGATCACAAAAAATAAAAATAATACTAATAAAGGCATAAATATGATCCCCAAGCACTACTCTACTCCCTGATAAGTCTTAATAAGCATTGTGTGTGTAGAGCACTTTGATAGTTGTTCTTCTTACTCATATTCACTTAAAAAAGTGAAAGTAATATTATTTTTGTATTTTAATATTATGTTTGTTCATTATATATGTCATGTGTTTTGATTAATTCACAAGTATACTTTATCAAAACATTATTTGCATAAATCATTTTTTCTTATTAAAAGTCCTTTGTCACTATAATAAAAATCAAATAAAAATTTACAAGAAAAACTCCACCAAGCACTACCCATCCTCCTGATAAATTTTAATGAGCATTGTGAGGTTGAGCATCTTGGAAAAAGAATTGTAAAGTGTCTTGTAGCAAACAAAATATTCACCATTTCTCTTAGTACATCGGATCACAAAAATAAAAATAATAGCAATAAAGGCATAAATGTGATACCCAAGGACTACTCCACTCTCTGATAAGTCTTAATAAGCATTGTGTATAGAGCACCTTAGTAGTTGTGCTTCTTACTCATGTGCATTAAAAAAGTTGAAGTAATATTATTTTTGTATTTTAATGTTATGCTTGTTCATTATATATGTCATGTGTTTTGATTAATTCACTTGTATAATTTATCAAAACGCTATTTGTACACATCATTATTTCTCATAAATCTCCTGCTCATGAGAATTGGACCATAATGCATACCTTTACTATTCCCTAAAATCATAAGTGAATGTACTAGATTGTAAAGAATGACCATTACAATGTTTATTTTTACTTGAAATACGAATTAGCTTACATTGTAATTCTTCTATTTTTTTGATTTTTAAAATCACGCTTGCAAAAATTTCAATAAAATTACATCTCTTGAACTTCAATTGACTTGAAAATATTTTCTTCTTAGGCTTAAAATTCCATATCCTTTATATGATCATATTTTCCAAAAAGATGTTTATTTTAAAAATGCTTATCATATTCTTATAAGCTTACTACTTGTGCCTAATCATGAATATTCACTTTCTAAACAAGTCGTAAACTATGATTACTAAGTGGTATTATATGCTTAAGAAGTCATACTTGTCTATGTTTATCATTATACTACTTTGTTTTATTTTGCTCGCATTTTGCTCAGTAAGTGGTTGAGAGATATCTATGATCTTGCCATCTTATTTTCTTCTCCAACATAGATCGTTTTAATTCTCATTGCATATAATCACCTTTATCCACTTTTTATTCTAGCAAAAAAGGGGAGAACTTTGTGCACAAATTTCTTAATTCAAGGGGAGTACATTAAAATATTTTATTGAAAGCATCTATGCAGGGGGAGTATTCATAGAACATTGATACTTTATGCTCGATTAGGGTAATTACTTGACAAGTGGTAACATATATGAATCAACTAATGGTATCATGATAATATTTTTACTACTATATTAAAACATCTACGCGCTAATAAACTCTATCCGACCTTATTTTGATAATACCAAAAGGGGGAGAAAGAATTTGAAGAAATAAATATCTCTCTTAAGATGAGTATAAATTAGAAAGAGTATATGTAGGAGTAGAGTCTATCTAGGGGGACTACACATTGAACGCTTATCATTTACTATAAACACAAACAGTATTATGTAGCATTTCTTCATTGTAGATTTGTTATTATCAAAAGTGGGAGTTTGTCAGAACATGCGTTCCACATCTCTTGATTTGAGAATAACAAATCTGAGAATAACAAATCTCAGTGTGTATTTGATAATGTTTGTTGTGTCTTTATAGTATGCAGGTTTATAGGTGCAAAGAATGGAAACCTCAAGTTCTGGTACCTACCGCCGAGCGCTAGTGATACCGCCCACGCTAGCTGGGAATTCAATTTGAATAAGGTCTCGGTGACCAACCATGCAATGTTAGCCATACCGTCGGGTGCTAGTTGTCTCGTCAAACATCGAGTCATCTTTGTTGAGAAGATACTGCAACCGCCAGATGATAACATCATACCGCGCTGTAGTAGTGCAAAAGTGGAAGAATATTTTCTGGATATTTTTATAAAATTGCTGGACATTTGTTAACACCGTGCGAAGGGACCTACCGCCGGGCGCTAGCTCTACTGCTGTTGATACCATAATTTAAAACTACTATAAATGCCCGCAAATCTTTAATTCATTGAGGAGAAGAAAAGGAAATAGCTCACTCAGTATCAGGAAACTCAGAATATATCATGATTTGATTGAGAAATCAGAAGGTGCATCAAATATTAATTGGAAGGGAAGAATATATTTTACTTTCACGAGGAATGATTTATTTCTTAGGATGAAGGCAAACCCCACGAAATAAAAAAAGAAGAAATGGGCAGATTTTAAAGATTGCATGCTATCTCCAAAGCTACCGCCATGCGGTAGCTTCCCGTACAGTTTTCTCTATTTAAAATAGCCCGAAAATGAGTTTTAGGCGACGATTTTCATGAAATTTGAACGGGGAGTTCGCCCTAGCCATCTAAAGGGAAGGAAGGGGTCATCCCAACTCATTGAGGATAAGTGTTCTTCAGAGGAGATCAAAGGAATTCACACACAATAATTGAAGGCTACCAACATGATTATCAAGAAGCCTTCGTCCTAATATTCACATGAAGGATCTTTAGTTTGAGAAACTCTCATCAAGTGCACACCTTAACAAATATGAATAACATCAAAGAGAAAGACTCTCAAGCCATAAAGATTAAACCTTAGCAATCAAATTGTTATCAAAATCAAGGGTCTGGTTAGAGGGGTGTTTTCTCTTATTCTTTTTGAAAGTGCAGGTTAGAGATCTGATATACTTTGGAGGGGGGGGGGGGGTGAATAGAGTATGGTGCTTGCTAAAAACGTTTTACAACTGTTGTTGTATTCCTAAGTGAACAGGGAAGCAAATATAATAAAGCAAACACAACAACTAACTAAACACAGAGCAATCACAAACCACAGTCAGAAAATAAAAGAAAGTAAGCAACCAGATGACACAAGGAGCTATAGTGGTTCCCCAATCAATCTAGGTACATCCACTCTTCTACCACCCTAGGTGTGGAAATTGAGGGGATGATGGTGGCTCAGGATGGGATGAAGGAGAATCATCCATATATGAATCATCTATAAGAGTGAAAGATGGAATATGAGGGGATGAATCAATATCCAGGTGTGGGTAGTGATGTAGAGGATGGAAGATTTCTTCAGTGAATGGTGGAGTTGGAGAAGGAATTGAAGTTGATGGGGTGGAAATTGTGATGGTGGATGTGACTTTGGTAGATGAAACAAGAGGTGGAGGAGGAGGAGAAGAAGTAGGTAAGTCTTTTGCAGGGGCAGAAACCTGAGGGGAAGAGACTGAAGCAGTCCTTGTGCCTGAAGATGAGATTGCAGAGGGTCTTCTGGGCTTGACAATCTGCCTGTCCCATTTCCCAAATAGGGCACAGGTGAGCCTCTTGGAGGCATTGATGTGCATCTCACTAGAAACAAGCAGTGCAGGGCATCTGTTATGAAGAAACAGCCCTAAGATCCTTACAAAATTAACAAAGTTCTTGTTAATCTTTTTCTTAATCAAATCAAAGAAAACTTCTACACAGTTCAGCTGCTTCTTGTCGACCAGGGCACCCATCAAACAGAGCTGATACGTAGATATGGTATCATGAGCTGAGTGTTTGGCCAACAACACGTTTCCAACAACATCAGCTAGAAATCTGTACTCAACAAACAGATTTTTCTTAAGCAATTTGCTAGGGTTTGCTTCTGAATGTCCCGTCCTTTCAATCATATTAGAAAATTCTTCCCCAAAAAGCTCAACAGAATCTTCTCCAGATTTTAATTGAAAAACTTCTGTCAAAGCAGCAGGTGTTAGAGATACCTGGGTTCCTGAGATGGTTCCAACCACTATGTTCTGATCCAGATTGTGGGCAGTATACACCCATTCCTTTATCTCATCTGCAGCCAATTTGATCCATGTAGTCATTATGGTAACTAGCTGTTGTTCTTTGAGAAGTTCCAGAATGTCCTTGAAGATTTGATTGCTGTTGTTGAAAGAATCCATGTCGATATCAAATCCAGCGTCAAATTTCCTTGTGGCCAAGATGGCGACTGATACTGCCATTGATTCCTGCAAAAATGAACAAACAAACGACCAAGTGTAGAGAAGTTTTGAGGGAAAGAGAAAATTTGCAGAGAGTTTGAAAGAGCAAAGGGAGAACGATGACCGAAAAATTGAGTTTTATATTAGGGTTCGACGCAGAAAAGGAAAGATCGTTGAACTCTGTTCGAAGATCTGGGCCTCTAAAGGAAACTGAAAGGTCATCAACATCGTCGATCTCCGTTCGACAATATTATAAAGCATCGAGCTCCGTTCGACGATCGCTGACCTGATGAAAGATAGTTTAGCACTATCTGAGAAGCGCTGAACTCAGGTCGACGATTTCTGAAATCGTCGATCTCCGTTCGACGATCTGGGGGAAAATCGTCGAGCGCAGTTCAGAGACCAGAAACACTCTATACACTAGAAAAAGCACTTTGATTTGCCTAGTCTTGGTCATTTTTAGATTTTTGAAAATCTTGGATCTTATTTTAGATTTCCTTCATCTGACATTCCTAACTGATTCAGGAAGAATGTCTGTTTCTTTTCATCCAAGAGTTTGGTGAAAATATCTCCCCTTTGCAAATCAGTTGGGATATATTGAAGTTCAATTTTATTTTTCTCAACATTATCCCTTAGAAAGTGATGCCTAATTTCTATGTGTTTTGTCCTACAATGGAGGACTGGATTTTGTGCTATGAAAATAGCACTAGTATTATCACAAAATATTTTAGACTTTTCTAAGTTGTAGCCATAGTATAGGAGTTGATTTTGAATCCAAAAGATTTGTGAACAACAACTACCTGCAGCCATATGTTCAGCTTCAGCAGTTGAAGTTGACACGGGTGTTTGTTTCGTGCAAAACCAGGAGACAAGTCTGTCACCAAGAAACTGACAAGTTCCACTAGTGCTTTTCCTGTCTATTCTGCATCCCGCATAATCCGCATCTGAAAATCCAGTTAAGTCAAATGCTGAATCTTTTGGATACCAGAGACCTAGATTTGGACAACTTTTTACATACCTAAGAATCCTTTTTACTAAGGTTAAGTGTGACTCTCTAGGGCTCACTTGGAATCTAGCACATATGCATGTAGAAAACATTATGTCAGGTCTACTAGCTGTAAGGTACAATAAAGAGCGAATCATTGCTCTATATGTTGTCTGATCAAAAGGTTTCCCATGTTCATCAGCATCTAATACAACATTAGTAGGCATAGGTGTTTTCATACATGATGTTTCAGATATACCAAATTTCTTATCTAATTCTTTTGCATACTTGGTTTGAGAAATAAATATGCCTTCAACATGTTGTTTGATTTGCAATCCTAGAAAGAAGGATAGCTCACCCATGCTACTCATTTCAAATTTAGAATGCATTAGATTAGAAAACCTTCTGCACAAATTTGAATCAGTAGAACCAAATATAATATTATCTACATAAATTTGTACTAGTAGGGTATGGGACTTATGAGTTCTAATAAAAAGAGTTTGGTCTACTCTACCCCTTATAAACTCATTTTTCAGAAGAAAGCATGCTAGGGTCTCATACCATGCTCTAGGAGCTTGCTTTAGACCATATAATGCTTTGTGCAATTTGAAAACATAATCAGGATGAGTTGAAGAGATAAAACCCGGGGGTTGTCTGACATAGACTTCTTTTTTGATATCTCCATTGAGAAAAACACTCTTTACATCCATCTGGTATACTTTGAATCCTTTGTGTGCTGCATATGCTAAGAAGATTCTTATGGCCTCTAACCTTGCAACTGGTGCAAAGGTCTGGTTATAATCTATCCCTTCTTCTTGAGAGTACCCTTGAGCAACTAGCCTTGCCTTGTTCCTTATAATGACTCCTTGATCATCTAATTTATTTCTGAACACCCACTTTGTTGCAACAATGGAGTGATCCTTTGGCCTTGGTACTAGTTCCCAAACTCTGTTCCTTTCAAATTGATGCAACTCTTCTTGCATTGCAATGATCCAGTGTGGATCTTGCTCTGCATCTTGAATGGATTGAGGTTCAATTTGAGAGAGAAAATAAGTGTGCATCAGGTTTTGGTTGACCTGATTTGTGGTTTGCACACCAGCTGAGATGTCTCCAATCACTTGGGAGATTGGATGGTCTCTTGATGTTACTAAATCAACAGGAGATGTTGATTTTTCACCAACCTGTGTTGTTGTTTCCTCTTGTGGTACAACAACTGGCTCTTCAAGAAGATTCTCTTCAACATGTTGAATGTATTCTTCATCTTCACTGCTTTCATCTTTTTGAATAATTTGTAACCTGTCAAAGTCTTCAGCAAGAGAGTGTACCTGCAAAGGTTCTATGGTAGAAGTATTCTTCTCCTTGAAAGACATGTTAGATTCATCAAAGGATATATGAATAGATTCTTCCATTTTGAGAGTTGATTTATTATATACCCTATAAGCTTTACTGATCATGGAGTATCCCAGAAACACGCCTTCATCAGCTTTAGCTTGAAATTTTGCTAAATATTTCTTGTCATTATTATGAATGTAGCAAATACAACAAAAATTTTTAAAGTAATCTACTTTAGGTTTCTTCCCTTTGAGTAATTCATAGGGACTCTTGCCCTTCAGTTTATGTATTAAACTTCTATTCAACACATAGTTGGAGGTATTCACTGCCTCTGCCCAAAAGGATAGAGGAAGGTGAGCATCTGACAATAATGTAGTAGCAGATTCAATAAGGGTTCTATTTTTCCTTTCAGCTACTCCATTTTGTTGAGGAGTTCTAGGAGCTGAGAAAGTGTGCCTGATCCCTTCACTCTGACAGAACTCTTGCATAAGAAGAGAATCAAACTCTGTCACATGATCACTTTTGATCAGGGCAATGTGAGTATTGAACTCACTCTGTATGAATTTGAGAAACTCTGTCATACACTTAAAGTTATCAGACTTCTTCCTCAGAAAGAACACCCTTGTGAATCTAGAGAAGTCATCTACAACCAATAAAGTATAAGATTTCCCTCCTAAGCTTTGTACTGTAATGGGTCCAAAAAGCTCCATGTGTAACAGATACAAAATCGTAGGTGAATCACTCTTATTAAGTGACTTGAAACTATTTTTCATTTGCTTTCCTAATTGACAAGCCCTACAGAGTCCTTCCTTCTTGTAGGGGCCAGAAGGTAGTCCTCTAACAAGGTTGTCCTTGGATAGCCTAGCAATGATTCTAAGGTTTATATGTCTTAATCCCTTATGTCATAGTTCATTAGGTCTACAAATAGAATTAAATAAGCAAATATCTATTTTGGTTGAAAGAAAGTCTACAAGATAGATGTTACCTTTCCTTTTACCTGTCAACACAGTTGTGTTGTCCTCTGACTTGATCTTGCATAAGGATTTGCTGAAAGTCACTTGATAGCCTTAATCACACAGTTGACTGATACTGATCAAGTTGTGTTTCAGTCCTTCCACATAGGCTACCTTCTTGAATGTGACTGTGCCAATCTATACTGCACCATATCCTTTTGTTAGTCCAAAGTTTGAATCACCAAATATTACTTTGGGTCCAAGCTTGGATTTGAAGGATGTGAAATTGTCCTTGTTTCCTGTTATGTGCTTTGAGCACCCACTATCCAGATACCATTGCTGGTTTGATGTTGGATAGGTCTTCACCTGCACATAAAACAATTTACATGTTTTTGACCCAGTTTACCTTGGGCCTAGGTTGATAACCTTTGTACTCAGAAATAAAAGACATCCCTAGTTGACTCTTATAACCTTCAGGATGATATCTCCTTGGAAGTATTATCCATTCAGTATAAGGGTTAAATCTTTGGGATGTAGGACCCCTAGGTTTGGAATTTGATTTACCTTTGAAAAAGTTTTCAAAACTCTGATCTCTGCTCGACGATCGCTGAGCTGAGTTCGATGATCTTGGGTCAGATCGTCGAGCTCCGTTCGAAGATCGACTGTGGCAGAGTTCAGGGTTTAGAGATCGTCGACCTTAGTTCGACAATTTAGCCTGAGATTGTTGATCTGCATTCGACGATCGTCTAGCTCCGTTCGACGATTTCTGTTGAACTCTTGTTTTCTTGGGTAAGTCAAAATTCTTCCTAGCAACCTCTATAACTCCCTTACCTTTATCAGAGATAAATTTAATTGGGGTTGTTAGTACTATAGGTTGGCTGGATGAAGCACCCAAGCCCAGTGTTCTATTGAATCTTGAGTTCACTGTGCTTGTGATGTCCATTAGCTTGATACTTCTCCTATTAAGGGATTCTTCAAGCTTCTTTGCCTCTGATAGTTCACTTTTCAGTGAAGCTATCTGCTCCCTACAGCATTCTAACTCCTCAGAGAGTTTGAGGTTTTCTGATTTTAAAGTGCTGTATTCAGATAATTGATTTCTGAGAGAAATAATTTCCTTCTAATATTTTAATAAATCTAAACATATTGCTTTAAACTCACACTTGAAGTCCTCAGAATTAAAATCAAAAGAACTTATTACATGGTCCTCTTCAGATTGAGTCTCTGATTCTGACTCTTCTGCATCAGAATTTTGTTGTGATGCATTAATATCCATCATGCAGAATTCGTTTTCTTCAGCATAATCTTCATCATCACTTGAGCTGGATGAAGCTTCTGATTCTTCTTCTGTCTCACTCCAAGTTTCAGCAACAAATCCCTTCCTTGTATGTTTGTTCTTGCTGGAGGAGGGTTTTCCATTGCTGCTCTTCTTGAAGTCCTTTTCTTTTCTACTTTCTTTCCTGTCCTTTTTGTCCTTGTTTTTATTTTCTGGACAGTCAGGCACAATGTGGCCTGATTTCCTGCAACCAAAATAAATAATCTCTTTATTATTTGATTTGTCATACCTCGGCTTGTCATGCTCTCTGTATGATCTTTTCCTGAAATCCTTCCTGGCCATTTTGTAAAGCCTTTTGGCCAGTAGGCTTAGCAGCTCTTTATTGCCTGTGACTTTGTCTTCAGGCTGATCTTCAATGGCTTTGAAAGCTACTGACTTCTCTTTTCTGACTGCTGGTGAAGCAGCCTTCTGCTCTTCTTCTCTATTCTTGATGAGCAGCTCATAAGACTTGAGCTTGCCCAAGAGAGCTTTAGTTGTGATCTTATTTAGGCTTCTGGCATTCTTTATTGGCCAGATCCTTGAGTCCCAAGTGCTTGGGAAGCATATTAGGATTTTATCATTGAGCTCAGTCAATGAGATCTCTTTGTCCAAAGTCTTCAGTTCATTGACTATAAGGCTGGGTATATTATACATGTTTATTACTGACTTAGCTTCTCCTTTCTTGAAGTTCTTATACTGGGTTATGAGATGAGATCTTCTATCTTTTCTCTCATCAGCAGATCCTGAGACTATCTCAGATAACTTGTCCCAGATGTCCTTTGTTGAGTTGCATTAGCTACCTTTTGGAATATTTCATCAGACATAGTCTGGGCTTGAATGTTCATAGCCTTTGCATCTGCAACTTTCCATTTCTTGATTTCTGCATCTGTTCCTGATGGTGGTGGAACAACACTTGTACTTGTATTTTCTGGAGGTCTTGGACACACTGTCAAAACAGAATTGAAAATGTCTTCATCAATAGAGTTCATGTACAGTCTAATCCTTGCCTTCCAAAGTGCAAACTTAGATAGATTTCACACTGGAGGTCTGGTGCTAGCATAATCTTTTTTTTGGGCCATGCTCTATGAAGGAATAATTCTAATAACAAAATCAAAACAAGCAGATCAAACTAGATGGATCTTTGGGTTCAGGTGTTAGCCTGTGCAACCACTAAGGTGTGTTATTTTTAACCAACCTGGAAGATGTGGTATTTTTAACCAACCTCGCTCTGATACCAATTGAAAGTGCAGGTTAGATCTTATATACTCTAGAGGGGGGGGGGGGTGAATAGAGTATGGTGATTGCTAAAAACTTTTTACAACTGTTGTTGTATTCCTAAGTGAACAGGGAAGCAAATAAAATAAAGCAAACGCAACAACTAACTGATGAATTGTAAATATACCTATTTTTGTGTACATTTATTTAGTTGTTTTCATTTATTTTTGTCGTTTTTACTTATTTTTATTCAATAAAATGCTCCTATTTTTGTAAATATTATACTAACTTTGTTTATTTTATTTTTCAGAAAAAATCAAAAATCTGCCAAAATTTGACATGTCACGCCCGTGACAAATGGGTCACGCCCGTGACCAGGGCGTGACACGTCAAAAGCCGTGAAATCAGCAATTTTCTGAAGTTCAAAGCCTGTCACGCCCGTGTCACCCGAGTCACGCCCGTGACCCAAGCCCGTGACACTCCACTCGACGATTTCATCTCGACATTCGTCGAGTGTCGACACCAGCCGACACGCCCAGAGTCACGCCCGTGACCTGGGGCGTGACCTTTCCAGCTAGCCCGACAAGACCCGCGCGGCGACTTTTTGGCGCACCGCGCCCAGATCCACCTGCCTGTCACGCCCCCGGTCACGCCCGTGACCAAGGGCGTGACCTCTGCGAGACCGACACGTGTCCAGGCCGAAGTCAACTTTCCCATCAAATCGCCGGCCGCCTTCCAAATAGTACTGTCACGCCCCCTGTCACGCCCGTGACCAAGGGCGTGACTCATGTAAATTTTTTTCTATAAATTCAGAGCTGCTGCTTAGGATTTCTGTTCCCCTTTTGGGCACCATTTTGTATAGGGTTGTGCTGCCGAAATGCTTCCAAGGCTTATGTAAGGGATAATTTCTCCCCCCCCCCCCCTCCTTAGTTTTATTTTCGTGTCTTTGTAACTCGTCTTTTCATTTAATGAAATATGTGTTTTCTTCTCTTATATCGCCTTTGGAATGTATCTATGCAAATCTCCCCTATGCAATCTTATTTTTCATTTTGTTTTAACTTAGTTTTCTTTCGTTCTTTTTTATATGCGTGTGTGTGTGTATGAGGTTAGACTTTTACTTTTATGATTTCATAAGTTCTGTTTACTTAGGTTAGTTTAGTTTTAGGATTCCTTTTTGGTACTCTCTCCATTTTCATTCTTATAAGACTATAAAAACGGTTATAAAAGTGGTTTTTAATTCCTTTTAAATTAGGCTCTTTAGGATTGTAAAACTTTTCGTTCTCTTTTAGTTTTATTTCCACTTTTTAGGCGTTTCTATAAAATTATAAGAATGAAAACTTAATCGTTTTAATTTTTCTAGCATTTTCGTTTTTGCATTTATTTTCAAAACTTTTTCCTTATTTAATTTTTTCGCTCTCTTTTTATGCATTTCTACCGCATTCTAGCGGTAGAAATGTATTCGTTTTAATTTTTCGAGCACTTTCATTTTTCGGTTATTTGCAAAACTTTCTTCCCGTTTAATTTTTATTTCAGCTTTTTATGCATTTCTACCGCATTTTAGCGGTAGAAATGCAGTTGTTTTAATTTTTCGTTAACTTAGTTTTTTGCAATTTTTTCGCTCGTTTGTGTGTGCGCATTTATTTCCGCCTACTCGTTAAGAGTTAAATGGCGCTTTGCTTTATTTTAATTCTGTCGAGTGTGTGCGTGTGTTTTACTTTCCTGTAGAGTGCGTGAGTTTTCATTTATGTCGAGAGAGTGTGTGCGTGCGTTGCATTTATTTTGTCCTACTCGTTTGAGTAGGACCCGTATTTATTTTCTCCTACTCATTTGAGTAGGACTTGCGTGTGTGCGTTTTACCGCTTTCTTTCTCCCGCCCACGCAGTTGCGCCGGGACTCGCAATTTACTGCTTTCTTCAGTCCTACTCGTTTGGGTAGGACTTGCAATTTTCAGCTTTCATTTACTGCTTTCATTTTATCGCTTTCATTTACTGCTTTCTTTACTGCTTTATTTTCTGCTTTTCCCGCAAGCCGTCCTCATTCCGATGAGTGGCTAACCGTTCTTAGCCCTCGGCATCGAAGAGCATTGGGACAGATAAAATAGCTTAAAATAACTAAAGGTCTAATCTTTCTAATTAATTAATAACACTTAAGGTTTGCCCGGGGTTTACGACGCGTAGGACCACATATCGATGTGTGGGCCCTATTTCCGTAGTCCATATGCTAGCTAGCCGAGAGGCTGTGCATATGGACCGATCACCCCTTGGCAAAGAGAGTTCCGCACTAACCCTCGAGAGAGGAGGCGCGCCAACTCTACGGATTGGGTCCCCCACCCAATAGCGGGGTTCTTAGCGTAATGCGGGCGTTAAGAGGAATCCTTCGTCGGACGAGAGCCCGGTCGAATAGTCTTAGCGTTCAGGTGAGCGATAGTCCTATAGCTAGGTGAGCTCATTTTAGTGGAACCTCCACGGCCAAGTCTCCGCCTTAATTAATTAGAAATTTAGGAGCTCTTTTTATTTAAAGTCTATTTTAGTTCATTTGTTTTTTTTCGGTGCCATCGAGCTAAGCTCTTCATCGGCACCACCTTCAAGCTTTCTTTTTATTGCTTTCATTTTTTTCTGCCATTTTCTTTTTTTATATATATAAATACCCGACAAGTATTATCGGTAAAATAATAGTCCCCTCCAGGGAAGAGTAGAAATAATCGAACCGGACCCGAGAACAATACGACCTCGATATTCCACCCGGAATATCCTGTACTACTCACGATAGGTGCACTTGCCTCCTTTCGTTAAAACTCGATTTCTAAACCTTTTTTATATCCAAAATAAATAAATAAATACGCGCGACCCGTTTTCTTAAATAAAATTCACTTCCGCCTTTTTTCGCAAATAAAACCGCCGGGTCGCCGCGTGACCGTAAATAATTTTGGAGTTTTAACCATCAAGTTTTTGGCGCCGTTGCCGGGGAAATTTTAGGTTCGTTATTTTAAACTCTGGAAATCTATTAATTTTACCTATATTTATATATATATATATATATAAATATGGCCAATATAATAATAATAATAATAACTAATATATATATATTTACAAATTTATAAAACCAAAAAAAATTGAAAAACTCAAAACAAAAAAATTTGAAAAACCTTAAAAATTAAAAATTTGAAAAAAAACTATAAAACTAAAAAAAAAACTAAATAAAAAACAACTAAAACCCAAAAAAAAAAATGAAAAAAACAAAAAAACTTAACAAAAAAATTTTTATTTTTCATTCTTTTAATAAAAAAACAAAAAAAAAACAAACAAAACTAAAAAAAAAAACATTCTAAAAAATATGATGAAAAAAAACAACTAAAAAAATAAAAAAACGTCCTTAAAAACACAAAAAATACAAGTGTATATATTTTGTCTTTATTTTTTTTAACTTGTTTTATTTTGTTTCGCTTCGCCGCGCTTCCATTCTTGTGCACGTTAGGGGTGTGCATTTCCATCACACCCACGTAGCTAAGGCCTTAGCTACCTTCGACTCCCCCACGCACATCCCCCCCTACCGCCCGCACTCTTTAGGCCGAGTTTATCCTTTTTTTTGTTGTTTTTTCTGTTTCTTTTTGCTTTTTTCTTCTCAATAATGCAGGGTTTCGACCTGCGCCTTCCCGGACTCGTCTAAGGGAAGCTCCTTCCCTCCCTTTTTCTTTTTGTACTTATTTTATTTTGTATATTATCTGTTCCGCATACTTAGATTGCAACATTGGGGACAATGTTGGGTTTAAGTATGGGGGTGTTTTCCTATACTGCATTTTTTTTTATTATTCTGTACTCATCAAAAATACAAAAAAAATTTGCAAAACATAAAACCTAAAAAAAATTTTTCCCTTATTTTTATTTTCATAAAACTTAAAAACAAAAAAAATTTCAAAAAAAAAATTTTTTTCAAAAAATCTTTTTACTTCGTAAATATTTTTTGTAAAAAATCTCTCTTCCCCCCCCCCCCCCCCCTCTTCTTCTCTTTTTTGTAAAAACTTGCGTCTTGCCTGCCCGCGACGGTCGACTCATCGAACCAACCATTCAAATAAGAGTCTGTTCGCGGGGCCGCAATCGAGTTTTTACTTTGCTTTTTTGTAAAAATCTCTCTTTCCCCCCTATCTTCTTTGTAAAAAACTCTTCTTTCTCTCCTCTTTCTTGTAAATAACTTATCAAAATAACTCTAAAAATCAAAAAATTAGAAAAACCAAAAACCCTAAAAAGATAAAAAATCTAAAAATCCTAAAAAGATAATAATTAAAACAAAAAAAAATGATGATAAAAACTCTAAAAATTCAAAAAAAAATGTTTTGATAAATTATGTAACAAAATAATTCGAATATATCATATCTTAACTCTTTTTGCTTTCCACAAATCTAGTTTCGAGTTAATTTATATGCGAATTTTAGTTATTCTTTGCTTACTATTCGTTTATTAATTAAGGTTCGATAGATTTAAGTGTCTGGGGTTAAGATTTAAAGAATTTTTTATGTCTTTTCCTTATAATAGGGAACTTGTTTTTCACCACTACTTCTAATTTTATAAATAGAAGCTCGTTTTTTATGTTAGAAAATAACATCCATGGATTTCAATTATTTCAACTTCATGCTTTTAGAAACATTGGAACGTTCATTTTAAAAAAGTTGCTCTCAAAACTTTTTGATTAAAAGCTAGTTTTATTTTTGAAAAACTAAACCCACTTCCATTTTTTTTCGTGTCTTAATTGACATGATTCCCCCTATCCCTTAAAAGATCCTATGTCAATGGGAATAAGATTTCGTTCCGTAAACATAGGCACCCAATAATTTTAAAAAGATTATATAGGGAGTAAGAGGATAAAATTCATTACTCCTACAAATATACATTGGGTTATTTATTTATTATGAAGAAAGAAAAAAATTTTATGTGTTAGGAAAATAAGATTTCGTTTTCCTAACTATCCAAAAAGAAAAAATTGGAGGTTCGAGAAAAATTGCCTCGCCTCAATATCCAAGCCTTCTTCATAATCCACCAAACCACTTAGCCTATTTTAATGATTCTAGACTTAATTTAAAATTTTTTTGAGAGCATAATTTTTAAATTGCATTATTTCCTTTAACTTCTTTTTAGCCAAAGTTTTTTGTATAAATCCAATCCATCTTTGTTAAACTAACAAAAATAAATTTTTGCCTTCTATTTTATTTTATGTAGAAGTCTTTTTGAAACTCTTCCTCTATTCATAACATTTCATAAATTAGGATTTAATTCTTTAACCCCGGATGTTTATTTTGATCTTCATTTTAATTAATTCAAGCGGTAGCTAAACTTAGGATTTCTTTTATTCCTTATAAGTTCATCTCCAACTTTTGCTCTGGAATAGCAAAAGCTTAAGTATGGGGGTATTTGATGAATTGTAAATATACCTATTTTTGTGTACATTTATTTAGTTGTTTTCATTTATTTTTGTCGTTTTTACTTATTTTTATTCAATAAAATGCTCCTATTTTTGTAAATATTATACTAACTTTGTTTATTTTATTTTTCAGAAAAAATCAAAAATCTGCCAAAATTTGACATGTCACGCCCGTGACAAATGGGTCACGCCCGTGACCAGGGCGTGACACGTCAAAAGCCGTGAAATCAGCAATTTTCTGAAGTTCAAAGCCTGTCACGCCCGTGTCACCCGAGTCACGCCCGTGACCCAAGCCCGTGACACTCCACTCGACGATTTCATCTCGACATTCGTCGAGTGTCGACACCAGCCGACACGCCCAGAGTCACGCCCGTGACCTGGGGCGTGACCTTTCCAGCTAGCCCGACAAGACCCGCGCGGCGACTTTTTGGCGCACCGCGCCCAGATCCACCTGCCTGTCACGCCCCCTGTCACGCCCGTGACCAAGGGCGTGACCTCTGCGAGACCGACACGTGTCCAGGCCGAAGTCAACTTTCCCGTCAAATCGCCGGCCGCCTTCCAAATAGTACTGTCACGCCCCCTGTCACGCCCGTGACCAAGGGCGTGACTCATGTAAATTTTTTTCTATAAATTCAGAGCTGCTGCTTAGGATTTCTGTTCCCCTTTTGGGCACCATTTTGTATAGGGTTGTGCTGCCGAAATGCTTCCAAGGCTTATGTAAGGGATAATTTCTCCCCCCCCCCCTCCTTAGTTTTATTTTCGTGTCTTTGTAACTCGTCTTTTCATTTAATGAAATATGTGTTTTCTTCTCTTATATCGCCTTTGGAATGTATCTATGCAAATCTCCCCTATGCAATCTTATTTTTCATTTTGTTTTAACTTAGTTTTCTTTCGTTCTTTTTTATATGCGTGTGTGTGTGTATGAGGTTAGACTTTTACTTTTATGATTTCATAAGTTCTGTTTACTTAGGTTAGTTTAGTTTTAGGATTCCTTTTTGGTACTCTCTCCATTTTCATTCTTATAAGACTATAAAAACGGTTATAAAAGTGGTTTTTAATTCCTTTTAAATTAGGCTCTTTAGGATTGTAAAACTTTTCGTTCTCTTTTAGTTTTATTTCCACTTTTTAGGCGTTTCTATAAAATTATAAGAATGAAAACTTAATCGTTTTAATTTTTCTAGCATTTTCGTTTTTGCATTTATTTTCAAAACTTTTTCCTTATTTAATTTTTTCACTCTCTTTTTATGCATTTCTACCGCATTCTAGCGGTAGAAATGTATTCGTTTTAATTTTCGAGCACTTTCATTTTTCGGTTATTTACAAAACTTTCTTCCCGTTTAATTTTTATTTCAGCTTTTTATGCATTTCTACCGCATTTTAGCGGTAGAAATGCAGTTGTTTTAATTTTTCGTTAACTTAGTTTTTGCAATTTTTTCGCTCGTTTGTGTGTGCGCATTTATTTCCGCCTACTCGTTAAGAGTTAAATGGCGCTTTGCTTTATTTTAATTCTGTCGAGTGTGTGCGTGTGTTTTACTTTCCTGTAGAGTGCGTGAGTTTTCATTTATGTCGAGAGAGTGTGTGCGTGCGTTGCATTTATTTTGTCCTACTCGTTTGAGTAGGACCCGTATTTATTTTCTCCTACTCATTTGAGTAGGACTTGCGTGTGTGCGTTTTACCGCTTTCTTTCTCCCGCCCACGCAGTTGCGCCGGGACTCGCAATTTACTGCTTTCTTCAGTCCTACTCGTTTGGGTAGGACTTGCAATTTTCAGCTTTCATTTACTGCTTTCATTTTATCGCTTTCATTTACTGCTTTCTTTACTGCTTTATTTTCTGCTTTTCCCGCAAGCCGTCCTCATTCCGATGAGTGGCTAACCGTTCTTAGCCCTCGGCATCGAAGAGCATTGGGACAGATAAAATAGCTTAAAATAACTAAAGGTCTAATCTTTCTAATTAATTAATAACACTTAAGGTTTGCCCGGGGTTTACGACGCGTAGGACCACATATCGATGTGTGGGCCCTATTTCCGTAGTCCATATGCTAGCTAGCCGAGAGGCCGTGCATATGGACCGATCACCCCTTGGCAAAGAGAGTTCCGCACTAACCCTCGAGAGAGGAGGCGCGCCAACTCTACCGGATTGGGTCCCCCACCCAATAGCGGGGTTCTTAGCGTAATGCGGGCGTTAAGAGGAATCCTTCGTCGGACGAGAGCCCGGTCGAATAGTCTTAGCGTTCAGGTGAGCGATAGCCCTATAGCTAGGTGAGCTCATTTTAGTGGAACCTCCACGGCCAAGTCTCCGCCTTAATTAATTAGAAATTTAGGAGCTCTTTTTATTTAAAGTCTATTTTAGTTCATTTGTTTTTTTTCGGTGCCATCGAGCTAAGCTCTTCATCGGCACCACCTTCAAGCTTTCTTTTTATTGCTTTCATTTTTTTTCTGCCATTTTCTTTTTTATATATATAAATACCCGACAAGTATTATCGGTAAAATAATAGTCCCCTCCAGGGAAGAGTAGAAATAATCGAACCGGACCCGAGAACAATACGACCTCGATATTCCACCCGGAATATCCTGTACTACTCACGATAGGTGCACTTGCCTCCTTTCGTTAAAACTCGATTTCTAAACCTTTTTTATATCCAAAATAAATAAATAAATACGCGCGACCCGTTTTCTTAAATAAAATTCACTTCCGCCTTTTTTCGCAAATAAAACCGCCGGGTCGCCGCGTGACCGTAAATAATTTTGGAGTTTTAACCATCACTAACTAAACACAGAGCAATCACAAACCACAACCAGAAAATAAAAGAAAGTAAGCAACCAGATGACACAAGGAGCTATAGTGGTTCCCCAATCAATCTGGGTACATCCACTCTTCTACCACCCTAGGTAGGAATCCACTACAGGATGAGTTGATCAGGTGTCTTGGGCACCAATGAGCTTTTGATAAGGTACTCAAAAACCAAACCAGATTTTTTGATCAGGTGTCTTGTCACTACTGAGTTTTGACAAGGTCTCAGAAACCAACATAAACTTTTGAAGGGAGTTTGAAAAACCCTTTACATCAGAGAGAGAGAGATGATCTTCTCTGTCAATAATCATAGAGAAGATAGTGGATGTTGTCAAAGCTCGCCCTGAGTTCTTGAGTTGTTCAGGAAGTGAAGCTTTGTAGTAGGGTGATAGGCCTTCAGAAGATTTGATCTCCAGCAAAAGATGATTTCAGCAGTAGCTGAAATGTGTGTTGTCTGGAGTCTTGAATGATGATGGCCTTTGAACACTGGAATCAAAAGGGATCTGAAAATTTCAGTATGTTGATCTCCTTTTGTGATGTGTGTTCTTGTAAGAGTTCTAAGACTGTGAATATCTGCAGCTCCTTTTTTTGTTGTTGTTGTTCACTTATTTATGATGTTCTATGTTATACAGCAGGGATGAAAAACTGATCTTTTATTCCTTATATCTGAATGAATATTTCTCTGTCCAAGATAGCCGTTAGCCTGTCATAAATGACTTCCTTAACTGCATTTTGTCTTCTGGAGGAAAGTCCAATAAAAACATTCCTTTGAAAATCCCTTGAAACTTGCTCCATATAAATTGAAAACGGCTATAAGATCCTGGACATAAATTCTAAGAATAATTCCATAACTGTCTGAATTTGTATCTTGAAAAACGTCGATCTCACCAGAAAAACGTCGACCTGAGCTCTACTATCGTTGAACTGAGCTCAGAGACTGGTCTTAGACTGAAACAGAGATCGTCGATCTGAGCTCAACTATCATCAAACTTAGCTCAGAGATAGAGAAACAAACTGGAGACAAGAACATCGATCTGAGCTCGAAGATCATCGAATGGAGTTCGACGACTCGTTGAAGTTGAGCTCAGAGATCGTCGAATGGAGTTCGACGATTCGTCGAAGTGAGCTCAACGATCGTCGAATGGATTTCGACGATTCATCGAAGTGAGCTCGACAAAATGACTTAGTCTCCTGAACTGAAATATCTGGTCTTGAGTGCAGCTTTCAAACCTAAATACTAACCCTTAGACTCAATTCTAATTGACTTTTAGATCTATACATTTCAAAACAGATTTCCTAAAAGACATAGTGATCCTTGCCCAAATCAGTAATAGGGTGTTCCAACACTTTTATTTTATTTAACCGTTTTTTGTATTCTATGTGTGAGGAAAATCGACCGAAGGATCATCGAAATCTGGGAAGGGTTTCACGAGAGATCATCCCGGTGAGGAATGTCTAGATCAGGGGATCTAGTGGGGATCTAAGACCCTTTCGAGTAGGAAGGTGAAGAGACGACCTGAAGACCTTTCTCGGGGGGAAAGGGAGAGAGCCAACCGGTCCGGGTAGAGGGTCAGTATAGAAACAAAAAGGGTAATTTGTATTTCATTTCCTTTGATCTCCGGCGACATGGAGATCCATTTTTGCTACTGCAAACATCTGTTCTTGTTGATTAAAATTATATATTGTTTATTGCATCTCAAAATCATGGTTGTTTGTTGTTTGTGGTTTGAGCGCTGTGTGAGAGATATGAAAATGAAATCTTACAAGAGATTCATTCTCAGTGACCTACCGCCAAGCAGTAGTGGTCTACCACCATGCAGTAGCTTCCAGAAAGTGTTTTCTTGGAAAATTTCATTTTAATTTCACACTATCTTCGCAAACTTTATTCACCCCCTCCTCTAAGGTAGGTCAGCCGACCTAACATTTTTCAATGCACATGAGTAAGGAGTATAACTACCAAGGTTCTCAGCACATATAATGCTTATTAAGACTTATCTATGAACAAAGTAGTGTTTGGGAGATCACATTTATTTTTTTAATTATTTTTGTGATCTGGTGTACTAAGAGAAGTGGTGAATATTTTGTTTGCTACAAGATACTTTACAACCCTTTTTCCAAGGTACTTAACCTCACAATGCTCATAAGACTTATCAGGAGGGTGAGTAGTGTTTGGTAGAGTTTTCCGTGTCAATGTTTTGTTTTTTTCTAACTAAGGATGCTGAATTCACTTGTTTTTCAAAAAATATTATTTTAATTTTTTAACCACATTTCTCTAAAGAATAAGTGCATGAAAAACAAAAAAATTGAATAATTAATTTAATGTAGTGTTTGTAATCTATTTATGCATTTTAATTATTATATTATTATACTAAATAATCATGCAAATATAAGATTAAAGACACATATAGGTTATCAAAATAAGTGAGTAAATAAGATCATTATAAAACATAAACATTACTCCTATTTAAGGGCATGCTAAGCAATCTTACACATGTTTTCTACATTCAATTTCATCCCACATAACAAGATAATATTCAAGAGATGACATAAACAAAAAAATATTTTAAGAAATTTAAAATTAAATTAGACATTATATTTAATCTTTAATTGATATAATTTAATCATGCTTGACAATGACAATGAATAATAAACAGTTTTTATATTTTTTGATCTTTATGAAACTACATAAAAAACATATTTTTGATTTTTTTAAAAAAATATTGTAATTTTGTATTTGAGTTTTTTTAAAATTTTAAATTAAATAGATTTCTAAAAAAAATAAAAATATATTAATTGCATTTTAGTATAAAATTCTTCTATGTTAGAAATGTTGGGTATTGTATCCACAATAACCAAGATTTGAAGAAGGGCCAAATTAAGCTCAGATGAATTGTGACTGTATTGATGTTGCCTTTGAGATATGTACTTGTAGGATTTCATTGCTAAGTGCACACCAATGTCAGGTTATTGTGAGTCAGTAAACACAAGACTACACAATATAATTCCACATTGTGCAGGCCAAAGTGTTGACACACATTTAATCTCTCTATTGGGGTATACTTCTATCCCAAGTATAGGAGAAGGCTCAAGGATGGTCAAGGCTTAGTTTAAGGATGAATAATTTCTCCTAAGTAAAATTAATCGAGTATGGTTTGGAATACTCATCGAATTCGTCAAGTATCAGCTTGATACTCGTCGAATTCTTCGTGTATGCCTTCCATACTCGTAGAATCCATCACTTATAGTTTGGGAAAATTCGTTGAAGAATTGAAAAATCTGTTAGGTAAAATTTGCCGAGTATCGTCTTGCATACTCATAGAATTCGTGGAATGTATCTAACGATACTCTCCGAATTTGTCGAATATGCTAAGTGATATACGACAAATTCGTTGAGTCTAGTCAACGCTACTTCTCTAGATTTTTCCAAGTATAATTCATCGTGTATCTAAGCGTTGAGTGCGTTGAGTTAACTCGATAATATTTGACGAATGCAGCCTATGGAGTTGAGTGAGCAAAAAGCGTTGAGTGCAATGACGTTGAGTGCGTTGAGACTTTCAACCGATACTCGACGAATTCATCGAGTATACTGCTGATAATCGATGAATTCATTGAGTATGACTCCTCTCCATGGCATTGAGTTACCAACCGACATGGGATGATTTAGCTAAGTCATTTTCGTCATATATCAAGGTGTAATTGAGGAGTATCATTATGATACTCGACCATACTCGACGAATTTGACTTAGGTCATTTTTTCGATAATTTCTTCTTCTAGTGACGGGTTCGGCCGACCATGCACAGTACCTTCTTGCTTTCATTTTTGGAAATATTCTTTATACCATTAGATGATATATATCTATAAATACCTAGGGATATTTCTCTTAATTGCTAATCTTGCTATTGTGCTAATTTTCTCTCCGATTCAAAACAAGAATAGCTTCCAAATCAGTGATCGTCGGCTTCCTGTGAGTACGGGGATTTCCGTTCGGCCGACAAATGTAAGAACTGCAAGATCCGATCTTCCTCAGTCCATACTTCAAGACGAGTGCAGATTCAAGTTTCAAGATCTTAAAGATTTTAAGTTTCTGAGTTCTTCAAGTTCAAGATCCATTATTTTCAAAGAATGTCAGACTGAAGTCTTCAGATCTAGTGTAATTTTGCTGTAACAATTATTTTCTCTTGAAGGAGAATTTTCTCTGAGTTTGTAGATCTGTTTTTGGATCGAGTGAGTAGATCTGTTTATGTATTGAGTATGTAGATCCGGTTGTGGATCAAGTTGTAGGAGAGTGTTTTCCGAGTGGTAGGAGCGTCGTCTCTGAGTTATAGGAGTTGCGGCTTCGAGGTGTAAGATTTTATGAAATCTGAGTTTGGTGAAGTAGCCGAATCTAGCCCTTGTTGTAGATAGGCGAGGCAGGAAAGTGGACATACCCAACTCGAGGAACCACTCCAAATATGTGTGCTTATTTTTTGTGTTTTGTATTCCGCAAAAAAGACATAAACATCACATATTCACCCCCTCCAGGTGATTTAGGTAGATGCTAGATACTTTCTATTGGTATCAGAGGGAGGTTTTGTTCGATAAGGCTAACACCTTGAACAAGATCCCTAATATAGCACTTAGATATTCCGTATATTCATCATGGACAAAAACAAAGACATGTCATCTATGAAGCTGCCTGTATGCACGAAAGAGAACTTTCCCATGTGGAAAGAAAGAGTCAGGATCTTCATAAAAGTTGCGGATCCCAGAATATTCTAGATTGTGGAAGATGGACCATATGTTCCTACACAACCATCAGCTCTGAACCCAGCTATTCTTATTCCCAAGAAGATGATGGATTTAACGAAGGATGGAATTGCTTTGGTCTCCTTGGATAAGAAAGCAAGAACATCATTGCAAGCGCATTGGACGACTCTATGCTCCAAAACTATTTCCACTGCAAGTCTGCCAAGGAAATGTGGGATTGCTTTGTAGTTCTGATTGAAGGGACCGAAGAGGTTCGAGATGATCAAAGATATTTACTGAATCAAGACTCTACATCGTTTAAGCAAGGATCAAGTGACACTATTGCTGACAGCTTCAAATTTTATTTCAAGATCGTGAACGACCTCAGGAACTATGGTCGCACATTCACTAATGGCGAGCTCAATTACAAATTCCGAAGATCCCTAACTAAGGATAGGGATACCAAATTTGTTGCTATTATGGAATTTGGGATGTTACCAGAAATCGACCCCCAGAACCTGTTCGGGAAGCTGCTCTCCTACAAGCTTCAAATGAACACCCGAAAGAAGGAGGAGTAGAACAACAGAACTTCAAGCAGAGACAAGTCTGTTGCTTTGAAGGCCGAAGGTTCTAGAAAATCTATAGATGATGTAGGCCCGTCCTAAAGAAACTAAATGGACGGAGTAACGACGACTCTCGCTTCGCTCAACGCCCACTTGTCCTCACAATAATGAAACAGAACAACTATAATTTTTGTTATTTATCTCTCTCACTAACGAACGGGTAGCCGAACCGCAAGTGGATCGGAGATTGGCTATAGGCCAAAATCCTCTCCGGCTAAAAGGAACAATATTGGTTCCGACGAGCTTGGATTTGTACCAAAATAGATCCACCAAGAAAATCACGATTCGAAAGTGGTAGGATCTATCCCAACTAAAGGAAAAAAACAAGGATCGCCAATCCTCTCGGGAGTTATCGAAAAACCAAACGGAAATCACAAATCTATTATGAGTAATACCGCGAAAATTAAGGTTTCGAAAATCCACGCAAAAATCGTCCACCACAAGAACTATCTAAGAGGAATAAAATCTCTTGAGTAGGAATTTCGTTACCCCTCTCGGAAATGTAGATCCAAGATTTTGGATCCACACAAATAATCACCCTTCCCTTGAAATCCGTGGGAAACGCACCATGGATAAAGACCTCGTCCGTCTTCCCCGCCTCCCACCGTAGAAGTTCACCCAAACCGTTCTTCCTTGCACTTGCTTCTCCTCCTCCAAAGTTGGTCGTATACCTTTGAGAGAATTGGATGGACACGTAGATGAGAGGAGGTAGTAAGGAAGAGGGATGAGGGAAGAAACTAGAAGAAGAAGAGCGAGAGAAGGGGGGGGGGGCAAGAAGAAGAAGGATGGGAAACACCCCTTGGGCGGCGGCAAGGAGAGAGGGAGGGGGAGATAGAAAAATAGGGTTTGGAGGAATTCTGAATTTGATTTCAATAATAATCTAAATGACAAAAGAGTCTTTGGCCTTATATATAAGGCTTACATCCAAGGGGATATTAGCAGCCTAGAATTAGCGGCTAAACGCACACCATAAGTTCGACATGATAGAAATAAAATCGTTTATTACAAACCACATAAATAGATAAATGCAGACCAAAAACTAGCACGGTAAATTATATTGAATTATTGTTGTGTGGGCGAAGATTGTAGCCGTGTCTGCTACGGCGCCACAAATCTTTGGCCGGTGGTTCATCATCATCATCTTCCGCCATTACCCCATGATCACCAACGGCGCCATGGACGTCATCTTTGTCACCAAGTTGGCCGTCGTGGTGGCCGTCGCCATCAATCCTCCCCCGCTCAAAAGGACTCCTCACCGATGAGTGGGCGGGTAGGTAACGACATAAAAGATCCTTATCTAGAAGAGCCAACTCCGAGGCAGAGAGCCAAGAGTCATCAGAGGCAGGATGACCACACCACCAGACGAAAAACCTGTGAATGTCACCGTCAGGAGTGGGAAACACTGCATCCTGCAAAATCCTGTCAGGCAAGAAAGCGGTTCGGGGGAACCTTGGAAATACGTTAGGCAAAGAAGAAAAACAGGTTTCATTATCTATAGGAAACATACCTCCCGGAGAATCCGAAGGGGAGAGCGATCCAGAAACAATCTCACACCCCACCCCATTAGAAGGTATAGTGGAAATATTAAATGGAGAGACAGAAAGTTCAGGTGTTGGAGAGACATAAAGCGTTAAATCTAAAACAATAAAAACAGGGGAGATTCCCCAATCAGCTGGTAACTTTAATAAATATGCATTTTCGCCTAGCTTCTTTAAAACCCGAAAAGGACCAGCTCTCCTGTTCGCCAATTTCTTTAAGGTGCCCGAAGGTATCCGTTCAGTGATAAGACGAACCATTACCAAATCACCAATATTCAAGGGGACTGCTCGCCTATGTACATTAGCATTCGATTGATAAATAGCATATTGTTTAGCTAATGTCTCACTAATGTGCTTATGGAGAGTGTGAACGTGTGAGGCGAAGTCCTGTGCAAATTGACTGGATTTAAAAGATGGTTGTAACAGAACTAAGTCAAGATGTATGGGCGCCTTATATCCATGCAAGATCTCATTTGGAGATAAACCGGTGGACCTATTCTTAGAATTATTGTAAGCTAATTGAGCATGAGGAAGAATAAGGTCCCACGTACCTTTATGATCACCCACTAAACAACGAAGTAAACCACCCAAGCTTCGGTTAACCACTTACGTTTTCCCATCCGTTTGGGGATGATAGGATGAAGAAAACATAAGTCTAGTACCCAAAAGCTTCCAAAGTATTTTCTAGAAATAGCTAGTAAATTTAATGTCCCTATCAGTCACTATCATTTTGGGGACGCCCCGATGTGCCACGACCTCCTTGAAGTACAACTTAGCGACATGTGATGCATCTTTGGTGTTACGACAAACGATAAAGTAGGCCATTTTGGAAAAGCGATCCACTACGACCAGAATGGAATCGTGTCGCCTAAATGTCAAGGGTAGTCCCAATATGAAGTCCATGCTAACGTCCTCCCATGGAACAGACAGAATCGGAAGTGGTGTTTAAAGACCATCATTGGTCTTGTTACCTTTCGCTAATTGACATACACGACAACTCCCTACGATTTTATTGACCATTGGTTTGAGGCCCGGCCAAAAGAATTTGTCCTCTACTAGTGTTATAGTTTTATCTCGACCAAAATGTCCACCTAACCCTCCACTATATAACTCCCATATAATAAAATGGCATAACGAAGAGCGGGGAATACATAATTGTGTGTGTTTAAATAGATAACCGTCACAGATTTAATATGTAGAGATAGTAGAAGGAGAATTGTCCTGAGCGGCTAAGTAGATATCCTTAAAATCTGGGCATTGAACATATTCATCCTTAATTCATTCCAATCCTATAAAAGAAACTTCCATTGTAGATAGGAATAGGGTGACTCGGCTAAGAGCGTCCGCCACACGATTAAACGTACCCTTAAGGTGTTTGATAATGAATGTGTACTCTTGAAGGTAGAAGACCCATTTGGCGTGCCGAGGGCTGATTTTATTTTGTGAGTTTACAAATTTTAGCGCCTCATGATCTGATAAGATTACAAACTCTTTCGATATAAGATAGTGTTGCCAATGTTGGAGACAACGTATCACAACATAAAACTCGCGATCATATTTGGAATAATTTAACTTCGGTCCCGCAAGCTTTTCGCTAAAGTATCCTATCGGATGTCCCTCCTGACTTAAAACTCATCTGATTCCTATCCCAGATGCGTCACATGATAATTCAAATACCTTGCTAAAATCCGGCAACCGTAGTAGTGGGGCTTTAGACATCCATTCCTTAATCGTTTGAAACGCACTAGTGGCCGCTTTAGTCCAATTAAAATCACCCTTATTCATACATTCAGTGATTGGTTCCATGATACTACTAAAATTTCGAATGAACCTTCGATAAAATGTGGCCAATCCATGAAAACTTCGAACCTCCCGAATATTTTTTGGTTCCGGCCACTCTCTAATAACTTGGACCTTTTTAGGGTCAACATGAATATCTTCGGAACTCACTATGTATCCTAGAAACTCTACGGAAGTCACACCAAATGCGCACTTTTTAAGATTAATAAATAAATTTTCTTGGCGCAACGTGGAAAGGATTGTCCTTAAATGTGTTTCATGGTCCATCGGCGAGAGGCTAAATACCAATATATCATCAAAGTATACCACTATAAATTTACCCATTTTTGTTTAAATACTTGGGTCATCAACCTCGAGAAGGTACTCAGTCCGTTGGTGAGCCCCTCTCCAAGCACTAACCACTCATAGAGCCCATCCTTAGATTTAAATGCCGTTTTCCATTCGTCTCCTTCCCGTATTCGTATTTGGTGGTAACCACTTTTAAGATCCAACTTTGAAAATATGGTGGCTTCGGATAGCATATCTAGTAAGTCATCCAAACGGGGAATGGGAAACCTATATTTGACAGTAATTTTATTTATGGCCCGGTAGTCTACACATAATCTCCAAGACTTATCTTTCTTTGGCACCAAAAGGGCAGGGACGGCACAGGGGCTCTTACTATGTCGAATAAATCCCTTTGCTAATAAATCTGAAATTAAAGTTTGTAACTCATTATATGCGGAGGGATTGAGCCGATAATGAGGTAGATTAGGCAATGATGAGCCCGGGACGAAGTCAATCTCGTGCTGAATTTCCCTTATGGGTGGAAACTGAGATGGTAAGTACACCGGAGAGACATCCTTATACTCTTCCAATAATGTTCGCAGAGATGATGGTAGGTTCTCTAAAGAGGGTGAATCTTCCTTAGCTTGTATACATACTAGAGCATAGATGATACCATCCATGAAAGTCTCACGCTCTAACTCCTTACTTATCAAGCTTATAGTTTTCTTTTCCGCAGGCACAATTGTGTCTTTGGAGGCAATCGACGGATCCTTAGGCAGTGTGGGTTTCAAGACAACGGTCTTACCATTAAACTTGAACTTGTAGGTGTTGGCTCGACCGAAATGGGTCACGTCATAATCATAAAGCCACGGGCATCCTAATCGTACATGATAGACATCCATGGGGATGACGTCGCACCACACCTTATAGATATAGCTCTTCACCGTAAGTGGCACTAAACATCGCTTAGAGACCGCGATAGACGTTTTGTTTACCCACGCTATTTTATATGGATGGGGGTGTGGTTCAGTGACTAAATGCATACGAGTGATGGCGTTCTCCGAAATGACGTTCATGCAACTACCACTATCTATTATTAATTTGCACCACTTTTCACCGCTTTTAAAATTCAATGAAAAGATATTCGTCCGATTATATTCATCCGACGCACGCGGTGTGGCCAGAATACACCTCATAACCATCATATAAGAATCATCTTCAATATCACTCGGCTCGGCGTCAGATTCACCACCAGCTTCATAGACGATCTCTGCGGCCTCAGACGTGGAGTCTAATAGTGTTAATGGTTTACTCTTAGTGGGGCACTCACTAGAGTAGTGGCCTTGGATTCCGTAAGAATAACATGTGGCATTAGACTTACTAATCCGTCCTATCGAAAATCTCTCACCGGTGGGATTTCTTATGTTCCTAGCAGTAATAACTACGGAATTCGAATCAATTGATTGAAACTTTCCCTTGTACCGCATGGTGGACAAAGGTGGGGATCCTAAAATGAACTTTCCCTTATGGAATGCTCGTCCCTTGGACTTGTAGGCATGGTTATTTTCTATATCCAAGGCCGCATTGAATGTCGTGTTAAGGTCCGTATGACGATAACGCAGGAGCTTGCCTTGGATGTCCGGGTTGAGTCCCTTACAAAAATGGGAGAGGGTAACTTCGGGCATTTCTCGGACATCACAACGCACCATCATATCCTTAAGGAGTCCCATGTACTCCGCTACCGATTTCCCCCCCCCCCCCCCGACAAAGGGTGGCTAACTCGTCTAACATTTGGGTTCAGTGATACGTAGGGACATATTGGTCAGTCAGGAGTGCTTTCACGACAGCCCACCCAATTGGGGGTACTCCATTCACGGTACCTAGACGCCTCTCTTTGTTCACCCAGAACGTTTTGGACCTACCCAGAAGTTTCATCCGTGCAACCCGCACCTTCTCACTGTCCGTCAGGTTGTGCCACTCAAAATAGCACTCAATCTCCATGATCTAGTCTAGAAATACTTGGGGTTCACCCATACCATCGTATGAGGGTGGATCAATCATAACGGCCCGAGTTACATCGAACTCATAAGGGGCTCGAGGCGCTTGATCATCGTCTTGATAACGAGGTTGGTTTTGTCTTTCCTCTCATTGGTTAGCGACCTGGGGTTGGGGACCCAGTCGATTTATCCCAATGCCATGATTACGAGGCGCCACTTGATTTAACGCCAGCCCTTGTGTTAATTGGGTGAGTGCATCGAACCTAGCGTTAAACTCTTCCCGAAGCTCCGCAATTATGGCCGGAGCGTGCTCATTATCATGGTCATCTGCCATATTGGAAGTGGATGGGGAATACTCCGTGCCATGCCTAGTGCGCATGAATAACAGGAGAAAGGTCATTTTTGACCAGGATAAATTTATAAAGTCGGATTGTTTTGACACTTATTGACTGGGTGAACGAAAATACTTTTTCAGGCTTTTGTTCTTAAAAATATAAGGGGAGTTCTTAGGTATTTCTTTGTAATTTTCTGCAATTTTTTTTTACTTTTACTATTCGCAGACCAGATTTTGAAATTTTAGGTTTATGTTGTATATTACGGACCGTGGACAACCAAGTGAGAGTCGAAAATCCTACGATAGAAAGATTTAAGGATGGTGTCGATTGAGAAATCAACACAAACCTGGCTCTGATACTAAAATTGATGTAGGCCCGTCCTAAAGACACTAAACGGATGGAGTAACGACGACTCTCGCTTCGCTCGACGCCCTCTTGTCCTCACACTAACGGAACGCAGCAACTATAATTTTTGTTATTTATCTCTCGCACTAACGAATGGGTAGCTGACCACAAGTGGATCGGAGATTGGCTATAGGCCAAAATTCTCTCCGGCTAAAAGGAACAATATTGGTTCCGACGAGCTTGGAGTTGTACCAAAATAGATCCACCAAGAAAATCACGATTCAAAAGTGGTAGGATCTATCCCAACTAAAGAAAAAAAAACGAGGATCGCCAATCCTCTCGGGAGTTATCGAAAAACCAAACGGAAATCACAAATCTATTATGATTAATACCGCGAAAATTAAGGTTTCGAAAATCCACGCAAAAATCATCCACCACAAGAACTATCTAAGAGGAAGAAAATCTCTTGAGTAGGAATTTCGTTACCCTTCTCGGAAAAGTAGATCCGAGATTTTGGATCCACACAAATAATCGCCCTTCCCTCAAAATCCATGGGAAACGCACCACGAATGAAGACCTCGTACGTCTTCCCCGCTTCCCGCCGTAGAAGTTCACCCAAACCGTAATTCCTTGCACTTGCTTCTCCTCCTCCAAAGTTGGTCGTATACCTTTGAGAGAATAGGATGGACACGTAATTGAGAGGAGGTAGTAAGGAAGAGGGATGAGGGAAGAAACTAGAAGAAGAAGTGCGAGAGAAGGGGGGGGGGGGCGGCCAAGAAAAAGAAGGATGGGAAAAACCCCTTTGGCGGCGGCAAGGAGAGAGGGAGGGGGAGATAGAAAATTAGGGTTTGGAGGAATTCTGAATTTAATTTCAATAATAATCTAAATGACAAAAGAGTCTTTGGCCTTATATATAAGGCTTACATCCAAGGGGCTATTAGCAGCCCAAAATTAGCGGCTAAACGCACAACATAAGTTCAACATGACAGAAATAAAATAATTTATTACAAACCACATAAATAGATAAATGCAGACCAAAAACTAGCACGGTAAATTAAATTGAATTATTGTTGCGTGGGCGTAGATTGTAGCCGTGTCCGCTACGGCACCGCAAATCTTTGGCCGATGGATCATCATCATCATCATCTTCCGCCACTACCCCATGATCACCAACGGCGCCATGGATGTCATCTTCGTCACCAAGTTGGCCATCGTGGTGGCCGTCACCATGGTCGTCGCCATCAATAGATGTGTCACCCATAAATACACGAGCTCCAGATACTCCTGAAGACTCTGAGCAAAGCACATCAAGTTCTGACCTATCTGATGGAGAGTTCTCCCTCATTTACAAATAGTTCAAGAAACTATTGAGCAAGAGGAGACAAATGAAAAGTCAGTCATCCTCTTTTTATTTCAGGAGATCACTTCATGACTGTGATCGAATGAAGAAAAGCTACAACAAGGAGGATAAGTATAAATCAAAACCGAATAAACAGTTTTCCTCTGACATTTTTTGCTACTGTTGTAATAAGACAGGACATGTGATTGCAGAGTGTCCCTATAAGAACAAGGATGGTACGAAGAAGGAAGAAAGGAGATCCTTCAAGGGAAAGAGAAAAGAAGAAAAGAGCTTCCTCGCCAAGAATTCAAAGACTCTCAGTGATAGTTACTCGACTGAGTCAAGCTTAGAAACAAAGGAAGCCAACTTTGGGCTTATAACAAAATCAGACGAGGAAGTGGGCGACTCTGAGTACCACAAGAAGGTAAATTCACACACAATACTCTCTGATTCTTAAATGTCAACAAATTGTCATGAAGGCTATTTTTATGATGATGATGAATCCGAATTGATGGCTCAGCACGAGCACCTATTAAAGGCTTTCGACAAATGTCGTAAGGTAGTTAAAAAGCAGTTAAAAGAGATTGCCTCTCTCAAGGTAGTGGAAACTAATTTGAAGGAAGAAATTGCCAAATTACTTCCTCTTAGAGATGAAGTCCACTCCTTGAAAGAGGAACTCAAGGGATACACTGAGATATTGAGTCTGAAAGAAAAATATCTTGATGAGCTGGAAGGAAAGCACGTGGTGGAGAGAAAACTCGTTAATAGTTTCTCCAAGCCGAAAACTGTTCTCCCTCTCATTGATGAGTTATCAGCTCCAAATAAGGGTCGTGGTCTTCGCCGCGTAGCTGGAAAGGGTAAAGCTGCCAAGAATTCCAGTGCCAAAGAAAAGGGGAAGGCACCCATGGGTCAACCCTCATTTAGGAAGGTAATCTTCTCGACGAATAAGTTTGACCTTGAGTCATCCTATGGTCATCATGATAGGCCTACTTATGTAGAGCCCAAGAACAGATACCAGGGATGGACCCGTCCCCGTGAATATGATGCCATTGTTTACAAAGCACCATTTGAAGAAATTCAGATGAATAGTTATGGTCTATATGTCCATGGACATAATATTAATAAGGCTTCAAAAGGAAAAAAATGTTGTACCTAAGGCTAAGGAGATGGGGAGCTCCAGTGTATGCTGCAACCAGGAGGCCTCCACCTCAAAGAATGCTGCCCCTACTAGACTTCAGCTCCAAGATGTAAAGCAGGTGTACAAGAGAAGGTACAATAGGTTTGACTGTTGGTGCTGCGACAAAATTGGTCATTTTGGCGCAGATTGTTGGTATAACCCTGCTAATTATGTAACCCAACGAGTTTACAATGCGAGACCAACCACTCTCATGGTTAATATTCCTAGTGGTGTTAAGCTGACTAGGAACCAATGACCCAAATACGTTTGTGTTCCTAAGGTAAAGTGAATTGCATTTGCAGAAATGTCCAAAAGATAACAAAAATTCGATCTGGTATTTCGATAGTGGATGCTCTCGGTACATGACCTGGATAAGAAGTCTTTTACTTGAGTATACCCCAATCAAAGATGGACCAAGAGTGATCTTTGGAGGGTCAGACATGGGAACAACAAAATGCTATGGTATGATTTCAAACGACGTAGTCTATTTCACAGACGTAGCTTATGTTGAAGAATTACACCATAATCTTATAAACATAAGTCAGCTATGTGATAAAGACTACATTGTTGAGTTCTGCAAGGACAAGTGCTTGATAAAATCGTCTGTAAATCTGGAGAATGGTCTTAACAAGCACTTGGAGCTGAAATATTTCTATTTGAATTTTCTTTGCTTAGACAATTCTACCCCAGTGTGTTTTATGACTAAAAGTAGCATGTCTCTCTGTGACCAATGACAAAAGAGATTATCACATATTAATTTCAAAACAATAAATATGCTATTTCCTCGCAACTTAGTGTGTGATGCCCCCAACATTAAGTTCCTTAAAGAGAGTCCATGTCACTCCTGTCAAATGGATAAGCAGACAAGGGCAACCTTCGAAGGCATTACTGAGAAGGATTCTTAAAGAAGTTTATACTTAATTTAGATGGACTTATCAAGTCCTATGCCTATTCACAGCTTAGGAGGTAAATGAAAGTCTTTATTTCAAAGATAGCTAAATCACCTAGAGGGGGGGGGGGTGAATAGGTTTCTTAGTCCTCAGTGACTAACTTTTGTTTTCTTTTAATTTGCTGCTTTATTGGTTGGTTAATTTCTTCTTTCATGATGAGCTACCTGCACAAGGAAAACCAACACAACATTGTACACAAGAATTTATAGTGGTTCCCCAATCTTTGTGTACATCCACTCTCTTCCCACCTTGCCAACTTCCTATTGCTCAAGGCACCTCTCCAAGACAATGCTCCAAAGATCTTACACCTCAGATCCCTCAAGATCTCTCAGTCACCTCCAAGTATTACACGTCAGCCACTAGGGCCTACACACAGTGATACAAGTATCACCTACCTCAGGTATTTATGCCCTACCACTCAGGCTTTGGAGGATAGCCCTACCTTAGAGCAAACTTGCTTATACAACTCAGGAACAAGTGTCCTACCACTCAGTGATCAACTGATCACCTACCACAGAGCAAGTTTGCTCCTACCTCTTAGATCCACAAATGATCCTATAAGATGGAAGTGGGTTGTTGAGGTTCTTGAGGGACTCAAGAGGAATTCCTCTGTGCCAATCTACCTTAGGTGAGTTAAACTCAACCCCCACTTTGACGCCAGGATTGTTTTTTTGTGTCTACTTTTCTGGACTAAGTACACCTCAGTCCCAACTACTTTACAATAATAAGAATATCCACTTGTGCTGGAAGTGACATGCAGAATACTGTTCTGCTCCTTTCTAAGCTGAACCAAAAGCTCAGCCCTCTCTTCTTCACAACAACAATGATGCATATGGTTTGGATTATACTAGAAGCAACTTGCAAATCATCTTCTCTACCTTTCTGAACTGAGCCTACTGCTCAGCTCAATCTCCTTATTCACAGCTCACCAAGAGAATATTCTTTAGAATTTGTTGGCTAGATCTGTGAAGGACTTGGAGCAAGGGTCGGCCCTACCTGCTATCTTTTTCTCAGTGAATCACCCTGAGCTTGCTAGCTAGTGCAAATGAAGATGGCACCAACAATCTTACTATTGAAGATGTTGATGTCAACAGCTAACTTATTATGCCCCTAGACTTGTTGTCTTGGGCTCACTATTATTCAGCTATACCCACAACAATGGCAATTGGGAAGAACGACTGTAACAACTTCTCTTTCTGTAAAGAGCTTCTCCTTTTATTTAATGTAACCCAACGACTCTTTTAACAGTGGGCCCACTCTATTAATGCTGGTTGCATCCTTGCTTTGACGCCTAACTGAGGTACAGTAGCCCTGCAACACCTTTTGTCACGTACTGTTGCATTACTGCTAACAATTTGAATATTATCGACGTTTTGATTTGCTGACATCATCACCTGAAGACTTAGTAAAAATTGAAGCATCATTAGTATAGGCGATGAGTGAGTGATCTTCACTCAATGCCAAAGTACTTAGACAGTTTTACTGTCTCTTGGTGTTGAGTGAGTTACCTTCCCTCAATGACAAACTACTTAGAATATAAATCTGTTTCTAGGCATTGAGTGATTCAGCTTCACTCATCTCTAACTTGCTTTCTCAGCTTTCTGCTACTTGGCGTTGACTGAGTGAGCATCACTCAATGCCAAATACCTTAGACAAAATTCTGTCTTCATTAGGCATTCACAACATTGAGTGAGTAATGCAGAGTCAACGCCTTTTGCCTTAACAGTTTCTGCAGCCTATTCTGCATGTAAGGCATCAAGGGCATTGAGTGAGCATGCCTCACTCAACGCTTTCTGCCTTAGCCATTTCTGCTTCTTCATCATCTTAAGCATTGACAGCATTGAGTGAGCATGCCTCACTCAATGCTTTTTTGCTTTAACAAATTCAATGTCATGGAGTTGAGAGCGTTAAGTGAACATACTTCCCTCAACGCTTTCTGCCTTAGCCAGATTTTTTGATTCAGAATCCAGTATGAGCTCGACGAACTTAGAACACAGTTTGACGAACTTTTATCTCAGCTTGACGAATAAGTAATAGCTCAGTTCAACGAACTTTGAGTTTAGTTCAACAAACAATGAGCTCAGCTCGACGAACATATGAAAGTTCAACTCGACGAACTTATGCCTTAGTTCGACAAACTCTAAGCTCAGCTATTCAACTAATTTGAAGCTAAGGCGTTGAGGGAGTGTGTAAGACCCCTCTTTTGTTTTTCCTTTAAAACCCCGGGGTCTTAGGCCCAGAACCGCCGCCTTGCGGTGACACCTTCGCACCCGGGAAGGTCGACACTACAAGACGCCGATCCTGCCGGCCAAATCGATCGCAGCTGACGCTAAAGTAGCAGTACAAGAGAAGACAAGTCCACAGCATATCACATATATATATAAAAATCTCCACGAAGGGAGTGTCCATAGAATAGTAAAGTGTACAGAAATAAAAAGGGCTGAAGCCCGGTACATCAATATCCTCACTACAGATCTCTCATGCGGAAGCAAAATAAAACAACTACTAGAAGTCTGAACTCACGGTCCTAGCTGGCTGTACTCCTGAGCTAGACTGCCCTATCTCCAACTGCACCTGTCTCCTGGGCTGCTCCTCCATACTCGGCTCCACGATCCCCTAATATGATGTGGTTCGAAAACCATTAGTCTAAAAGACTAAGCCCTATCGTCCCCCACCCCTTCCCCATGCTCCTAGGCACCGAGCGGGGAGGAAGAAAGGAAAGGACGTGAAAGAGGAGAGAAATCAAAAACAGGTGACAGGGGGACCTAGCTAGCAATTTATAATCAGGTTATAATGAGTAAAGTAAGAAAGGAATATAACCTTCACTTATGTGAATACACATAAGCCAAGGGATCTTCTACAAGGCTCCCATCGTATAAAATGTCCCATACCACTTTATACATTGGGGTGTCGGTTATCACAAGCAGCATATAAATATTGAAATAACCTTAATTTATAAACTTGCCCACACAAGCTTATAGATCAAGGGGTCGTTTTGCAGGGCCTAATGTATAAGCGTCCCATACCACTTATACTTTAGGTGTCAGGGTTAAATGAATCGATTATGCTATGACATGCAAGTGGGTATGATGGACATGCAAGTGCAACACACACACAATGACTCTGTGATCACAGACCTTTAGTTCCCACTTTTTGAGAGCTAGCATCACTCTCGGGTACCACCGCTGTGGCTACGGCAGCAGCGGAGCGGGCGTCTCTACTTCTAGGCCGGTATGCACACTACCAAGCCTTAGACCCCTCTCATACGCCTATGTACACGTCCAAGGTGCACTCTAGAGTCTCGCGTACGTACTTTGCTGACAACCCGTCAGTCTTGTTGGGTCGGATGTGCATTATCGGGGGTCGTCCTCCAGACCGCAATGTAAAACAACCCACTGGCCCCTCTAACTCTCACAACCGCCTGGTGCACCGTACTGCCATCGGTGTGACGAACGGCCAGTACCGCATGCCCCGCCACTAGATTTATGCACATGCAAGTTTATCGTATCAGAACCGAGCCAAAGCTCCCCGGACCATCCCGTCCGTCACAAGTATCAACCGAGCCAAAGCTCCCCGGACCATCCCGTCCGTCACAAGTATCAACCGAGCCAAAGCTCGTCGGACCGAAACGTCCATCTCTTATTCCAAACCTCATCCCTTTGAACACCGCGGGATGGCGCCCCTTTGAACACCTCGGGACGACTTAACCATTTCCAATACTTGTCCAACTAGTGAGTGCAGTGTGAAACCCTATTTACTAAATTACTCTTTTGATTTGTTCTTTAAGGTTTACGTTAACCCAGGACTGCCCCCGGTATTCCCTGTGGAGGGCTCTCAAGGGGCACTAGGAACTGTGTTGGGATTACGCTCAGCGTTCCCTTTCGCAAGGTACTTATTAATATTATTGGTTGATTTCCTTTACCCATTACCTTCTCATATTGCGATAGGCTAATCCTAAGGTAATTTAGACCTTTCACTCTCGCGGGCACGACGATCTTTCGTCGAACTCGCTTACCTTCTAACACACATCCACACGATTCCCACCACTCCTTAGAACTTTCTAGGTGACTCATCCACTTTTATTCAAACAATTCAACACGACTAACTACACCCTATTCCAACTCTTATCCTAATACAACTTTTCCCCAAATTACTATTTGCAGACCGACCTATACTGAGTGATGTTCATGATAGGATGTCCTTCGAGTTTTCATCCGAATGACCTAGGATTATTACTGGTGTCCTATCATGACATAAATGATTAAATTCCAGAATATTATATTTTTCTCAATTAATCTCCTATTTAAATAATTTCTTACAAATGTCAATTATTGCCAAGTTGATCATGAATTATCTTAAATTATGATCCCACTGACCCAAGGAATTTTTCATAAGTTGTAGAATGGTAAAATAATACTGTCAGCCAAGTTTTATAATTTTCTCTTCAATGTTTTCTATTTATCTCCTAAATAATTCAAAATTCACATATTGGATATTTTTCAAAGGAGGTATAAGGAATTCATTTCCAAAAATTCTAAGAAATTTCCAGCAAGCTCATAATGTTAAAAGAGTGCCAGAAACAGAATTTCACTAATTTTGAAGTAACAATGGCTATAAACTTTTATTTCTAAATAATTTACCAAAATGCCATTATGAAGATTTAAAAATTTGTGGTTCATCCAAAAATGCTGAGAAACTTAATCAAGGCTATTTATACTCAGATATGTCATCAATAATTTTTTCATAATTTTCTACTGAGTATTTGCAATAATTCTAAATTAAATGAAATAAGGGCAAAAATGTAATTTCCACATTCCTCTTATCAATATTCCTCAAGCAGAGACATAAAATTTTTAGGAGTTAAACATGTCATGATATTATTCTTGACAAAATTTGGGGAAATAACTAAGTGACAAACCTAATTTCAACATTTATTCTTCAAAAGTCATATTAATTCAATAATTCCAAATAATGGGATTTTTGATTCCAAAAATCCCATTATTTCAATGAGGGGTAAAACTCATCCTAATAGGCCACTGAAATTAATTACATGAATTTAGCATGATCCAAATGGGCCTAATACTCAAAATTTCAAAAATTACTATTGGCACACCAAGCCTAAGCATGTTCATCATTTGCATGTGGGATTACCCACCATACATTGGTCCAAACTTGATGAAATTTAAAACATATATTTATAATGTCCTGAAGGACAAGCCACCAAAATTTGGGACATTTTAGAGTTGAATTAACCCAAGAATCACCTAAACAAACCTAGGGGTAATTTGGTAATTTCACCATAATTTTATTTACAATAAATCCCAATTTTTGGGCAGGGCCTAAATATGCCCTAAACCAGTTACTTACCAAAATCTCAAGTCATATGGGCCTCTGGATGGGCTTGGGCATCACTTTCAAATTTCTGCATTTTGCTATTTGCAGCCCAAGGCCATTTAGTTTTTTGATCTTGCATGTGAGATATCTCAACATGCAGAGGGTTAAATTGTCTAATATTTCTACCATAGGTCTAATATACTACTAAGGGCAAGCCACCAACATTTGGGGCATGTTGGAGTTGATATGCTCCAAATATCAACAAAATTTAATTTATCATATTTGGACTAAAACTATAGCATTATTTTCCCCAAAAATTCCCATTTTTGGGGAGGGCCTAGATATTCCTATTTAAGCCATATGCCCATAATTTCAGCCCATTTGGACTTAGGGTTTGGGCAGGGCACCCATTTTAGTTTCTGCCCTACTCTAGGACCAGCCCTAGGAAAATGGCTCTATAGGGCAGTACACTTAACCAAAAATTATGTGTAACATGTCAAATTAAAGGTGACTCCAAGACCTACAATTTTCATGTTTAGAACATTTTATGAAAAAGGATGTAAGGGCCCTAAATATTGACTTGAAAAAATCGGATTTTAGGGGACAGAAATTACACTATTCATTTACTTAAATAATTCCTGGATTTATATATATGCATGGCACGGATCTTGACGCAGATCGGACGGCAGCTGCTCATCTTCTCCAATCCGATTGGTTTCTAGCCGAATTTTCACGGGGCTTTTCCCGGCCGCCTCCGGCGGTGCCACCACCGGCGATCATCAGCTTACCTCTCAAGGTGGTGGGGGCAAGCTTCTGCCGGCGGCTAGGGCGGCCGGAGGTGGCGGCGCCACCTCACCCGAGAGCTTCAAAACCACCATTAATGGCTGAAAAATGAAGATTTGGGTTCGTGCTCATTCGAGCCCGAACCCTAGCCTAAACATCCCTAAGATCTATACATGAAGAGAGAGGTGAGGGAGGACCTTCCCGGCGGCCTTGCGACGTGAGGAGCGGCGGGGAACCATGGCGGTGGTGGCGGCGCTTCTCCCTTGGTTTTAACGGCCCAAGCTCGTTTTCTCTCCCTCTCTGCTGCTGCTCTCCTTGTCCTGAGAGTGGTGAGACTGAAATGGGAGAGGGAGAGAGTGAGAGGATGAAGTATGGAGGGGAGGGTGATAATTCCTAAGTGCAAGGTGGAGGGATTTCTTTGTTATTGTCACCATGCATGCATGGGTGGGTCCCACTCCATCCAACTCCTTCTCATGACTTCCAAGGGTCGGCCAGCCCATGTGGGGGCTGATGGCATGGGTCCAAGTGGCTTATTCCACTAAATACCCTTAAATATACCTTTTTCTCTCTCCTAAATTATTCTTTAATTTTGAGATTCTCTCTCTCTCTCTCCTAGTCACTAAGTTGGCTGGTAAATCTCATATTGGCAGCCCACATATTTATTTCATCCACCAAAATATGGTTAGCCCAAGTGAGTTGGGCTTGAGCTTGAGTTAACCCATTTGGGCTAGCTTGACCCAAACCTAGGCTAGGGTTGACTTAGGTCAATTTGGTCTTTGAGGTTGGCCCAAATGGGTCCTTGGTGACCCATTGGCCTCCTCTGAGGCCTAGGTAGGGTTGTATTGGCCCTTTAGAGGTCACTTGACCCTTAAGTAGGGTACCTTGACTACTTTAGGGCTAGAGTTGACTTTGGTCAACTTAGCCTTTTTGGTTGGCCCCAATGGGTCCTTGGTGACCCGTTGGCCTCTCACTATGGTTATGAAGGTATGTGTGGGGTCCACTTGGCTAAGGGAACTTCAATTGGCCCTTGTGTAGGCCAGTTTGACCCAATGTAGGCTAGGTTGACCCATTTAGGGTTAGAGTTGACTTTGGTCAACTTAGCCTCTTGGGTGGACCCCAATGGGTCCTAGGTGACCCATTGACCTCACTATAGGGTTAGTGGGCTTGGGTGGGGTCCACTTGGCTTGGGGATGGTCAATTGACCCTAAGTAGGTTGGTTTGACCCATTTAGGGTTAGGGTTGACTTGGGTCAACTTAACCCTTTTGACTGCCATCCATGGGTCCTTATTGATCTAATGGATCTTACCATGGTTTGATGAGAACATGGTGGGGTCTTGAAGTCTTGGTGATGCCCCATGGTTATCTTAAACAAAGGTTCAGGAATTTACTATTTGCAGACCATAGTGGTCTCACCCACATTCTTAGGTTTCCTTGGTCTTCTTGGGCTTCCTAGTGTTTGGTCATGACCTAGTCATGGCCAATAACCACACTTAGGGGTCTAGTTGGAAATGAGATGTTACAGAGTGAGCTACACTTAACGCCTGTGGACTTAGCCGCTTTTCAGCTCATTTCTCTTTATGCTTTGACTGTGTTAGCTTGACTCACAGCTTTTTGTTGTATGGCATTGAGTGAGTTGACTTCACTCAACGCCTGTGGACTTAACCACATTCTAAGCTTGCCATATCATGGTTTTGACTGAATAGGCTTTACTCAGCGCTATAAGTTATCTGGCATTGAGTGAATGATCTTAACTCAACTCTTGTGGACTTCGACAATTTTCTGTCTTTCCACCACTTAGGTAAGAATTTACCTCACTTAGCCACTTAGGCTACCTGTCCCATCATAGCTTACTAGGACAATCTTCAATCATTAACCTTGAACACAAGTTATATCACTACATGTGTTTATATTGTTTGCTGGTCCTTCTTCAAATCCAGGACATTGGGTCAATAGACCCAACAATCTCCCCCTATTTGAAGAAGACAAAACCTAAGCCAATGTAGACACTAACACACTTATGCTATATATAACACACATCATCACAACATAATTCAGATAAATCATAGACATATCAAATTATGTGGCAGATAAGTCAAAATCATAGCAATTGATGAGTTAGACAGATCATAATTATAGCAAATGATTATTCTATTTAATCATATAGGGAATAAATGTTTGTGCAATTTAAACATAGTGTCACATCCCTAGCCCTGTAAGCAGAACCTGAAATATTGTAAGTTTCAGGTTCCCTTATCATGATCCCACTTATTCTGGATTTCTTTGCCGACTTATTTTCTGCTCCAGGTATCTTCTTTCCCTTCTTATCAGTTTCATCAGTAACTTTAACCTTAACAGCTCCAACTTCAGCTTTATCCTTTTGTCTCTCAAAACAGCTGAAGGGCTTGGGGAATTATTTAGATGGTTCCATAACATTAGGAGTGAGAAGATTTGCCTTTTTGTTCCTCCAAAAAATCCTTATTTATGTGTCCCTCTTTTCCATCTTATCCCATTCGGACTTGCTATACCATTAACCTCTGTCTGATTTCTTATTCTTGACCTGATCCCAAGCAAGCAAGATGATGGATCTAGACTCTTAGCTCCACTGCTCGAAATCAGGTTGTCTCTCCATTTCTTCTCTGTACTTTCTCTTTCTCATCGTCACTTCCTCTTCAGCTTCAGTAGTTTCAGCAGTCATTTCTCTTGTATGTAGTGCCTGGTCTACAGTGGGGCTGAAGGAGGGAATTTCAGCAGTAGTGGGATGCTCTCCCCACTGATTACCAGCACTATCATGATCTTCTATATACATCCCATACTCTTGATTATCTTGAGCAGGTTGTCTGTTCAAAGTTTCTAGCACTTGAGCAGGCATTATTTGGATATTGTCATATTGCACTGGCTTTAATCCCAATGATCCTCTCGTAACATTTGTTACCCAGACCATGTTTTCAGTGTTGGTCCTTATGGCTTCTCTCTCCCCCTTTTTGGCTTCTTCAATTAAAGTATTGGTCTGTGAGCTACTTGCCTTTCTTCTCTCTATTTCCAGGTAGTTCACTCCTGAAGTGATATGATTCTTGACTTCCAACATGTGGTCATCAAGCATCTTGGTGCATTCATCCATCTATGTGAAAATTTTAGTGTTCTATTCACTTCTTAGAATTTTATCATTTTCATGGATTGTCACACTATTCTTGGCCTGCGTTATTGTATTTTCTATGATAATAATAATGTTTTGGCCTGACATATCCACTTTCTTCATTATAATGTCTACAGTTTGAGCAGCTCTTGTGAAGAATTTGACTATTTTCCTTTGATCAAATAAAGTTCAAATCTTATAGATTTGATCTCAATTGCCAGATCATTTCTAATATCCTTGAGGGCATCATCCATGAAAGAATTGATTTCAAGATATCCTAAACACCTAGAGGGGGGGGGTGAATAGGTTCAATTATTTTTTATTAAGGCAGATAGGATATATTTCTGTTAGACTACTTATTCAGCAATTAACACATCACAGTTTAAAAACCCACATAACCAACACAGAATGCACACAGATTTATATTGGTTCCCCAAGATATGGGTACATCCACTTTCCCCCTTCGCCTATCTAGCATTATACTAGATTTAGCCTAACTCCCTTCTTTGTTCTCAGATCGTCAGATCTTACAACTCAGAACCCTGAAAGGTTCCTACAGCTCACACTTCACCAAGTGCTACAACTCAGATTCTTCCAGAGAAACCTACCTCAAAGTGAGTCCACACTCCTACAACTCAGGCAATCCAGCCTTACCTCAGCCTCTCTCACCAGGCCTACAGCTCAGAGAAATTAATCCCCTACCTCAGGCACTCAACACTACCTCAGCCTTTATAAACTTAGGCTTACAACTCAGAGAGATAACTCTCTTACTTTCAGATCTATAAAAGATCCTATAGAGAAAATTGATTATAAAAAGAATAAATCCTTCACCCAGGTAGAGAGAGAAAGAGTTGAAGGTTTTTTGATCAGTTCTTGAAAGATCTGACTGCTTAAGATTCAACCTGTCTTAGCTTCTTCAAAGCTTCTTGAATCTGAACAAAGTAAGGTTGATCTTCTTGTGAAGTTGGAGATGATCCTCAATCCAACTTCCTCTTCTTTCAGATGTAGATCTGAATTCTTCTTGTAGACTTGTTCAGAATCTGCCCTTAGAGACTTGTTGATTTCAGGAGCTAAACTTCTCTTCTTATTAGATCTCTCTCTGTCTTCTCTCTATTGATGATAGAATAGGTCTTTAAATAGATCCTTCTGAGTTTACCGGCTGATCCGGTTCATAACGGCCTTCTGACAGCTCTGACAGATGGAACAACTTTGTTAGTTATGATAGCTGTCAAGTCTTCAGTCTTGACACTTGATACCTCAATGTACTCTATCTCAGCAGAAAAAATGTCGAGACAAAACTCAAAATGTGTCAACACAAATAGACCACGTGTCGACACAATTCTTGATGATGTCAACACAGCTCTCATAGTGTTGACATAGCCCTTCTTTATCTACTCGACACAGCTTCTATGGAATGTGTCGACACAAGTCCTATATGTCGACACAATAGCTTTAAGTCTCGACAAAGTTGGTGTTGACAAAATTCTGGTGTGTGTCGACACAAGTCATGTGTGTCGACATAATTGTTGTCGACAGAATTCTGGCATGTGTCAACACAAGTCCTGCGTGTCGACACAATTGTTGTCGACAGATTCCCTGTGTGTCGACACAATCTGGCTTCCGGTGTCGACACAACTCATCTCAAGTGTCGACACTTGTACTTAGAAACTTATCTGCATTTCCTTAACCTGCACATTGAAACTCAACAAACCATCAAATACACATTGATGAATATCATTGAGTTAGGTGAGGCTTCTCCAAATCAAGTACATAATTTATAATATACCCAACAATCTCCTCCTATTTGGAGAAGTCATAACCCTTAGTCAATGATATACATCACTTATAATAAAACAAAGATTTATGATGTATAAAAGCATTATTCAGACAGGGTAACTCAAATAGAAACAACATATAATATCATCACAAAATATGATAAAATGTAGTGAACATGAATCAGTTTTCTGTTATATTACAAGGATTTTTAGAACAACAAATTACATAGTTCTTAAACCTAGTCAATCTATCATAGGATTGATCAGGCTCCTTGATTACAATTCCTTTGCCAGACTGTATCCTAGATTGAACATTAGTTTTAGTGTCATCAACCAGCTACTTTCCTTTAAGTTCCTTCTTCTTGAGCTCTTCTGCCTTGACCTTTTGCCTTTTATAGTAATGATAAGGCTTTGGAAAGTATTTGCTAGGCTCCACAGAGGTTGTAGGTATTTTTCCAGCTTTGAGATATCTTCTGAACTGATATATGACATCTTGCCACTTCTGATATTTGCTCCATTCTTGTTCAGAATATCACTTGCCTCTATCATGCATATTGTCTTTAACAGCTTGCCAGACAGTGAGAATAATGTTTCTGGAGGTAGGACTCCATTGTTCAAAATCAGGCTTTAATTCTTCCTGCTCTCTGAACCTTTTCTTAGATAATTGAGCTTCTTTTTGGGCATCCCTAGCTCTTTGCGCTTCTTGCTCTCTTTGCAAAGCAGCTCCAAACATTTTAACCTTTTCAACAAAAACATTTTGTACCTCCTTTGGAGGATTATACATTTGTTGGACTGCATATTGAATTCCCTCAAAATCTGGAGGTGGATAGATGACTTGGGCTACTTCCTGCTGAATTCCTTCAATAGAAGCAGGTTGAATTCCAGATTCAGCAGTGTTGTTGACATCACAAAGGGGTGGATAACCAAGAGTTGCTCTGATGACATTGGTTATCCATTTAGCATATTCAGAGCTTGCATTGACTAACACTCTCTCCCCCTTTATTACTTCTCGTTCAATATGGTCTCTTAGATCATCCTTTTGAAATCTTATCTGATCAGCTAGATAATTTGTGCCTTCTTTGTAGAAGGATTTGAACTTCTACAGCAGATCAGAAATTTCCTTTTGAGAGGCCTGGATAGTGGTTTGGACATGAGCTAAATCAACTTTGATTTGTTTATCAAAATCAGACTTTACTTTAACCATGTTATCTGTTACAACACTTGCTTGATTCTTGAGTTCTGTGATAATAATATTATGTGATTCTGTGAGATTGTCATTCATTCTGATTTGATTTTCAAGAAAATAACCTTGTTTGACTACAATGTCAGCTATCTGAGTTTTGGCTTCCTGTTGTTGTTTGGCCAAGTAGACTACTGCATGACCTCCCTTTTGGAAGCATTCAGTTAGTTCCTTTTTGTGCAAATTAACTTCAAATCTGATGGATTTGATATCTTGTGCCAATGTAAATTGCAGTTCCTTATGACTCTCATCCACATATTTCTCAAGAGCAATTCTTTGCGCATCCAATTTCATTTGTAGTGACACTAGAAGGGAACTGAAGTCAACTGCAGGAGCTTGTATTTGTGGGGAAATTTGCAAGGTTTTCTTATAGCTTGAGTTCCTTTTCCTGAGCTCCACATGTTTTCTCTTCTTAGCCGTGGAGGCCTCTTCATCTTCTGAGGAATTAGATGAAGTATTTATGTCCACTGTGTATTTTGGACTAGTGGAAATAATGGGTAGCTCCTTCTCAGTTCTTGGCGTCTCCCCCTCAGTCCTTGCTCCTAGTAAATCAGGAAATAATTCTTCTAAAGTGACCTCCTGTTGCATTTGAACTTGTGGAAAAACTTGCTCTTCCTCAGCAGATGGTACTCCTTCAAATTCAAAAGTTTCTTACCAAGTCATGACATCCTCAGGGACATTATTTTGGTTAGTTTTATCAATATCAGTCATATGCACATCCAGTACATCATTCTCAGTGCCTATAGCAGCTTGATTTATATCTTGTATTACCTCAAGTATAGATTTAGTCGCTGCTTCACTGTCCAATGTAGCCATTTGGATATTTGGCTCTTGCTCATGAGCTCCCCCTGAAGGTGATGCCACTTGTTGAGTTGAAGCTTAAAGTGGTTCATTAGCTCCCCCTTTAAGAGGGTCTTCCTGGATCTGATCCATTGGAAGGTTGCTTGCAGGAAGCTGCTCCCCATGCACCTGACCATCAGTCACAGTGTCTTGAGCAGGTGACTTTCGAGTACTCTTTGGTCCTTCTCAATCTGAGCTGAAAACAACTTCTTCTTCTGAATCACTAGAAGATTCAGCTGTCTTGTGTTGAGTTTTCTTCTTTATCTTAGCCCGTTTCTGGGATTTTTGAGGTGTAGAGACATCCTTGGTCAATACCCTATCCCATCTGGACAGTATTCTTTAGTCCATTCTTCTCTTGTGATTAATCTTTGCGCCTACAGTTTGATTCATCACTTCTGGAATAGTCAAGGCCAAATACAGGCTTAGTATTCTGGCAAGATTAGGTTTCTTGATTCATTCTTTGATCTTGTCAAAGACAACAACGGACTAGTTTGTTTTCAACTTGAAGATAACTCTGATCATGAGATTGAACATATAGACTGAAATCCTATCATGTCCTCCTTATTTGCATAGAATAACCTTCCCTATAATCTCTGACAAGAATTTGCCCTAGGAATTCATTCCCTTCCTGGTCATCAAAGATCCAATCTTGGTTGTGGGATTCAGTCCACACCATTGAAGAGCATCTTTTGTCATGGAAGATGCTATGCCATCTTCTTCCTTAATCCTAGGAAGTTGAAGTGTTTTTCTTAAACTTTTCTGTAATAGTTTTACCTTTGTTCCTTGAACAAATGACTTAATTTTCATCCCCGTCGAATCCATGGATGCCGACGAGTAGAATTCAAGAACTTCCTTTTTCCATATCTTTGTAGGTTCTGAGACCAAGTACTCCAGTCCATTATTGATGATTAGGTTAATCACGGCTTGGATTTCTGGCGTGGCAGTCTCAAAAGCATGGCGAACTAGGTCATAGCCCTTGTTGATGTTCTTTTCCAGCTTTGGCGCCATTAGGGATGAGAGATTGAGGAGAAGAGAGATGAAGATCTTGTCGACACAAATGGTTTGGTGTCGAGAATTCTAAGAGTTTGGTCGACAAGGTCTTCTTTCCACCTGTTTATACATTTCTTAAAGAAGGCCAAAAGGCGGGCAAAAATTTACGTATTGTGTCAACACAATTGGGATGGTGTCGACATAGACTACTAAAGTCTCGACAGAGAACTTAAAGGTATGACAATACTATGTGTCGACACCATTTGCGATGTGTCTACACAGACAACCTTAAGAGTATACACTAAATTCTGCATGTCGACACAGACAACTGTATGTGTCGACACCAATATCTAAGTGTCAGGAGAGCTATGTGTCGATACCAAAACCTGAGTGTCCACACAATCTTCTTGAAGTGTCGATAGAATTTTCCTTATGTGTCGACACTAACTACGAAGTGTCGACACAGATGTCTTTATGTGTCGACACAGAATTACCTAGTCATTTTTTATCATTCTTATTCCAAGTTGAGCATGCCTAATTCAATTTTAAAGTAATTGAATTTAGTTTCATCCAATGGTTTGGTGAATATGTCAGCAATTTGGTAATTAGTGTTGACAAATTCTAAACTTATGTATTCCTTTTCAACATGATCTCTAATGAAATGAAATTTGATTTCTATGTACTTAGTTCTGCTATGAGAAACAGGATTTCTAGCAATAGATATAACACTAGTAGAATCATAATATAATGGAGTTCTACTTACCTTGATTCCATAATCTTCAAGTTGATGTTGTATCCATAACAGCTGAGCACAACAACTGCCTGCAGCTACATATTCTGACTCAACAGTGGATATAACCACACTTGTTTACTTTTTGCTGCACCGTGACACCAATCTTCCACCTAGAAATTGACATGTGCCAATGGTGCTTTTCCTATCTTCTTTGCATCCTGCAAATTCTGCATCTGAATAACCTGTTAGTAGAAAATCTATATTCTTAGGGTACCAAAGGCCAAGATTTGGTGTTCCCTTAAGATATCTCAAAATTCTTTTGACAGCAGTATAATGAGATTCTTTAGGGCAAGCTTGATACCTAGCACAGACACATGTAGCATACATGATGTCTGGTCTACTAGCAGTAAAGTAAAGAAGGGAGCCAATTATCCCTCTATATAAAGACTCATCTACATGTTTTCCTGCATCATCTTTTCCTATAGGCATACTTGACCCCATTGGAGTTCTCATGATGGAGGATGACTCCATGCCATATTTCTTAATTAACTCCTTGGTGAACTTAGACTGAGATATGAACAAGCCATCATCAGTCTGTCTAACTTGGAGTCCCAAGAAGAATTTCAGATCACCCATGCTGCTCATCTCAAACTTCCCTTGCATAAGTTTTGCAAACTTTCTACAGAGGTTGTTTTCAGTTGATCCAAAGATAATGTCATCAACATATATCTGGACTAGGATGATCTTTCCTTTGATTCCGTTAGAATATAGTTCTGTCTATTTTCCACCTTGAGAATTTGTTCTCTATGAGGAGGTAGACATTGTTTCATACCAAGCCCTAGGGGATTATTTCAATCCATATAGAGCTGTCTTAAGCATATACACATAATTAGGATAGAGAGGATCTACAAAACCTGAGGGTTGTTCAACATAAATTTCTTCTTTTAAGTCACCATTCAAAAATGCTGACTTTACATCCATCTGGAATACCTTGAACCCCTGATAAGCTACATAGGCAAGGAACAACCTTATTGCTTCCAACCTTGCCACTGGGGCAAATGTTTGGTCAAAGTCTATTCCTTCTTCCTGTCTGTAGCCTTTTTCCACCAGTCTTGCTTTGTTCTTGACTATAATGCCACTTTCATCTAACTTGTTCCTGTAGATCCACTTAGTCCCTATGACATTGTGATTCTTTGGTTTAAGAACCAACTTCCAGACTTTACATCTTCTGAATTTATTCAGTTCTTCTTGCATGACATCAATCCAATTTGAGTCTTGTATGACCTCTTCAAATTTCTTGGGTTCCATCTGGGATAGGAAACTTGAGCAAAGAACCGTGTTCAAGTTCTTGCTCCTTGTCTGAACACCATGTCTTAGATCACCAATAATTTGGTGTGCTGGATGATCCTTTAGATGTCTTATTACTGGAGGCAGTCTATTCACAACTTGATTTTCTCCAATCTCCCCACCATGCTGTACTTCATTGTCTTCATCATCATCAGCTTGTGAGTCTTGTACTCCCCCTGGACAACATCCATCATTTTCCTCATCCTGTCTTGCAGGTCGGTCTTCACAAATGGTTATCTTGTCCATCTTTTCCTTCAAACCTGTTGAGCTACAAGGAGTGCTAGACAGCTCACAGTTGATTAGCTTAGATTCATCAAAGACTACAAGGACAGATTTTTCTACACCTTGAGTAGTCAAGTTGTAGATCCTGTATGCCTTACTGCTGTTGCTGTACCCAAAAAATATCCCATCTTGGGATTTGACAGCAAACTTTGTTAAATGAGACTTTCCATTGTTAAGTACATAGCATTTGCTACCAAAGATCCTAAAATAGGATATATTTGGTTTTCTGCCTTTCATAATCTCATAGGGTGACTTCTTGTGGCTTTTGGTGGTAGAAGCTCTGTTGAGAACATGCCATGCAGTGTTTATTGCCTCAGCCTATAAATATTCTGGGAGAGAAGTGTCACTTAGTAGTGTTCTACCGGTCTCAATAAGAATCCTATTCTTTCTTTCAGCAATACCATTTTGCTGGGGAGTTCTAGGTGAGGAGAACTCTTGATGGATCCCTAGTTCTTCACAAAATCTTGTCATGCATTCAGACTAAAATTCAGTCCCATGGTCACTTCTAATTTTGACCACTGAATTGTTAAGTTCATTCTGAATTTGTCTAACAAAATTGTGGAAGATAGTAGGGGTTTTAGATTTCTGCCTCAAGAAGAAAACCCATGTAAATATAGAATAGTCATCGACAACCACAAATGTATAGACTTTCCTACCTAGGCTATGAACTGACATAAGACCAAATAGATCCATATGCAGAAGGTACAAACACCTCACTGAGTCTTTGGTATCAAGGCTATGTATGGATGTCTTGGTCTGTTTGCCTTTTTGACAAGCTGAACATACACCCTCCTTGATGTACTTGACTTGAGGACCATTTCTCACTAACTCTTTACAAAAGAGTTGACCAATGGTCTTGTAGTTAAGGTGAGCAAGCCTCTTGTGCCATTTGACACAATGAGAAGCTTTCTCATCTACAACTAGGCACACAGGAGAATCTTTATTCTTACTCACAAAATTTAGACAATAAACATTTCCTTTTCTATAGCCTGACAAGATGACCTCTTGATCACTTGTCCTTCTAATTTGACACTCATTCTTAATGAAAGTAGTGTCATAACCAAGATCACTTAGTTGGCTTATGCTTATTAGGTTATATTTCAGACCTTTCACATAAGCCACTTGGGTGATAGTGATAGAGCTATTGGAAATGTTACCAAACCCTTTGATGACCCCATTTTCAGATCCACCAAAGATCACTTTGGGTCCATTCTCTATGAGAGAGTAATCCTCCAACATCCTTATTATTCCAGTCATGTGCCTGGAACATCCACTATCCAAGTACCATATTGGGGTATGGCCACTTGGACTCACCTGCATCAAATAAAATTACTTAACCTTATAACCCCAATAATTATTGGGTTCTAGGTTCAGGTTAGACTGAAACTTGACATACTTGCATGCATCCTTTCTGATAGGTAAGCTTGCATTTTTCCTAACTGTAGTATTGTGCCAAAAATCAATGACATAATGACCCACTTTGCCATAATACCAGCACTCATTTCTATTGTATCTTTTTTTAAGTATAGTCTTAAGAGCATTGCTGTCAACAGTCCTTTTATTGAGTGCTGGGGCTGGTGCATCAAACACTGATGATTCATGAAGAACATGGTGTGTTTGTTCATGGGCTGCCCTATTAGCATTTGCACCCTTGTCAATCTGAACACCAAGCTTACAGTGACCATGTGTAATGTCATGGTCATACTTGTTAGTAGGATTCATCACTTTCCTGAAAGAAATAGGGGGTTTGGAGGCTAGTGGCTGAATTGGGGCTTTACCTCTTCCTTTAGAATTAGCTGCCCTAGTTATTCCCTTGAATCCTAATCATGTCTTACCCTTTTGGAGGATGAAGTCATCAATTAAGGGCAAGACTGACTTTAGCTTTGAAATTTAGCCACAAGATCCTTCTCTCTTTAATGTTTGACTTCCAGACTCTTGATTTGATCATTTTTGAAGGTAATTGTACCCATCTGAATAACGATTATGTTTTTCAGTTTGACAACTTCATTCATCTTCAAATCCAGCATTTTTGCTGAATGTGATGCAGCCAATTGAAGAGATGCAATTTCCTTAGCCTGTTCTTTGATAAGGATTCTTCTTCGCTTAAGAGCTTGCAACAGATCACCATACTCATCAATTAGTTGATGAACATCCCCTTCAGATTCAGAGTCATCCTCATCTCTTGATGCAGATGCTTCTGATTCTGATCCAGTATAATAATCAGACCCTGGAGATAGACTGTTTACCTTACTGGGAACAGGCTGATCCTGGCACTGATCTTCCTCAGACAAAGCCATCAGCCCTCTACAATGATGATCTTCAATCCCATTTATAGAGTCTAGCAATTGCAAGAATTCTGATTCTACTGGATCCTCTTCAGTAGTGAATAATCCAATATAGGCTTCAGCTTCAGCTTCTTCTCCTGAATCTGATGATAAGGAATTAGTCCAGCTTTTCTGCTTCTTTGCAACAAAGGATCTCTCTTTCTTGCCCTTATTTTGATGTATCTTCTTGTCATTAGATTCCTTTCTTTTATCCGGGCAGTCATTAACAACATGTCCCGACCTGTTACAACAATAACAAACAATCTTAGAAGAAGTTAATTTACTAGGTTTAGTGTCTTACCTGTCCTTTTTAGAAGATTTCTTTTTCTGATAAAAGTCATCCTTGGACTGTGAGGAGGATGGCTTAGATCTCCACTGTTTTTTCTTCAAGAATCTTTGGAATTGCCTTGTGAAGGCAGCAAAATCTTCATCAGAATTAGGGCTCTCTAATGTGTTGCTGTCAGAATTATCTGAGTTAACTTTAGCAGCTTTCCTAGGAGGAGATGGAGATATCCTCCTCTCCTTCTTTGGGGCTTCAACCTTGAAGGACACAGATTTCTCTTTATACTCAGACCTATTTCCTTTCTCTTCCTCCTTTCTGGCCATAAGCTGCATCTCATAAAATAGCAGTTTTCCAAATAGAGTTGGAGGAGAGGTATCTGCAAGTTTGTCCACTTCCCTGATGGCACATATCTTGGTATCCCGGTCCTTGGTTAGCGATCTAAGAAACTTATCATTGAGCTTATATATGCTAAAGACTCTTCCATATGACATTAGTTCATTAAGTATTCTGAAAACCTTCTTGTAGCACTCAGTTATGCTGTCTGTTTTGGCTTGTCTAAAGCTTTCATATTCTTGATATAACATGGACTTTCTGTCCTCTCTTACTTCTTCTGATCCATCCATGTAGACAATCAATGTATCCCACACCTCTATGGAGGTTTTACAGTGAACCAAGTTTTGGAAGGTTGAGTCATCTATAACACTAACTATTATATTCTGTGCTCTCTTATCCATAGTGGCTAAGATGATCTCATCCTTTGTCATTTCAGAATAGAGTTTTGGAGTCCTGATGTTGGCATCAAGAACTGAGATATTCATAGGAATGAATGGCCCTTCTTTGACTGTGATGTAGATTCTTGGGTCAGAAGCTTCCATGAACAATCTGACTCTCTCTTTCCATATGCCAAAAATTTCCTTTCTACAGATAGGTAGTTTCATTATTCCAAGTTCCTTATGATTTTCACCTGAACCCATTTTGTCTAACTGATCACTGCCTTATAGATCAACTCAGACTGTTAAGTCTATTCTTGAGCAACCTGGCTCTGATACCACTTGAAAAAAAACTGGTTTCAAGATATCCTAAACACCTAGAGGGGGGGGGGGGTGAATAGGTTCAATTCCTTTTTATTAAGGCAGATAGGATATATTTCTGTTGGACTACTTATTCAGCAATTATCACAACACAGTTTAAAAACACACACATCCAACACAGAATGCACATAGATTTATAGTGGTTCCCCAAGAGATGGGTACATCCACTTTCTCCCTTCGCCTATCTCGCAGTATACTAGATTCGACATAACTCCCTTCTTTCTACTCATATACTCAGATCTTACAACTCAGAACCCTTAAAGGTTCCTACAGCTCACACTTTACCAAATGCTACAACTCAGATTCTCCGAGATAATCCTACCTCAGAGTGAGTCCACACTCCTACAACTCAGGTAATCCAGCCTTACCTCAGTCTCTTTCACCAGGCCTACAACTCAGAGAAATTAATCCCCTACCTCAGACACTCAGCCCTACCTCAGCCTTTATAAACTTAGGCTTACAACTCAGAGAGATAACTCTCTTACACTCAGATCTATAAAAGATCCTATAGAGTAAATTGATTATAAAAAGAATAAATCCTTCACCCAAGTAGAGAGAGAAAAGGTTGAAGGTTTCTTGATCAGTTCTTGATAGATCTGACTGCTTAAGATTCAACCTGTCTTAGCTTCTTCAAAGCTTCTTGAATCTGAACAAAGGAAGGTTGATCTTCTTGTGAAGTTGGAGATGATTCTCAATCCAGCTTCCTCTTCTTTCAGATGTAGATCTGAATTCTTCTTACAGACTTGTTCAGAATCTGCCCTTAGTGACTTGTTGATTTCAGGAGCTAAACTTCTCTTCTTATTAGATCTCTCTCTGTCTTCTCTCTATTGATAACAGAACAGGTCCTTATATAGATCCTTCTGATGTTACCGGCTGATTCGGTTCATAACGGTATTTTGACAGCTCTGACAGATGCAACAGTTTTGTTAGTTATGACAGCTATCATGTCTTCAGGCTTGACACTTGATACCTCAATGTACTCTATCTCAGCAGGAAAAATGTCGAGACAAAACTCCAAATGTGTCAACAGAAATAGACCATGTGTCGACACAGTTCTTTATGATTTCGACACAGCTCTCATAGTGTCGACATAGCCCTTCTTTATTTACTTGACACAGCTTTTGTGGAATGTGTCGACACAAGTCCTGTGTGTCGACACAACAGCTTCAAGTCTCGACAAAGTTGGTGTTGATAGAATTCTGGTGTGTGTCGACACAAGTCCTGTGTGTCGACAGAATTGTTGTCGATAGAATTCTGGCATGTGTCGACACAAGTCCTGTGTGTCGACATAATTATTATCGACAGATACCCTGTGTGTCGACACAAGTCCTATGTGTCAATACAATATGGCTTCCGGTGTCGACACAACTCTTCTCAAGTGTCGACACTTGTACTTAGAAACTTTTTCTGCATTTCCTTAACCTGCACGTTGAAACTCAACAAACCATCAAATACACATTGATGAATATCATTGAGTTAGGTGAGGCTTAACCAAATCAGGTACATAGTTTCCAATGTACCCAACAATCCACATAATTTTGTAGTGCCTTCCTTTCCTCTTCTAGCAAACCTTTCATTTGTGCAAGAAAGAGAGGTGGAATCTGGTTTGTTTGAGCTGTTGTGCGTTCGAAAGGAACTTCCCTAAACTCTTGCTTCTCATCAGAATCAGGCTCATTTGCGTCTGTTTCACTTTCTGGATCATCTGACTCTCTTCCTGATATTTAGGAATCAATATTAAGAACTTCCTTTAAGTAGGGAGTTCAGATTGAATCTCCCCATCAACCCCTGTCATGACCTCCTTAGCATGCAGATCGACAGCAGTACCTTCTGATTTAGTAGGATGATTATCCTTGGGTGATACTTGAAGAGTCTCCCCCACAACTAATGCATCTTTCATTATCTCCTCCACAAGCTGCTCCCCCTCATCCATTGCAGAATGTTCCTCAGCGAATGCTATTTCCATAACTTCCTCTAGCAGATGCTCCCCATCACTCCGAGGGCTGTAAACTTTAGCATCATCAAGTGTAGGAAGGTGATCATCTGTATGAACATGCCTAGAAGCATCTTTCTTCATTTATGCAGAGATCTTGTTAACAATTTCCTCTACTAATTGCCCAACATCCTTAGCTGAAGGCAAATCATCTCCTCCCTCTCCAATAGATCCAGCTAACTCAGCAACTGTCTCATCAACTTCAGGAACAATATCTGACTCTATTATGCTTACACGACTAAGAGTGGTAAGTTTAGAAGAGGCTGATACAAAAATATTTATGTACCTCCTGGACACTTCAGCAGATGATGATAGTTCTGGATTATGAGGCTCTTCTTCCTCAGATGAGCTACCAGAGGAGCTGGGCTCAACAGCAGCAATTCTCTTTCCTTTCCTTTCCACTGCTTCTGGACCACGGGGCTGAAGGACCTTGTCCCATCTCTTAAGCATTCTGATATCCATTCTTGACATATGGTGTATTCTTGCACCAAGCTTCAGATTCAGAATTTCTGGGACTATTTATCACAGATATAGTGAAAGTAATCTCCCCAAATTTAGTTCAGTCATGTAATCCACTATTCTTTCAAACACCACTCTTCCCCAATTAGTTTTCTTGGATAGTATGACACTTGAAATTAGTTCAAACATCCTCTTTGAAATTTTGTCATGGGAGCTTATTTTGCATATCAGAGCTTTCCCCATGACATAACCTAGAAACTTACCTCTCAGGTTAAGTTCTTTCCTTAGAATTGATCTAGTGGTGTGCTCGGAATGTCCATACCATTTCATTGCCGATTTTACATTATCCAGCAACAGCTCTTCTTCATCCTCAGTTGCAGAGAGCTTTGGCAACTACAGAGCCTTGCAGAGCCTTCTAGGGTTAATCTTGATTTTCTTCCCGCTTACTATGGTCTTAACTTTACCTGCCGAAGCATCTACTTTGCCGTTGGCGAACAACTCTAGCACTTCTCTCTTCCACAGAAGACAGGGTTCCATCAGGACGAAGCCTAGGTCAGATTTATGTAGAAGATTAAGCACCTGCTGAACTTCTTCCAGAGAATCAGCGAATCCATTGCAAACAAACTCTGCTCCTTTGAAGAGGAAATATTTTCCCTTGGGCACCATTTCATCGGAGAATTTGAGAAGGCTAGCGAAAATGACTTTCCGTCAATTCAGCGAATACAGGCGGGAGTGGGTATTCCTAAAAAGAAGGAGAAAAGTAACTAATCTATTTGTTGATTAACCTTGATCAATGGCCAGGATTGAAACCCGACACATTTTTGCAGGCCGTCTTTTATACTATTTTTTTTGTGTAAGCTTGTTTTGCTCAACAACTATTTTCTTTAGTAATTAATTTTCAACTAGCCCCTAACTGTGTTGACCTAACTTGCAAGGGTAATATTATCCTACAGTACACAATTTAAAATGTGTTCTATTGGGGGTGCAATTAGACATAATTTTAATATCATTACATTAATTTCAACTGAGAGTGTATTAGCCCCCAACCTCAATTGACTAAACCAAATTTTGATACTTATATAACCTAGTATTCCATATGTAATATGTCTTTAGGTATGTTGTGTAACGCCCCGAAACTCAAAAGAGCGACGGGAGGCGTTTTTGGCCAAAATTGGATTCTGGCAGGGGGCCCACGGCCTGGGACACGGGCGTGTCCCAGGGCATGTCAGGCTCCAGTCGACGATTTGGTCGAGAGGTCGACGATTTTGGAGTAGAAGATCGTCGAGCAGAGAACACGGCCTGAGACACGGGCGTGTCTCCGACCGTGTCGAGCCTGTGTCGACGATCGGCCCGGGGAGTCGACGAATTTTGCTCGACGATGTGTCGAGATAAGGCACACGGCCTAGGACACGGGCGTGTCCAAGGCCGTGTCAGGTAGTCGACGAACTTCGCTCGACGAAGTGTCGAGTTAGTGAACACGGCCTGGAGCCCAGACGTGTTCGAGTTAGATACGGGTTAGGACACGGGCGTGTCCAATACCCGTGTGAGTCTCGGGTTATTTTCGGGGCTGTGTCGATGGAGGCACACGGCCGACCACATGGCCGTGTCAGTTGGAACACGGGCATATCAGATCGAACACGGGTGTGTCGGATGCCCGTGTGTTGTTCCAGGCGCGTCGATTTTGACGGTGAATGGGGGACACGGCCCTGGACACGGGCGTGTCACAGGCCGTGTTCGGCCCAGTTTTTGCATTTTAGATCTGGATCGTGGCCGTTCGTTTCTTTAATGTGGGATCCAACGGCTGGGGGTTGTTCTTGATGGGATATCCACGGGATTGGACCCTTGAAACCCTCATTTCTTTTGAGTTGTTCTCTTTCTAAGTCAAGAGAGAGAGGAGAGCAAAGGAGGAAGAAGAAGCTTAGATTCGGCCATTGGAGGAGCTTCAAAGCTCCAAATCGCGAGCCGACTTCGGATCTACGGAGGCAAAGAGAGTGCGGTGCTTTTCATCCGCTTACATTTCCATGGCACCGAGGAAGAATGCTAGAGTAACGATTCTCTTCTTGAGCATGTGAAGCTCTCCTTCTTTGCATAGGAAGTCCGCTCTCGCGAGTTTGCGGTGAGTTGGAGGCATTCCTTCGGGTAGATATGTAATGTCCCCGTTGTTTAGAGTCCGTATTCGAGAACAGACATAGGCATGATGTGTGAAGCCTACCCGGACATGTTGGTCCGGATCGGTGATGTTGCATTGCATAAATGCTGGAGAAGACTCCGTGCGATTGTTTGTTTTTCGGGTTTTCTACGTGGTAGATTGCAACAGGGAGACTTGGGGATTAACCCAAAGGTGCACCCGAAAAACTGGCCGGATGCGCGATCTTGCCAACTTGGTGGCCTGAGAGCCAACTTGAACATAACCGAGTTATGTAATTTTGTGATGGAAACGGGACTCGGGAGAAGTTTGACCTGCCCATATGGTTTAAATTACCGCTGCGATGTGAGCACAGGTTAGATGGAACCGTACCCGTTCTATGTCATTCGGTTAAAGAGACCTAAGGTTACGTGGCACTTGCCGTTGGCATAGGTGAGGGTCTTCGGCGGTCTATGGTTTTAATTACCGTGACCCATGCTGGGAAGACAAATTGCTCATTGTTTGGCCGTCCAAAGGGATGGTGGTGAGTCGGCAGACTTAGACTGTGATCACCGAGAATGTGCCCTGAGAGCACGGGGTGTGTGGCCGTGCGAGCCTACGCCTGTGACGAAATGTATATTTTATACACTGCTTGTTATGATAATAAATGCAGGGAAGGAGCATCGCCGCCCCGAGTTGGGGGCGGGATCGTTATAATTTGGTCAGCATTGCTGACCGTTGCCTTTGTTTGCCACCTTGCGGTGGTTTTTTTGCTTGCAGGTGCTGTTGGACCAAGCAGTCAATAGCGGGCTAAAGCCCAAATTGTGAAGCCGGCCCTTGATGGCCTAATTGGAGTGTATACTTGCTTTTACTCATGTATGACCGGCCTGCGTGCCGTGGTTTGTAAAACATGTAATTTGAAGTAAACCATTTTTGTAAGGCCTTAAGGCCTGTACTTGTGTATGTACTACATTCCTATTTGGTGTTTGGTGGACATTCATGCTTGGTGCTGGGTTCTTTTAATTGCAACTTATAAAATTGCTTTCGCTAGAATTCTCTGTGTAGGACGTTATGATTAGTTGGATGGTTTCCATTGAGTAACCACCCGGTCTGTCTGTGGTATATGGCGTCGGGCCACGGCCGGACCTACTGCTATATACTATGCGACGGATAGGGTTGTTACAATTTGGTATCAGACTACTAGTTTCGGTCAGGCTTAAAATGAATTCGTGGGCGAATTCTTTTTAAGGGGTGGTGAGCACAGGTGTGTGCGTCATCGTTATAACAGTAAAAGAACCCATGAATGTCCACTTAGGAATGAAAATACACGTGTTTGGGGAACCTGTGTGTTCCTATAATTACTGTTTGCAATATTATTTGGTCGCTTAACGGTGTTTTGTACCACTATAGGTGAACAGAAGTGGTGCTGGGTCATCAAAATGTCGAGTTTCTGGGGCTAGCAGTGCACCAGATGTTGCTCCTGCAACACCTCCATCGGCTGAGACCATACGATTGGTGGCCGAAGCAGTGTTGGCCATGATGAATGCACAGCCTGCAAGGCAAATGCAGTAGCCCGCTCCTGCGGTGGAGCAGGTAGTAGTGGAGCCGTTGGTGCCAAGGAGGGCAACCGAGAGACAACTCAAGCATGTCATGAGCTTTAATCCTCCGGTATTCTCGGGGTTTGGAACCCCATCTCAAGCTGAAGACTGGCTCTCCAGGGTGAAGAGAGTCATGACAACAGTGAAGATGGAGGAGTGGCAAATGACCATCATTGCTACGTTCCTTTTGGACGGTGAAGCGAGATTGTGGTGGGAAGGATTGGAGATGCACCTATTGAGAGGTAGGCAACTTGCCGATGTCTCGATGGAGGAGTTCTTGAGATTGTTCTTGGCTAGATACCTCCCTTCGGCGCAGAGGATAGCGTTGGAAAACGAGTTCCTGATGTTGGTACAAGGGGACACTAGCGTCGATGAATATCTCCACGAGTTTACTCGATTGAGTCGATATGCTAGCTCCACCATAGAGGATGAGGAGCGCAAGACGAATTGATTCTACGAAGGGTTGAGAGGTGAGTTGAGGTTACTACTCTCGGGGCCGATGACGCAGGGTTTCCTGACCTTGGTCAACACGGCCCGGTCCTTGGAGAAGGACATGAAGAATGTACAAGCGAAGAAGAGCGTTGGTGATAAGAAGTCTGGGTTCAAAGTGCCGACTACTTCAAAGTCTGGCTATCAAAGATTCTTCAAGAAGCATAGGACTTTGGGTCCAACTCCTTCTTCTGGTGCTTCTGGGGCGACAACGGGTCGGACCCCGGGTCCATGTTTTACTTGTGGAAAGTCGGGGCACTTTGCCCGTGATTGTTGGAGCGGACTTCCCAAGTCCGAAAGGAAGCCGGGAGAAACTTACGAAGAGAAGGTCAAGGCAGTGGAGTCAACCGCGTCCCATTATGCTCCGGCCCAACCAAGGGTGTATAATCTGGGCCAACAGGAGGACATCAAACAGGCGGATGTGGTGACAGGTACGGTTTAATTTATAGCAAGTTAATTTCTTTAAATACTTGTTATGCACATGTTACCTTACCACTGCTTGTTTAGGATTTGTTTTGATTTGTGAAAATTCGGCAAGAGCACTCTTCGATACGGGAGCTTCACACTCCTTATCCGAAGGATTTATATCACGCATCGGAGTCCCTTCTTCGATGGTGAAGGATAACTTGGATGTGTTGTTGCCCAATGGGTGTTCGATGCGCGCGGATAGAATCTGCGGTGTTAAGATTCGCATTGGGAATCAAGATTTCGATCTACAAGCGTCGTTATTACCATTGGTGGAGTTCGACGTTATATTTGGCATGGACTGGCTCTCGGAGCAGCAAGCTTATATTGATTGCGGTCGCAAGGAAGTCAAGTTTGGAGCAAGTCGTGAGACGACTTTTACGGGCTTAAAGGGGTCGAGCAAGACGTTGATATCTGCTCTTCAGGTGGTGAACGCGGTTCGTGTTGGTGCAGAACTGTTCTTTACACTAGTGGAGGTTGCGAAGCCGAAGCCCGCGTTGGATAGTATATCAGTGGTAGCTGATTACCCGGATGTGTTCCCTAGAGATCTTCCTGGATCCCCGCCTCAACGGGAGATAGATTTCACGATTGAGCTAGTGTCAGGTGCAAAGCCTGTGTCACGATCTCCGTATCGGCTAGCGCCTAAGGAAATGGCATAGCTGAAGGTGCAACTGCAAGAGTTGTTGGAGCAAGGGTATGTGCGCCCAAGTTCTTCGCCTTGGATAGAGCCGGTCCTCTTTGTTAAGAAGAAGGACAGAAGCTTGAGGCTATGTATTAATTATCGGGAGCTCAACAAGTCGACGGAAAAGAACAAGTACCCGATCCCCCGGATCGATGATCTTTTTGATCAGTTGGTCGGGTCGACGGTGTACTCGAAGTTGGATCTCAAGTCTGGGTACTATCAGCTGCGAATAAGGGAGAGTGATATCCCGAAGACAGCGTTCAGTACGAGATACAGACATTATGAGTTTACGGTCATGCCGTTTGGGCTGACTAATGCACCGTCAGTGTTCATGGATTTGATGAACAGGACCTTCAGGGAGTACTTGGACCATTTTGTGATCGTCTTCATCGACGATATTTTGGTGTACTCGCAGAGTGAGGAAGATCACTTCAAGCATCTTCATTTGGTTTTGGAGACGCTAAGGAGGAATCAATTGTATGTCAAGTTCTCGAAGTGCGAGTTTTGGTTATCCTCAGTGGCGTTCCTCGGTCATATAGTGAGTGGAGAAGGTATTGCAGTGGATCCGACGAAGATTGTTGCGATACGGGAGTGGCCTGAGCTTTCTACTGTAGCGGAAGTCTGGAGCTTTCTGGGGCTTGCCGGCTATTATAGGCGCTTCGTAGAGAACTTCTCTCGGATAGCGTTACCTCTCACTACTTTGACGAGGAAGGAGCAGAAGTTCGTTTGGACGCCAGAGTGTGCGCGAGCTTTTGAGGAGTTGAAGTGTCGGTTGACCACAATGCTTGTGCTGAGTTCACCGAGTGGGACCGAAGGTTATGAGATTTATAGCAATGCTTCGGGCAGTGGTTTGGGTTGTGTGCTACTGCAACACGGAAGTGTGATAGCTTATGGCTCGAGACAGCTGAAAGTCCACGAGAGGAATTATCCGGTCCATAACTTGGAGTTAGCGGCCGTGATTTTTGCCTTGAAGCTGTGGAGGCACTATTTGTACGGTCTGAAGATTGATATCTACACCGATCATAAGAGCCTGAAGTATTTGATTGATCAGAAAGATCTGAATATGCAGCAACGTAGATGGATGGAGTTCCTGGGGGACTATACATTCAAGATCCACTACGTGCCTGGTAAAGGTAATGTGGTTGCGGATGCGTTGAGTAGCCGGGCCCCAGCTCAAGCCAATTTGCTGTCGATCTATGACGAGTGTTTGGTTCGGGAGTTGGAGGCGTCGGAGATTGTTTGTGTGGATAAGCAATCAAGTGCTGAAGTAGTATTGAATTGGACTGACGTCCAATATGACCTGGCTGATCGGATTCGGCAGGCTTTGGATATGGATGTCCATATGAAGCAGTTCATGGTAGAGGCTCTGGATGGGTCAAATTCCCAATTCGTTGTGGAGGACGGATTGCTTTGGAAAGACGGTCGTCTGTGCGTCCCAAGTGTGGGCAATTTGCGGGTGTAATTGTTGTACGAGGCCCACCATACCAAGTACTCGATTCACCCGGGGAGCATGAAGATGTACCGCGATGTAAGGAAACTATTTTGGTGGTCGGGTTTGAAGAAGGATGGGGCACTCTATGTGGAGATGTGCCAAACTTGCACCTTGGTGAAGGCGGAGTGCCAAAAGCCGGGAGGATTTCTGAAGTCCGTGCCTATTCTAGAGTGGAAATTCGACGACATCTCTATGGACTTTGTGCATGGTTTGCGAAGGTCGCAAAAGGGGAACGACGCCATTTGGGTGGTCGTAGATCGGCTAACGAAGGTGTCGCATTTCATTCCGCATAAGAAGGATGATCCGGTGGAGAAGTTGGCGAAACTATATGTGGATAATATAGTACGGCTTCACGGTGTGCCCCGCAGCATCGTGAGTGACCGAGATGGGCGGTTCACGTCCAATGATTGGAGGCTAGTGCAACAAATGTTGGGAACAAAGTTACAATTCAGCACAACCTTTCATCCGCAAACGGATGGACATACCGAGAGGGACAATAGAACTATGGAAGACATGCTCCGCATGTGTGTCTTGGACTTTGGAAAGCAATGGGAAGACCATATTTATTTGGTGGAGTTTGCGTACAACAATAGATACCAGGCGAGTATTCAAATGGCGCCCTTCGAGGCCCTATATAGTAGAAGATGTCGCACACCGTTGTCTTGGTTAGAAACGGGTGAGTCAAATTTGTACAAGCGCCAAGAGGTGGAAGATGCTACGTCTTTGGTTCGTACCATTCGGGAGAGGTTGCTTATCGCTCAGGACCGGCAAGCGAAGTATTATAATGCCAAGCACAGGAACGTGGAGTTCACTGTGGGCGACTGGGTGTACTTAAAGATCAAGCCGTTCAAGGGTGTCTCGCGGGTGCGGCGATTGAAAAAGCTAAGTCCGAGGTACATTGGCCCGTTTGAGGTTCTGGAGCGGGTTGGTGAAGTAGCCTATCGGTTGAAGCTTTTGGTGGAGCTTAGTGGTTTACATGATGTATTCAATATTTCAGTGCTACAGAAGGCGGTGCAAGTGCCTTCGCAAGTGATCGCGGTTGATCAAGTGCCGGTGGATAGTGGGTTGACGACAAAAGTCAAGCCTGTGCGGATTGAAGACTCGGAAGTCAAGCGGCTGCGCAATAAAGAGATCAGGTTGGTCAAGGTCCGTTGGGACAATTGCGGTCGTGAGGAGCTCTCTTGGGAGCGAGAGCAGACTATGCTTGACGAGTATCCGGAGTTGTTCTGCTCAGGTACAATTTAATTTTGTACATGTCTTTTCTTTATGAAATTTTGAGGACGAAATTCTTTTAAGAGGGGGAGAGTTGTAATGCCCCGAAACTCAAAAGAGCGATGGGAGGCATTTTCGGCCAAAATTGGATTCTGGCAGGGGGCACAAGGCGTGGGACACGGGCGTGTCCCAGGGCGTGTCTGGCTCCAGTAGACGATTTGGTCGAGAGGTCGACGATTTTGGAGTTGACGATCGTCGAGCAGAGAATACGGCCTGAGACACGGGCATGTCTCAGGGCATGTCTAGCCCGTGTCGACGATCGGCCCGGGGAGTCGATGAATTTTGCTCGACGATGTGTCGAGACAAGGCACACGGCCTAGGACACGGGCGTGTCCAAGGCCGTGTCAGGCAGTCGACGAACTTCGCTCGACGAAGTATTGAGTTAGTGAACACGGCCTGTAGCCCAGGCGTGTTCGAGTTAGACACGGGTTAGGACATGGGTGTGTCCAATACCCGTGTGAGTCTCAGGTTGTTTTCGGGGCTATGTGGATGGAGGCACACGGCCGACCACACGGCCGTGTCAGTTGGAACACGGGCGTGTCAGATCGAACACAGGCGTGTCGGATGCCCGTGTGTTGTTCCAGGCGCGTCGATTTTGACGGTGAATGGGCGACACGGCCATGGACACGGGCGTGTCACAGGCCGTGTTCAGCCCATTTTTAGCATTTTAGATCTGGATCATGGCTGTTCGTTTCTTTAATGTGGGATCCAACGGCTGAGGGTTGTTCCTGATGGGATATACACGGGATTGGACCCTTGAAACCCTCATTTCTTTTAAGTGGTTCTCTTTCTAAGTCAAGAGAGAGAGGAGAGCAAAGGAGGAAGAAGAAGCTTAGATCCGGCCATTGGAGGAGCTTCGAAGCTCCAAATCGCGAGCCGACTTCGGATCTACAGAGGCAAAGAGGGTGCGGTGCTTTTCGTCCGCTTACATTTCCATGGCGCCGAGGAAGAACGCTAGGGTAACGATTCTCTTCTTGAGCATGTGAAGCTCTCCTTCTTTGCATAGGAAGCCCTCTCTCGCGAGTTTGCGGTGAGTTGGAGGCGTTCCTTCGGGTAGATATGTAAAGTCCCCGTTGTTTAGAGTCCGTATTCGAGATTGGACATAGACATGATGTGTGAAGCCTACCCGGACATGTTGGTCCGGATCGGTGATGTTGCATTGCATAAATGCCAGAGAAGACTCCGTGCGATTGTTTGTTTTTCAGGTTTTCTACATGGTAGATTGCAACAGGGAGCCTTGGGGATTAACCCAAAGGTGCACCCGAAAAACTGGGCGGATGCGTGATCTTGCCAACTTGGTGGCCTGAGAGCCAACTTGAACATAACTGAGTTATGTGATGTTGTGATGGAAACGAGACTCGGGAGAAGTTTGACCTGCGCATATGGTTTAAATTACCGGTGCGATGTGAGCACGGGTTATATGGAACCGTCCCATTCTATGTCGTTCGGTTAAAGAGACCTAAGGTTACGTGGCACTTGCCGTTGGCATAGATGAGGGTCTTCGGCGGTCTATGGTTTTAATTACCGTGACCCATGCCGGGAACAAATTGCTCATTGTTTGGCCATCCAAAGGGATGGTGGTGAGTCGGCATACTTAGACTGTGATCACCAAGAATGTGCCCTGAGAGCACGGGGTGTGTGGCCGTGCGAGCCTACGCCTGTGATGAAATGTATATTTTATACTCTGCTTGTTATGCTAATAAATGCAGGGAAGGAGCATCGCCGCCCCGAGTTGGCGGCTAGATCGTTATAATTTGGTCAGCATCGCTGACCGTTGCCTTTATTTGCCACTGTGCGGTGGTTTTGTTGCTTGCAGGTGCTGCTGGACCAAGCAGTCAATAGCGGGCTAAAGCCCAAATTGCGAAGCCGACCCTTGAAGGCCTAATTGCAGTGTTTACTTGCTTTTACTCATATATGACCGGCCTGCGTGCCGTAGTTTGTAAAACATGTAATTTGAAGTAAACCATTTTTGTAAGGCCTTAAGGCCTGTACTTGTGTATGTACTACATTCCTATTTGGTGTTTAGTGGACATTCATGCTTGGTACTGGGTTCTTTTAATTGCAACTTATAAAATTGCTTCCGCTAGAATGCTCTGTGTAGGACGTTATGATTAGTTGGATGGTTTCCATTGAGTAACCACCCGGTCTGTCTATGGTATATGGCGTCGGGCCCCGGCCGGACCTACTGCTATATGCTATGCGACGGATAGGGGGTGTTACATGTTGAGACAAGTTACATCTTGTGGTATGTTGAGAAGAATTGTTTAGACTAATGTTTTTATATCTTCTCAGTCATTTGTTTCAATTACTCTATCTCTAACATGTATTATCAACTTTGCAATTAAATAGTAAAATTAAAGCTAGTGAATTCTACTTATCTCAGCCCTGTATACTTGAATCCCATACTGGATTCACAGTCTCTGAGCATACCAGCAACTTTGCTTCTGATATTTAGCCTTTGATGTGTATCTGGCTTTCCTTTGCAAGCTCCCCCTTAATAATTGCACTTGTCTTTGACATCATGTGCATGATGAAGTTGAGTCATTCCTTGTACCAAGACTTAGGTCTGGTACATCTCTGCCCAAGGACCATGAGTGGTTATGACCACTTGGACTAACCTGCAAGACAGAAATTATCTTACCTTAGGAACCAAGCTGACTTGGGTCCTAGGTTCTTGTTAGTTTGAAAATGCAAATGTCTACCTACAGGAGCCCTGTCAGGAAGACTTTCTCTTGCCCATGACACACTAGGGTTGTGCCAATAATCTTTGGCAATGTAGCCCACTTTGCCACAACACCAGTACTCATGAATATTATATCTTCTCTTCTGAGTAGGTCTGGCAGCATGATTGACAGCAGACTGAATAGAAGAAAGAGCATCTTCCTTGTTCCATATTCTCTTAGTCACAGTCTGACTGATAGTGGGTCTGTCATGAGAAGAGCCTGGTTTTTCACAAGGTCTATCAACATCAGTTCCTTTTGCAGAGGACATGCTATTGGTGCCCTTAGAAGATTCCAAGTCTTGCTTCCTGGTAGATTTACCCTTGGTTAGAGTGTGTGCTGGGAGACTTTGAGAAAAGGCCACTGCCTTGCTCAAGAGTGATGGAGCTGGTGCATTAAGTACAAAAGCTCCAGGATGGGACTTTTGCTCTTCTTTATGGGGAGCCTTTTGAGCACTCAGTACCATGTCCTTTCTTCTTTAATTGTAAGGAACATCTGTAGTCTTAAAAGGAAGATTCACATACCTCCAGTGACCATAATTACATTCATGGTCATGCTTGTTGAATGAGAGAATTACCTTGCGAAAGGTTGACTGAGGCCTGACAGGAGCTTGACCTCTTCTCTGAGATTGGATAACCTTAGAGATCCACTCAGTGTACAACCTCGGGCTCGCAAAGAGCCCTCAAGAAGCAAACAGAGCGAGATAGGCAAAGGGGACTAGGAGGGCCCACTCGCAAGCGGCGAGATGATGGGCTCTCCAAGGGGCAAAATGGCCCCACCCAGAGGCGAGAGGGCCTCTAGAAGCGAGATGACCTCCAAGGGAGAGAGGCTACGGCGAGACGGGCGTTGGGTCCTTCTCGCCGACAGGTGCCTTTCCTCTCGCCAGAGGGAGAGAAGGCTTTTCCTATCAAAGCAGGGGTTTTTACTCTCCTACCCCGGGTATTTTTACCCTTTTACCCTTGGTGGACTGCGTATAGCTCCTCAGAACAGCGGAGTTTGGCTGTTGGCAGACCCAGCCAAGGGTACCCCGGTAATTTCAGACCGGTGCAGTCTTGTTATTGGCAATTCAGATTCTGAAATCTATAAATAAGCCCATAGGGGTTCTTCAGAAGGGACCTTTTTTCAGACTCGGGAGAGGAATTGACAGTCTTCTGAAGAACTCCAAGCCCAGCTTTTGGCTTTGGAGGGGAAGCTCTCTGTGACCTTCCGGGTAAGCGGTGGGACCTCCCTGCTGCGGCTTTGGGCCAGTTTGTTCTTAGTCCTTCACGACCAGTCGGAGGTCGAGCTTGGGCCTAGTAGGTGTCGGCTACGCCCCAATTTTGTGAACGCTTGTCGGAGTCAAATTTTGGCTTCAACAGTTCTGGTGTGGTGAGCGTGGAAGTAGCCGGTTCAAGAAAAGTTTGAGTTTGGTCCTATGACAGGAGGCGAAGGAGAAGGATCTGGTTCTGGAGGCTCCCCCTCCCAGGTAGAAGAGGCGACGAGGAAAATGATGGAGGACTTCAGGCGAGAGGTCATGCAAACTATAAGCTTGGCCTTCTCGGCAAGGAGCGAGTGGGCGACACCTCAGGTTCCAATCGAGGTGGTCCCGCTTTTAGGCGAGAATGCCCCAGGCCAGCGCCCGGGAAAGGAGGTCCCCATAGAGGCTGGCGAGAGGGACGTGGCGGCGCGAGAGCTCTTCCCAGGCCAGCATCCCGGGAAGGAGGTCCCGACAGAAGACGGCGAGAAGGAGGCAGCTGTGCGAGAGCTCTTCCCTGGGCACGGTCTCGCAGATCGGGCCAGCCAGCCGAGGCCGCGGGACATGCCCTCTCGGCAAGCAGTCGGCGAGAGCCCGTTTAGTGAACTTGTCATCTCAGCTCCAGTGCCGGAGGGGTTCCGGGAGCCCGACATGTCCTACTACTCAGGAAAGGATGATCCGGTGCAACATGTGCAGTGGTTTGAGGATGTGGTTTCGATCAGACAGATGACGGATGCGTTTAAGTGTCGACTATTTGCCATCACCTTGAAGGAGAAGGCGCGAGATTGGTTCCACCAGTTACCGGCAAGGTCGATCTATTGTTTTGAGGATCTGCGGAGGGGTTTCTTATCGAGGTTTTCAACATCGAAGAAGCGTAAGAAGGAGGCGGAGTGCTTGTTCTCGGTAAGGCAGAGCCAGGATGAAACGTTGGGGCACTACGTAGATCGGTTTCAGGAAGAGATCCTCCAGGTTCAGGAGGTCCCTGGGTATACGCTAATGCTTGCATTCACCCTAGGACTGAGGCCAGGTTTCTTCAGCATGGAGTTGAAAATGGTGCCCCCCTCTCCTTTGAGGAGCTCATGGAGAGGGCGGCAAAGGAGACGGATTTCGAGAGAGCCAATCCGGCGTTTGCAAGGAAGTTAGCCAGGTTGGTGGAGGATGATGCAAAGGAACCAGGAACAGGGAAGCAGAGGGAGCAGAGGGAGCACAGAGAAGAGAAGAGGAGGGAGGAACCCCGAGGCCAGGGGCACCAGGGACAGAATCATCGGGGGGCCCGAGAGCCGAACAACCGGATAGGTTGGAGGCCTCATGAGGGTCACCCCCATGAGTTGGGAGGAGGCTTCCAGGGAAGAGATAATTTCCGAGAACCAAGGAGGTTCGATCAACCAGCGTGGAGACAGGGAGTGAGGGATCGTTTTCAGCATCAGCAGGAGGCAATGGGGATCGGTCGAGGGAGAGGAGCTCGAGGAGGAAGGAGAGGAAGAGGAGATGGAAGAAGGGGTGGGGTGGCGTTGCCTTTCTGTGATTTCCATCAGGAGAGAGGTCACGCTACAGCCACGTGCCCAGAATTTTTGGAGATCAGAGAGGCCAGAGGTTTGAGGAGGCAGGATCCGCCGGTAAGGATCGAGGAAATGCAGCCGGGGGAGGCGGAAGATAGGTGTGAGGACCGGGTGGATGTGGGAACCCGGGGGGGTATCAGGGCCATCCATGGGGGGATTGGGATCGAGGCCACCCGAAAGGGGAGCTTCCAGACCATGTTCCGGAAGGGGGTAGCCTTAACCTCCCAGACCCCACCCCCGCTAGAAAAAATTACCTTCTCTTCAGAAGACATGCCAGAGTACGAGGATCCATTCTGCGACGCCTTGGTGATCCAGACGGCGGTGGAAAACTTTACGGTCTCTAAGATCCTAGTGGATAACGGGAGCTCCGTAAGTGTGATTTTTAAGAAGGCCTTCGATGAGATGCAGGTGGAAGCCAAGAGGGTTTTGGCCTCGGATGGACCGTTGTTCGGGTTCTCCGGGGAGAGGAAAGAAGTCGAAGGGGGAGTAGGGCTGCACGTGAGGTTGGGTGGCGTATCACGGAACTGCCGGTTCGTGATTGTAGATGCCCCGAGCAGCTACAGCGCCATCTTTGGGCGACCCCTCATCAGCGCCTTTCGCTGCGTCCCCTCCTCGTTCCATCAATGTCTCAAGTTTAACAATGGAGGGGTGCAGGTCAGGGTCAGGGGAGATCCAAAAGTGGCGAGGCAGTGTTACGTCACGGCGGTTAACACCATATCTTGGATGGCAGAGGCGGAGGAATTGGAAAAGGAGATGGCGGCGCAAGAAGAAGCCTTGAGGAAAGAGGAGGTGAGCCCAGAGGAAGCGAGAGGAGGAACCGAAGAGGAAGTCAGGGAGGAGGAGACGGAGAAGCAGGGGGGAGAAGATGTGCAGGAAGTCAGGAGAAGCGGGGAGTCGGAGTCACGGAAAAGAATACAGGAGAAAGTGGGAGAGGAAGGGGCAGAGGAGGAAGCCCGAAGGAAGATGGAAATTGAGCAGCAGCAGGACGAGGTGGTAGAGGTTGAGGGAGCAGGAGGGGAGGAAGAGATGGAAGAAGAAGCAGGGGACGGCTGGGAGAAGTCGCGGTTGGAGGTGGCCGAGGAAGTAGTGGAGGTGGAGGTTCGCACCAGTTAGGGACAGGTACGAGGGGTACGGATCAGAAGAGGCTTGAGTCCCGAAGACCAGGAGCGGATGCGGACCTGCATCTAGAGCAACGTCGACGTCTTCGCTTGGAGCGCGGCGGACATGCCGGGCATTGATGCGGACGTGGCCTGCCATCGCCTAAATCTAGACCCTTGGACGCGCCCCATACGCCAGAAAATGAGGGCCATCACCACCAAGCTGGAGGAGCCCATTCGAGAGGAGGTCAAGAAGCTCCTGGAGGCGGGCTTCATCTCAGAGATCCAGTACCCAGGCTGGATCTCCAATGTTGTAATGGTGAAGAAGGGGGGAGGAAAATGGAGAATGTGTATCGACTTTTCGTTATTAAATAAATCATGCCCTAAGGATTGCTACCCCCTGCCTCGAATCGACGCGCTGGTTGATTCAGCCGTTGGTTTTTCTGTTATGAGTTTTCTGGATGCTTTTTCAGGTTACCATCAGATCCGGATGCACCCTCCCGACATCAAGGACGTCTCCTTCATCACAAGGGAAGGGTGCTTTAGTTATAACATGATGCCCTTTGGGTTAAAAAATGCGGGAGCGACATACCAACGAATGATGGATCGAGTTTTCTAGGGTCAGAGGGGACGGAACCTAGAAGTCTACGTTGATGATCTCATGGTAAAGAGCAAGGGGGTGAACTCGCATCTCCAGGATCTGGAAGAGACGTTCGCCACCTTGAGGAAGTTCAAAATGAGGTTGAACCCCCTGAAATGTGTCTTCGGGGCCAGTCGTGGGAAGTTCCTTGGGCACCTTTTGACCCCGACGGGAGTAGAACCTAATCCTGATAAAGTAAAGGCCATCCTGGAGCTGGAATCACCTAGAAACGCTAAGGAGGTGCAGCGCTTGACTGGGAAGCTGGCCGGCCTTAGCAGATTCCTCTCTAGGTCAGGAGAGAAGTGCTCACCTTTCTTTAAAGTGCTACGAGGGAATCAGAGATTTGAATGGACAGCGGAGTGCGAAGAAGCTTTTCAAAAGCTGAAGGAGCAACTCTCCCGGGCACCTCTGCTTCAAAGCCCAAAAGAGGGGGAAGATTTGACCTTGTACCTAGGAGTGGGAGCAGAGGCGGTGAGCTCCGTCCTAGTCAGAGAAGAGGGAAAGAAGCAGCTGCCCATTTATTATGTTAGCAGGATCCTAAGGAAGGCAGAGCTCCGCTACCCTATCCTAGAGAAACTGGCATACGCCTTGGTTATTTCGGCCAGGAAGCTCCGGCCATATTTCCAGGCCCACTCAATTAGAGTGGTGACGGACCATCCTCTCCGAAAGATTTTTGAAGGAGTGGAGCACTCGGGTAGGCTGGCCAAGTGGTCTGTCGAGTTGAGTGAGTTCAATATTTCGTTCGTACCAAGGCTCTCCATTAAGGCACTGATGAGTATGATTATGATAGGCTTTTTACTATCATAATTGTAATCATATCTACAATTTCCTGCCCCTTTTGGTGTTGATTTCATGATAATATCAAAGAAATTGTCGTATCATAGATAGAAGAGCATATTTAGAAATCTTCGGCAGTTCTTATAATAAACCATTTACTGAGTCTATTATTTTTTCTATTGCAGGTAATGCCAACCAATGGACCTAAAAGTTTCGGAGCAAACAGAGGAGTTCACGGAGTCTACATGGCTGATGACAGGACAGAAATTTGGTGCACACGGCCAGGCACACGGCCGTGTGCGTACCCGTGTCCTATGCACCTGGAGCTGAAGAATTTGGGCGCAGACAGAGGAGCCTCACATGGGTATGGCACACGCCCGTGTGCATACCCGTGTCATCTTTGCACACGGCTGCCGACCAACCCGTGTCTGTGGAACACGGCCGCACACACGGCCGTGTCTATTCCCGTGTCATCTGACACGGCCCACTACCAGACACGCCTTTTCGTGGGAAACTGCCCAGGAACCGTCTAGGAACCGTCCACACGGCCTGACACACGGCCGTGTGCGACCCCGTGTCCGACCTGTTTGCAAGGGAACTATAAATTTCCTGTAGAAAAATTTACGGGGGACTTTTGGATCATTTCTGTATTGGAGAACTGCTGGAGACCGAAGGGGAGCATTCAAGACAAGGAGGATTGAAGGGTATTCTTATGTATTTTTTATTCAATCATTAATCCCTTGAATCCTTTCTTTCTCTTGATGATCCATCTTCAATTTATGTTTTAATTTGCATGAATTTTGCTTTGAACATTCTAGTAATCATGTATCACCTTGTTCATGTTATATTTGTAGCATTTTATTTGTGTTTATGCAATCAAACAAAGAGTTTAATCATCCCTTTGAATTGCTTATTTGTTTTACATAATTTGCAATTGGCCAGATTGAGAAATTGGTTATTTGCAATGAATTTAGTATGTTCATATTGTGATGATAATTCACTTTGTATTTCAAACTCTATGATCGAGAGATATTTTGTTTGGAAAATTAGAACACGGATAAAAGAATTCATGTTAATTTAGAAATAAAATCCATGAATTTATGTAGTAATAAAGGTATTCTGATTAATGCGAACTTGAGTGTTGTGAATTGTTCGAGAGAAAATTTACTATCTTAGGTTTAGATTTGGAATTGCTCGAGAGAGAATTTTGATGAAAAATTAACCTTTACATTGCACAAATTTAACAGTATTTTCATATCATGATTGCTTAGAATTGAACTAGTAAATGAAATTATCCATGTAATTATTTAAAAGCTTCATGTTCTATCATTTTTATTTCTCCAATATTGAATTATCCAATTGGTCATAGTTAGGATAATGTAGTTTAAATATCACTTTTGTTTAGAGGTATGAAAATAAAGGGAGGGTGAGTACGAATAGTTGAAACGACCCTGTGGAATACGACACGAGATGTAGATTTCTCATATATTACGATTGATAGGTGCGCTTGTCTGAATGCTAATTCAATCTAGTTAAGTCCATCTACATTATTGTATTAGAATGTAGAATGAAATCACATTGAATTATTACTTGTTAGCAAGAAAAATCATCAGGCACAGGTGGTGGCCGACTTCTTGGCAGACTACGTCGCGGAGGACGGGGCTGAGGAGCCGCAGCGGCCAGAAGCATGGAAGATAATGGTCGACGGGGCCTCAGGAAAGCACTCCCTCGGAACAGGGGTGGTACTGACAAGTCCTCAGGGAGTGACCATAAAACAAGCCGTCGCCTTGCACTTCCCCACAACCAACAACCAAGCAGAGTACGAGGCAGTGATAGCCGGCTTTCGCTTGGCTAAGGAGCTCGAGATCAAGGACGTTGAGGTTTTCACGGACTCATTGGTGGTGGCGTCTCAGATACGCGGAGAGTTCGAGGCGCGGGAGCCCACCATTGTGAAATACTTGTCCAGGGTGAGGACGATCATCGGAGGGTTCCGGACGTTCTCCATCCAACACGTCCCCAGAGAAGAGAACACTGCTGCCGATCAATTGGCCAAGTTCGGACCCTGGGAAGGGGGTGCCCTCACTGATTTATTCCACCCGGCGATTGAAGAGGGGGAGCTAATGGAGGTGGATCGGCGGCCCTCGTGGGTAGATCCTTTCGTTACCTTTTTTCTGACTGGAACCCTCCCTGAGGGGGTCAAGGAGGCAAGAATCTTCCATCACAAGGCGGCCCACTATCTCATGCATGAAGGAGGATTGCACCGGAGGATGTTTTCGGGTCTCCTGGCTCGATGCGTAACGGAAGAGGAGACCAGACACATTCTGGAAGAGGTGCACTCCGGGGAATGTGGTAGTCATTCCGGAGGGAGGACATTGGAAGCAAGGGTGGTCAGGCAGGGGTACTTCTGGCCCACCCTGAGGAAGGACGCGACAGAATTTGCGAGGAAGTGCCAGAAGTGCCAGCTCTACGCCGCCCTCCAGCTCTTGCCGGCTCAAAGACTTCGAAGCATCACAGCGCCGTGGCCCTTCGCCATTTGGGGAATGGATCTGGTGGGGCATCCCTGAATAGAAGGGGCCAATAAAAACCGGAATCAAGAACCTTTTTAGCGGAGCGATTCGCTCCATAGTGACCACCAGCAGGACCTGAATGACACTGCTCCAAAATCTTCCAACCTTCCTCCGCTGATACACACCTTCTTATAACAGAATCTGCACATATCCAAAAAAGAAAAGGGTCCTCCCAAAAGTAATATTTCAAGTCAGAGAAAAATTTCTTTTTCTGCTGATATGAAAAGTCTTTTGGAAGGACCTTAGCCACAAGATAGTTTGCATAATCTGCAAACCATGGATAATCTAGTTGTATATTGGTAGATATGGCAAATAATGATTCCTCAGGAAATGTATCAGAAATTTCAGACTCATCTAACATTGATCGTAGTGGGTTTTCTAAACGTGAAAGATGATCTGCCGCTAAGTTTTCCGCTCCTCGTTTATCCCTAATTTCTAGATCAAATTCTTGTAGAAGAAGAACCCATCGGATTAAACGAGGCTTTGCTTCCGCTTTGGCTAGCAAATATCTAAGTGTAGAGTGATCCGTATAAACTACCACTTTGGACAATGTTAAATATGATCTAAATTTATCAAAGGCAAATACCACTGCTAAGAGTTCTTTTTCAGTAGTTGTATAATTCTCCTGTGCATTATTAAGTGTTTTACTAGCATAATATATTGGGTGAAAATGTTTGTTTCGGCGTTGTCCTAAAACAGCCCCTATCGCAAAACTACTAGCATCACACATGATCTCAAATGGTTGACTAAAGTCAGGTGCGATCATAATAGGAGAATTAATTAATTTTTCTTTTAAGAACTCAAAGGCGTGTAGACACTCTTGTTCAAAAATAAAAGGTGTGTCTTTTTCTAAAAGCCTTGTAAGTGGTTTAGCTATTTTGGAGAAGTCTTTAATAAAACGGCGGTAAAATCCCGCGTGTCCTAAGAAACTTCTCACTGCCTTTACGGAGGTTGGTGGTGGCAATTTTTCTATGGTCTCTATTTTTGCTTTATCTACTTGAATTCCTTGGCTTGAAATTTTATGGCCAAGTACTAACCCTTCTTGTACCATGAAATGGCACTTCTCCCAACTAAGCGCTAGGTTCGTCTCCTCACACCTCCTAAGAACTTTCTCTAAATTATTTAAACACAACTCAAAGGAGTCGCCAAAAACCGAAAAATCATCCATGAACACTTCCATGATATCTTCAACATACTCGTTAAAGATGGCTAGCATGCACCTTTGAAATGTGGCGGGCGCATTACATAACCCGAAAGGCATACGTCTATAGGCAAAGGTACCAAATGGGCAAGTAAATGTTGTTTTCTCTTGGTCTTCTGGTGCTATAGGAATTTGAAAGTATCCAGAAAGTCCATCTAGAAAACAATAGTAAGAGTGTCCTGATAAGCGTTCTAATATCTGGTCGATGAAGGGAAGAGGGAAATGGTCTTTCCTAGTGGCATCGTTTAATTTCCTATAGTCTATACAGACACGCCAACCTGTTACTGTTCGCGTTGGAATTAATTCATTTTTATCATTTGCTACTACGGTCAGGCCACCCTTCTTAGGAACTACTTGGACAGGACTAACCCATGAACTATCCGAAATAGGATATATAATACCAGCATCTAATAACTTTACAATTTCAGCCTTAACTACCTCTTTCATATTAGGATTTAGCCTACGTTGCGGTTGAATAGACGATTTATAGTTTTCTTCCAAAAGAATTTTATGGGTGCAAAAACTAGGATTAATACCCTTTATATCAGATATTTGCCACGCTATTGCACCTTTACATTTCTTCAATACGGTTATCAATTTTTCTTTTTCAAGTTTGGAAAGATTTGAAGATATGATAACTGGGTACGAAGAATTTGTTCCTAAGAATGCATACTCAAGATGATCCGGTAATTTTTTTAATTCTACTATTGGTGGATTCTTAGTATTATTCTTAAGAATTTCATGATCTCCTTCAGTAATTAAACTATATTCCGTTGTTCTATTCATAGCAACACAATTTTCTATAAAAAATAAATGTTCAACAATGTCATCATTTTTATCATCTTCTAGATAATTGTTCGTTATGCAAATTTCTAAAGGATCTTTATAATAAAAATTAGAATTTATAGAAGACATAAAATCATCAATACCATGAGAAAAATAGCAATAATCATCATTTTCTAAAGATTGTTTCATAGTTTTGCCAATTTGAAAAGTGACTTCATCTTCTCCTACTCGCAATACTAATTTACCATCAAAAACATCAATAAGTGCTCTAGATGTAGCTAGAAATGGACGACCTAGTATGAGTGGTACTTCGATATTTTCATCCATATCTAAAATAACAAAATCAGCAGGAAATATAAATTTATCTACCTTAACTAATACATCTTCCACTATTCCTCTAGGATAATTAACCGATCGATCTGCTAATTGAATACTCATTCTTGTTGGGCTAAGTTCTCCTAGGCCTAGTTTCAGATATAAATTATAAGGCATTAAATTTATACTTGCTCCTAGATCTGCTAAAGCCTTATTTACTTGTAAATCACCGATTAAGCATGGAATTGAAAATGAACCGGGATCCTTAAATTTTTGTGGCAATTTATTTTGCAAAATAGCAGAACATTCTTCACTTAATGTTACTAATGATAATTCTTCTATTTTCTTTTTATTAGAAATCAAATCCTTAAGAAATTTTGCATATTTAGGCATTTGAATAATTTCAGAAAAAGGTAAATTAACATGTAATTGCTTAAACATAGATAAAAATTTACCATACTGCGCATCCATGCGCTCCTTGCTATGCTTTGCTGGGTATGGTAATGCTGGTTGGTACTCCATCGGTTGTACATTCATCTCGCTTGGTCCTTCGCCGCTAGACTCCATTTTGGGTGCTTCTTTTGCAGGCCTTGGGTCTTGTAACTCCTTTCCGCTCCTCAATTGAACGGCTTTTGCATGCTCCCTTGGATTTATCTCTGTATTCCCTGGAAGTGTTCCTTGCTGCCTTTCAGAAACCATCCTTGCAAGCTGACCAATTTGATTTTCCAAGTTCTGAATTGAACCCTCTTGATTTTGGAAGGCTACATCGGTAGTTTGCATAAATTTGGTAAGCACATCTTCCAATGTAGGCTTCCTTGGTTCCAACTGTGGTTGTTGTCCAAACATGGGCTGCTTCCCTTGATTTCCTTGTCCTCCCCAAGAGAAATTGGGGTGGTTTCGCCATCCAGGATTATATGTAGAGCTATATGGGTTATTGGCTTAATTGAAAGGTGGCTTAATATTGTTACCCATATAGTCAACATGCTCCAATTCACCCAATATTTAGGGGTGTATGAGGAGTCGTTTCTTTTGAGTGCCGCCTACCCCGAACTCCACTTTGAGCTCCCCAACCGCGATATGGCCGGTGGTATATGACGCCAGATTTCTTTCGACACTGGCGCCTACGAGGCCAAGAGATCTAAGGCATCCAAATTGATTTCTCCCGCCCTCCATTACATCCACCATCTACTCAGCCACACGTTGAGCGGTCGGGGCGAAAGCTCCGGAGTTGTTAGTAGGCAGGATCTGTTATACCTCTACAGCATGACATCACGATATCCTCTACATCTCGGTTATCTTCTAGCCCAGTTTATTCTTCATCAGGCTGACACCACTCGTATAGGGTCTATTTGTGTAGCACCCTATATTACTCGCCTCGTGAAGAATATGGGCATCTTTTTAGCCCTCCCCCAGATGACAGTGGTAGCAAAGACCGTGCCTATCACGATGGCTAGTCTTCGCGCCCTCCGCCTCGTCACCGCCCGTCAGGGCCGGGGAGGGGTTATATATTCTATTGCTCGACGAGGACCGCATGTACAGGCCGACAGTGATGATGAGATAGATCCTGACCTCGACGAGCCGTTGGTGCCTCCACCCCGTTCCACCTACGCTCATGGCGAGTCGTCTACTGCACCTCCTCCACCTCAGTCACGATACTCGCGCGAATTCCGACAGTTTTTCGACACCGAGCTCTCGCCACGCTTTCAGGAAATTAAGGAGGAACATCAGGAAATTAAGGATCTCCTTCATCAGATTAGAGACCACCTTGGGATCGCCCCTCGCCAGCCACCAGCTCCAGCACCGCCTTCCTTCCCGGATGATTCGACAGGCCACCATGAGTACTTCTGATATGTATCGTTGTAGTGTTATCTATCTTCATATATCATATCTTGTAAAAAAATTTTTATATCAGTGTATTCTGTTCTGTCGACTATTATATATCAGTGCATTCTATTACAGTTCCTGTTTCTGTACTGTGCTCTTCTACTTATTATGATAGCAGTTGTTCTTTTTATATATCATCATGAAATCACTCTATGTCCGCTTTTTACATTGCACTGAGGACATTGCAAATCTTTAGTCTGGGGGTAGAATGGTTGTTCATGTGGTTACAATTAATTCTAATCTGCTTATCATAATACTCAAGTTATTATACCACCCTTTAAAAATTTTTGTTTGACCTTTTAAGCTCTCATTATTCATTCATGTGGGATTATAAATTTTTCATTTACCTTCGCACACTGATTAAAATGAATTGATGTAGACTCATAGAGTATTCAACTTTGTTGATTTCGTAATTAAGCATAGAAATTTTGTTTAGCTTAATTTTCTCTATATAATTTAATTTTAAGATTACTCCTCTATATTAGTAACTATCCAACACTCTATTTTAGAAAATATATTTATCTATAATAAAGTGAGTCGATGAGTGTAACATTTTTATAATTTGGTATTAGGACTTTAAAATTAAAAATTACTCCCTATTGATGTCTAGGACTCACCCTCTAGCATTCCTCAAAACATTACATAAGTTAATTTGTAAAGGCGGAAATGACTTAGGCCTCCTATTGGATAGCTTGAGCCTTGTTATCCCAACACCTTTAACATGATACCCTTGCACACCCCATTTGAACCTAATCCCCATCCTTTTGATGCTCTACTATTAAAATCCACCAAGGCCAAATCCCTACCTATTAGCACACCTATCATTGATGCCTGCTTGGAATGATTTGTTCATTGTGATATGTGGCCTGAGTGCGTGTATCCTTGCACCCACTTGGAATGATCCCTACTTTGAACCCAAAAAAAAAGACATAGTGATATGTGGCCTGAGTGCGTGTATACTTGCACCCACTTGGAATGATCCCTACTATGGTCCCTTGGTTAAAAAAAAAACGTATATAAAAAATAGAGTGCCCTTCAAAATGTGGGAAATATACAAATTGCAAAGTCTGGGGGTGTTTACATAAAATTGAAATATGTTAAGGTATTTTCCAACATAAGGCTCAATCAAGATTTAGGTGTGAAAAATTCATCAAAATTATCCTTGATTACCTCACCTTTAATCTTCTATCCTAAGCCAAAAAGGCTACACCAAAATTCAAGTCCTAAGGATCCAACCTTACTAAATCTAAATTATGCTGTGATGAGGGTGTAAAAAGGGTAAGTTCATGATTATCAGTACGAGTACTTATAAGCTTTGAAATACTAATACGTATTTTATAGAGATTTTTATTTTCTCCTCATATTTGTTAAAGATGACTATACTTTTATTTCTAAAAGCGAGTGAGAGATAGTTAAAATGATATACTAGAGGAATTTTAAGATAAATATATATTTAGAAAAGTCTGCTAAATTATTTCCTATGCGATTACATCACCAAAGTTCTCTTAAATTCATAGCAACCAGTGTGCGGAGGCAAAATTATTTAATGGTAACCCAGGTGTTTGAATTAGTTTGCTTAGGGACAAGCAAACATCTAAGTCTGGGGGTATTTGATGAGTACGATTATGATAGGCTTTTTACTATCATAATTGTAATCATATCTACAATTTCCTGCCCCTTTTAGTGTTGATTTCATGATAATATCAAAGAAATTGTCGTATCATAGATAGAAGAGCATATTTAGAAATCTTCGGCAGTTCTTATAATAAACCATTTACTGAGTCTATTATTTTTTCTATTGCAGGTAATGCCAACCAATGGACCTAAAAGTTTCGGAGCAAACAGAGGAGTTCACGGAGTCTACATGGCTGATGACAGGACAGAAATTTGGTGCACACGGCCAGGCACACGGCCGTGTGCATACCCGTGTCCTATGCACCTGGAGCTGAAGAATTTGGGCGCAGACAGAGGAGCCTCACACGGGTATGGCACACGCCCGTGTGCATACCCGTGTCATCTTTGCACACGGCTGCCGACCAACCCGTGTCTGTGGAACACGGCCGCACACACGGCCGTGTCTATTCCCGTGTCATCTGACACGGCCCACTACCAGACACGCCTTTTCGTGGGAAACTGCCCAGGAACCGTCTAGGAACCGTCCACACGGCCTGGCACACGGCCGTGTGCGACCCCGTGTCCGACCTGTTTGCAAGGGAACTATAAATTTCCTGTAGAAAATTTTACGGGGGACTTTTGGATCATTTCTGCATTGGAGAACTGCTGGAGGCCGAAGGGGAGCATTCAAGACAAGGAGGATTGAAGGGTATTCTTATGTATTTTTTATTCAATCATTAATCCCTTGAATCCTTTCTTTCTCTTGATGATCCATCTTCAATTTATGTTTTAATTTGCATGAATTTTGCTTTGAACATTCTAGTAATCATGTATCACCTTGTTCATGTTATATTTGTAGCATTTTATTTGTGTTTATGCAATCAAACAAAGAGTTTAATCATCCCTTTGAATTGCTTATTTGTTTTACATAATTTGCAATTGGCTAGATTGAGAAATTGGTTATTTGCAATGAATTTAGTATGTTCATATTGTGATGATAATTCACTTTGTATTTCAAACTCTATGATCGAGAGATATTTTGTTTGGAAAATTAGAACACGGATAAAAGAATTCATGTTAATTTAGAAATAAAATCCATGAATTTATGTAGTAATAAAGGTATTCTGATTAATGCGAACTTGAGTGTTGTGAATTGTTCGAGAGAAAATTTACTATCTTAGGTTTAGATTTGGAATTGCTCGAGAGAGAATTTTGATGAAAAATTAACCTTTACATTGCACAAATTTAACAGTATTTTCATATCATGATTGCTTAGAATTGAACTAGTAAATGAAATTATCCATGTAATTATTTAAAAGCTTCATGTTCTATCGTTTTTATTTCTCCAATATTGAATTATCCAATTGGTCATAGTTAGGATAATGTAGTTTAAATATCACTTTTGTTTAGAGGTATGAAAATAAAGGGAGGGTGAGTACGAATAGTTGAAACGACCCTGTGGAATACGACACGAGATGTAGATTTCTCATATATTACGATTGATAGGTGCGCTTGCCTGAATGCTAATTCAATCTAGTTAAGTCCATCTACATAATTGTATTAGAATGTAGAATGAAATCACATTGAATTATTACTTGTTAGCAAGAAAAATCATCAGGCACAGGTGGTGGCCGACTTCTTGGCAGACTACGTCGCGGAGGACGGGGCTGAGGAGCCGCAGCGGCCAGAAGCATGGAAGATAATGGTCGACGGGGCCTCAGGAAAGCACTCCCTCGGAACAGGGGTGGTACTGACAAGTCCTCAGGGAGTGACCATAAAACAAGCCGTCGCCTTGCACTTCCCCACAACCAACAACCAAGCAGAGTACGAGGCAGTGATAGCCGGCCTTCGCTTGGCTAAGGATCTCGAGATCAAGGACGTTGAGGTTTTCACGGACTCATTGGTGGTGGCGTCTCAGATACGCGGAGAGTTCGAGGCGCGGGAGCCCACCATTGTGAAATACTTGTCCAGGGTGAGGACGATCATCGGAGGGTTCCGGACGTTCTCCATCCAACACGTCCCCAGAGAAGAGAACACTGCTGCCGATCAATTGGCCAAGTTCGGACCCTGGGAAGGGGGTGCCCTCACTGATTTATTCCACCCGGCGATTGAAGAGGGGGAGCTAATGGAGGTGGATCGGCGGCCCTCGTGGGTAGATCCTTTCGTTACCTTTTTTCTGACTGGAACCCTCCCTGAGGGGGTCAAGGAGGCAAGAATCTTCCATCACAAGGCGGCCCACTATCTCATGCATGAAGGAGGATTGCACCGGAGGATGTTTTCGGGTCTCCTGGCTCGATGCGTAACGGAAGAGGAGACCAGACACATTCTGGAAGAGGTGCACTCTGGGGAATGTGGTAGTCATTCCGGAGGGAGGACATTGGAAGCAAGGGTGGTCAGGCAGGGGTACTTCTGGCCCACCCTGAGGAAGGACGCGACAGAGTTTGCGAGGAAGTGCCAGAAGTGCCAGCTCTACGCCCCCCTCCAGCTCTTGCCGGCTCAAAGACTTCGAAGCATCACAGCGCCGTGGCCCTTCGCCATTTGGGGAATGGATCTGGTGGGGCCTTTTCCTCCAGCTAGTGGACAAAGAAGATTCCTCCTGGTCATGATAGATTACTTCTCGAAGTGGCTGGAGGTTAAGGCACTAGCAAAGGTGACCTCCCAAGTCATCAGGAACTTCGTCTGGGGGGAGATTATCTGCAGGCACGGGCTGCCTCAGGCCATCATCACGGATAATGGCCCCCAGTTCGCTAGTGAAGAGTTCATCAGCTTCTGCACTCAGCAGGGCATCGACCTCAGGTTTCCCTCTGTCCACCACCCCAGGAGTAACAGTCAGGTGGAGGCGGCAAACAAGATTATCGTTAACTTGCTAAAGAAGAAGGTAGAGAATCTGAGAGGGAACTGGGTAGAGCAGCTCCCCTCGGTCGTGTGGGCTCTAAGAACAACCCCGAACACGGCCACTGGTGAGACCCCTTTCAAACTTTCCCATGGTTGTGAGGCGGTACTACCAGTGGAATTCGAGGTCCGATCCCCACGAGTTGCGGCCGCAGGTGATGGAGACGAGGCATGGAGAATGGAAAATGAGGAAGGTCTGCGCCTCTCGCTAGACCTGGCAGAGGAGCTGCGAGACATGACAGCCATCAGACAGGAGGAAATCAAGCGACGAATGGCAAAGCACTTCGACAAGCATATCAGGATAAAACAGTTCGCGGAAGGAGACCTAGTACTAAAAAAGGTTGATGCGGCAGGGAGGTCCGCCCCGGTGGGAAAGCTCAATCCAAATTGGGAAGGGCCTTATATTGTAGAGAGAGTGTTGAAAGCGGGGGGTTACTATCTCCAAGATGTGGAGGGTAGGACCTTGAACCACTCCTGGAGTGGGGATGACTTAAAACGCTTCTACCCATGAAAAGGGAGAGCGGTAGATGTGTACTTAAAGCGTGATCAATATAATATATTTCTCAAAACATCTCTTGTCTTTGCTTATTATGACGCCCTAAAGACAGGATCAAGAGATCTTCATCGGCACCCCGAGCTCGGCTCGGCCCCAGGTAGACCCGCTGCGCAGGCTCCCATCTAGCTGGCAGGTCCGAAGGCTCGCCTGTGGGGGATAGGTTTTGAGTTGAGATCTTCATCGGCACCCCGAGCTCGGCTCGGCCCCAGGTAGACCCGCTGCGCAGGCTCCCATCTAGCTGGCAGGTCCGAAGGCTTGCCTGTGGGGGATAGGTTTTGAGTTGAGATCTTCATCGGCACCCCGAGCTCGGCTCGGCCCCAGGTAGACCCGCTGCGCAGGCTCCCATCTAGCTGGCAGGTCCGAAGGCTCGCCTGTGGGGGATAGGTTTTGAGTTGAGATCTTCATCGGCACCCCGAGCTCGGCTCGGCCCCAGGTAGACCCGCTGCGCAGGCTCCCATCTAGCTGGCAGGTCCGAAGGCTCGCCTGTGGGGGATAGGTTTTGAGTTGAGATCTTCATCGGCACCCCGAGCTCGGCTCGGCCCCAGGTAGACCCGCTGCGCAGGCTCCCATCTAGCTGGCAGGTCCGAAGGCTCGCCTGTGGGGGATTGGTTTTGAGTTGAGATCTTCATCGGCACCCCGAGCTCGGCTCGGCCCCAGGTAGACCCGCTGCGCAGGCTCCCACCTAGCTGGCAGGTCCGAAGGCTCGCCTGTGGGGGATAGGTTTTGAGTTGAGATCTTCATCGGCACCCCGAGCTCGGCTCGGCCCCAGGTAGACCCGCTGCGCAGGCTCCCATCTAGCTGGCAGGTCCGAAGGCTCGCCTGTGGGGGATAGGTTTTGAGTTGAGATCTTCATCGGCACCCCGAGCTCGGCTCGGCCCCAGGTAGACCCGCTGCGCAGGCTCCCATCTAGCTGGCAGGTCCGAAGGCTCGCCTGTGGGGGATAGGTTTTGAGTTGAGATCTTCATCGGCAACCCGAGCTCGGCTCGGCCCCAGGTAGACCCGCTGCGCAGGCTCCCATCTAGCTGGCAGGTCCGAAGGCTCGCCTGTGGGGGATAGGTTTTGAGTTGAGATCTTCATCGGCACCCCGAGCTCGGCTCGGCCCCAGGTAGACCCGCTGCGCAGGCTCCCATCTAACTGGCAGGTCCGAAGGCTCGCCTGTGGGGGATAGGTTTTGAGTTGAGATCTTCATCGGCACCCCGAGCTCGGCTCGGCCCCAGGTAGACCCGCTGCGCAGGCTCCCATCTAGCTGGCAGGTCCGAAGGCTCGCCTGTGGGGGATAGGTTTTGAGTTGAGATCTTCATCGGCACCCCGAGCTCGGCTCGGCCCCAGGTAGACCCGCTGCGCAGGCTCCCATTTAGCTGGCAGGTCCGAAGGCTCGCCTGTGGGGGATAGGTTTTGAGTTGAGATCTTCATCGACACCCCGAGCTCAGTTCGGCCCCAGGTAGACCCGCTGCGCAGGCTCCCATCTAGCTGGCAGGTCCGAAGGCTCGCCTGTGGGGGATAGGTTTTGAGTTGAGATCTTCATCGGCACCCCGAGCTCGGCTCGGCCCCAGGTAGACCCGCTGCGCAGGCTCCCATCTAGCTGGCAGGTCCGAAGGCTCGCCTGTGGGGGATAGGTTTTGAGTTGAGATCTTCATCGGCACCCCGAGCTCGGCACGGCCCCAGGTAGACCCGCTGCGCAGGCTCCCATCTAGCTGGCAGGTCCGAAGGCTCGCCTGTGGGGGATAGGTTTTGAGTTGAGATCTTCATCGGCACCCGGAGCTCGGCTCGGCCCCAGGTAGACCCGCTGCGCAGGCTCCCATCTAGCTGGCAGGTCTGAAGGCTCGCCTGTGGGGGATAGGGTTGGGTCAAGCAATCTCCATCAACATCAAACTGACAAGGTAGAATTCATTTTGGTGGAATAGGGTGAAAAGTCCCTTTAAGCGGCACTACACCTTAGTATCCTCACTTAGCCCTAAAGTACAAAAATAAACAAAGGGAAAAAGAGTGTGGAGTAGGGCAGGTGACAGCACTCGCAGCGGATGGCTTTTGAGGATCGTCTCGTCGTAGCGAAAGGGCACTCGCAAGGCAAGCCATTGCGCCAACTCGCGGCCGTTAAGCGCGTCGAGAACCCGTCTCGCGTAGGATATAAAACAGAAAAATATGTATACGGAAAGGCTACGCGGCGAGACGGAGTAGTAGCACCGTCCCGCAGGAAAAAAGCAAACCAGAGATTAACTTCACAAAATAAGAAATAAAATAGAAGACAGCAAAATGGAGCACTCGCTCGTTACTTGGCAGATGCCACAAAAAATAGTTTAAAATCTTTACATCAGGAGGAGGAGAGAGTGATTCTAAATCTTGGAGGCGGCGCATCAGTCCTCCTCGCCGGATGAATAATCATCGCTCTCCTCGCTATAGAGCTCGGGGACCAAGTCGCGCGCGGTCACTGTCTCAGACTCGTCCTTCACGACCCCCAGGTCTTTCATCATCTGCAGCACCAGCTCAGCCCCACAGACACCAGCGTCTCGGCATCGCTCCTCAACTTCCTCGTAAGAGTAGTGTGGCGGAGGTGTCCGGAAGGGCTCGCGGCGAGATGACGACCGCAGCATCCGCCTGAAGGCGCGCGTTCTCAGCTGTCAGGACCCGGACCTCCTCTTCCAAAGCTGCCACGCGCGAGCGAAGTTGTCCCGCCGTCTCGGCATCCTGCGGGATGACCTGGCAATTAGCCAAGAATCATGGGAAAGGAAAGATCCAAGGGAAAAGAGAGTTATGGCTTACCACGCCGCCTTGGGCCTTCGCGAGGAGCGACTCGGCATCTGACAACCTTCTCGCTAGACCAGTAGATTTCTCCCGCTCCGCCTCCAGATTTTCCTCGCTGGCCTTCCATTTTGAATTGATGTAAATGAGGCGGCGAGAGGAGCGGTGCGAGAACTCCAAGGCCCGCATTTGATGGTGGCAAGTTTTTAGCATAAGGTCCTTGGTGGACTCATTTTCAGGCAAAGCGGTGTCAAGACCGCCATAGAGGCCGTACCCTATGGCGAAGGCGTGGCTGGAAGGGACCTCTTGCTCTTTCCATGATGGAAGGAGGGTGGAGATGGACACGCGGTTGGCGTCCCGCCCCCATAGCAGAACCGGGTCGCCGACGGCATCGTGAACCACGGGACCCAGGTTGTAGTTCATGTGAGAGGCGGGGGCGGGACGGCCAGAGGAGTCGCCCTCGCGAGAGGAGGTAGCAGCCACCTGTTCAGGAGCAGCAGCTCGCGGGTTGGAAGCAGTGGCGGGCAGGTTGGAGGCAGCAGCAGGTTGATCAGAAAGTACCGTCTCGCGGATAGGCGAGACGGCCTGGTGATTAGGCGAGGGAGGCGGTGGAGTTTCCCCTAGAGAGATAGGGCTCCCTTGAGGAGCCTTCCTCCTTTCCTTGGAGATGACTACAGCCTTCTTCATCTTCTTTTTTGGAGGGCTGGAGCGAGAGGGGATCGTGTCATCTCCGGGACGCTTGGGCGGGTTGACCGCCAGGGACTCTCTCGCCACCTCTGCCGCTGCATTGGCGAGATCAAGACCCCTGGAAGGGTGAATATTGCTCTTGTAAGGAGGGGATGCTGGGATAATTCGCTCGCCTAAAAAGCAAGCAGGGGTTAGAAAGAAGCGAGACGACAAATAGCGAAGAGAGAGGAACAAAAGAATACCCTCGCCCGGGAGCACTGGGAGAAGCGAGTCGAGGCCTCGCCGCAAGAAGTTGACCTCGAAGTTCTTGCCAACTAGGTACTCGCACAGCAGCTTCTCTGGCCCACTGACTTGGGGGGTGGCGTAGAAGCTCTCTGGCAGAGAGACCGGCGCGAGAGGGATGCCGCCGAAGTCAGCCCGGTCTCCCCGGATGAAGACGAAGCGGGTGAGCCAGTGATGGTTCTTGTTAGGCGTCTCGCATACCTTGAGCCCCTGCCCAGTAAAATACGAGACGCTATCGGCGTTGGCGTGGTAGATGAAAAGCTTGCGGAACTCCGTCAGGCTGAACTCGATGCGCTCCCGGTGCATATAGCAGGCGAACGCGATCAACACCGAAATCGCATTAGGGTTGAACTGTACCGGGATGACACCGAAGTATTTGAAGGCCTGCTTCACCTCAGGCCAGAGGGGGAGTCGCAACCCCGCCTCAAAGTGCGAGACGGGGAAGGCGAGTTCACCAGGGTAGTATGTGTTGATGCACTCACCGACCTTGGGGGGCCGCGACTCGATCCCCTCTCCCAGATACTCGCGGGCGAACTTATCATGGTCTTCCCGAGGGAGCCTGCCGAGCGGGAAGTCGTGGTCAGTAAACCTCTTCCCGCAACGGCTGCGCCCCTCGCCCTCCTCCACTTTCTTCTTACCCATCTCCTTTGGCGAACTGGTCCTAGGCGAGACGAAGGAGTTGAGAGGCGAGAATGGGCCGGCGAGACGGAGAGATCAGAGGGCCAAGACTTGGTTAACGGCGAAGGCGAAAAGTATGGTATCTAGTCCAGGACTAGGCATATTTATAACTGATGCAAGGCCAATGATTAAAAGGGCGGGAAAATAAGGGGGAGAGGAAGAGTCGGCGTTTTTCTCTCTCCTAAACCTCGATCGGCGCGACCCATCACAATCAGGAAAAATATATAAATATTTATTTATTTAGCTATTTAGCATAAAATTAAAAGGAGTATTAAAAAAGGGAATGAGAAATTACACCATAAAAATATATGTCCAGAAATCGGCCCGCAGAGGACCAAACTCTCTGCATACTTCGGCGAGACTACCATCATTACAACTTTTGCGAGAAGAAGAAAAAAAAAGGATAGCGAGACAGACATTCGTCAGTATGGGCGCCACTCCCAGCGGCCGCCGCGTGCTCCCCCGCGAGGAGGCCTACTGCGCTAGTGTAAGGAGCGGATGGTTTGGAGGCCACGCCGCGTGAGACGGAGCTGCATATCGGTCTCATTGATGATGGCCTCAGGATCGGTGCCGTCGACATCCAGCTCAGCATCGGCTCCAGATGATAGACGAGCGCACTCGCCCTCCAGCGACTCGATGCGCTTCTCCGCGGCCTGTTTGTCTAAAGTCAAGGAATGAATGAGGCGCGCGTGCTTCCGGAAGAGCTCAGCCGTCTTCCGCTTCATCTCCACTGGATCTGAGGGATCGCCCAGATAGTCTTCAATCCCGTCTGCAAGAGGAGGCGAGACAGAGAGTTGCTTTGGCTGCTCCTCAACAGGAGAGTTGGCCCGAGAATCTGCGCAAGGAGTGCAGGGACAAGGTGGAAGAGGCACTCGCAGGAGAGAGTGCGAGTAGCGAAGGGGATTCAAAAGGGCAAGGGAAGGTCCCTTACCAAGATGGCGAGAGGTATCGGCAGCCGGGGAGGGGTCGTCCCTCCTCTCGCTGGGAGTAGTTGGAGGAGTAGATGAGGGTAGCGAATCAAGTTCCTCGCAACGGACGGAGGAACCATCTCGTGGACTCTTCGGGGACGACGGAACCACAAGAGCCCCCTGAAAAAAGCGTTAGTCAGCAAAAGAGCACTCGGTCGCGGAAATAATAGTGGTAATCGCGAGTGTCCACCTCTTTTTCCGTAGAGAGCGCACGGGGAGTGGGGGCAGGTTTCAAAGAGGCGCGAGACGAATCTACTGCTGCAAGAGAAGGGCCCCCAGCCTTCGTCTTTTTCGAGCGAGACGACGGGGCGAGGGAACGACCCAGGGAAGAGGTGAAAGCAGCCACGTTGGCCTTATGTTGCTCTCGCACCAGGGCGAGACGTTCGCGAAAACTTTGACTGTGCGTCATTCTGCAAGAACTCGAGGACAGGGAAGAAGAAGAATATGCAGAGCGGGGCATCAGGAGCGCAGGGCATGAGTCATATATTTATAGACCCCGGTGGGGGACTCCGAAGATTCCTCATAAATACGTTTTTTAATGCACCTTGAATAACGAGCCTCGGTTGAACATTCTTTTTGAGCTTAGAGTAATCTCAAAAAGAGCGGGGATTGTGTACAACCTCGGGCTCGCAAAGAGCCCTCAAGAAGCAAACAGAGCGAGATAGGCAAAGGGGACTAGGAGGGCCCACTCGCAAGCGGCGAGATGATGGGCTCTCCAAGGGGCAAAATGGCCCCACCCAGAGGCGAGAGGGCCTCTAGAAGCGAGATGACCTCCAAGGGCGAGAGGCTCCGGCGAGACGGGCGTTGGGTCCTTCTCGCCGACAGGTGCCTTTCCTCTCGCCAGAGGGAGAGAAGGCTTTTCCTATCAAAGCAGGGGTTTTTACTCTCCTACCCCGGGTATTTTTACCCTTTTACCCTTGGTGGACTGCGTATAGCTCCTCAGAACAGCGGAGTTTGGCTGTTGGCAGACCCAGCCAAGGGTACCCCGGTAATTTCAGACCGGTGCAGTCTTATTATTGGCAGTTCAGATTCTGAAATCTATAAATAAGCCCATAGGGGTTCTTCAGAAGGGACCTTTTTTCAGACTCGGGAGAGGAATTGACAGTCTTCTGAAGAACTCCAAGCCCAGCTTTTGGCTTTGGAGGGGAAGCTCTCTGTGACCTTCCGGGTAAGCGGTGGGACCTCCCTGCTGCGGCTTTGGGCCAGTTTGTTCTTAGTCCTTCACGACCAGTCGGAGGTCGAGCTTGGGCCTAGTAGGTGTCGGCTACGCCCCAATTTTGTGAACGCTTGTCGGAGTCAAATTTTGGCTTCAACACTCAGACTCAGATTTTCTCTTGATAGCATCTATCTTAGAGAAATTGGCCACAATCCACTTCTCCCTTTCAAGTTTCTTTTCAAGATCCTTGATAATGGAGACCTTATATTTTATGGACTCAACATGGATGTTTACCATGATATTCAGATGGGCTGCTTCCCTCTCTTTTAAACAAAGCAAGGATGAAGCTTCATCTTGCTTGGAAGCAGTCATTTGTAGGGAGGCTATTTCCTCTACATATTTCTTAAAAAATAACTTGCTTTTCTTGAAAGCATTCAGAAGGTAAGCTTGATTTTCAATCAATTGATTGATATCATCTTCTGACTCTCATCATCACTTGATGAGGATTGATCAGAGCCTGAGCAGAATTCATATCCAGACTCTGAGGATGAGCTAGATTGGGAATATAACTGACTTTATCCAGGCTCATCCTGACAGAATTCTTCTTCTGGTGTAGCTGTCAGTTCACGGCTTCTGCATTCACCTTCTTCAGTTTCATCCACCTCCGAGTCACTATCTGAATGTGACGGAGGGGCCCCGATCTTTTCTCTTGTATCTGGAAAGATCTTGTCTTCTGCAAGGGCAGCCAGTAGTCTAATGGTCTTCTTATCATATTTGCTAATTTGAAGCTCCATTGATCTCCACACCTTAGGGTTCCTTTTTAACAAATAAGTTAAAACCCTTTTAGCTATCCTTTGAGGTCTACTAAGATTGTTAGGTCCTTTTTGAGTAACCTCCCTCTAATACTACTTGAAAGTCTTTATTTCAAGGATAGCTAAATCACCTTGAGGGGGGGGGGGGGTGGGGGTGAAAAGGTTTCTTTGTCCTTAGTGACAAACTTTTGTTTTCTTTAAATTTGCTGCTTTATTGCTTGGTTAATTTCTGCTTTCAATATCAGCTACAGGCACAAGGAAAACCAACACAACATAGTACATAAGAATTTATAGTGGTTCCCCAATCTTTTGGTACATCCACTCTCCTCCCACATTGCCAACTTTCTATTGGTCAAGGCACTTCTCCAAGACAATGCTCCAAAGAGCTTACACCTCAGATCCTTCAGGATCTCTAAGTCTCCTCCAAGACTTACAACTCATCCACAAAGGCCTACACTCAGTGATACAACTATCACCTACCTCAGGCAATTAAGCCCTACCACTCAGGCTATGAAGGATAGCCCTACCTCAGAGCAAACTTGCTCCTACAACTCAGAGAAATACACTCTCCTACAACTCAGGAATAAGTGCCCTACCACTCAGTGATCAATTGATCACCTACTTCAGAGCAAGTTTGCTCCTACCTCTCAGATCCACAAAGGATCTTACAAGATGGAAGTGGGTTGTTGAGGTTCTTGATTGGACTCAAGAGGAATTCCACTGTGCCAATCTACCTTGGGTGAGTTAGACTCAGCCCCCACTTTGATACCAGGAATGTTTTCCTGTGTCTACTTTTCTGGACTAAATACACCTTAGTCCCAAGTACTTTACAACAACAAGTATATCTACTTTTGCTAGAAGTGACTTGCAGAATACTATTCTGCTCCTTTCTAAGCTGAACCAAAAGCTCAGCCCTCTCTTCTTCACAGCAACATTGATGTATATGCTTTGGCTTATGGTGGAAGCAACTTGAAGATCAGCTTCTCTACCTTTTTGAACTAAGCCAACTACTCAGCTCAATCTCCCTCTTCACAGCTCCCCAAGTGAATATTTTTTAGGATTTGTTGGCTCAATCTGTGAAGGAATTACAGCAAGGGTCGGCCCTAGATGCTATCTTTTTCTCAGTAAATTACCCTGAGCTTGCTAGCTAGTGCAGATGAAGATGGCATTAGCAATCTTGCTGTTGAAGATGTTGATGTACACAACTAACTTGTTATGCCGCTAGACTTACTGTCTTGGGCTCACTGTTCTTCAGCCACACCCACAGTAATGGCGATTGGGAAGAACTACTATAATAGCTTCTCTTTATGTAAAGAGTTTCTCCTATTATTTAATGTAACCCAATAACTCTTTTAGCAGTGGGTCCCACTCCATTAATGCTGGATGCATCCTTGCTTTAACGCCTAATTGACAAATAGTAGGAATGCGGTGCCTTTTGTCATGTACTGTGGCTTTGCCACTAACAATTTGAATATTGTTGACTTTTTGACTTGCTGACATCAGCACCTGAAGATTTAGTCAAATTAAAGCACAAGTAGTATAGGCGTTGAGTGAGTGAGCTTCACTCAACGCCAAAGTACTTAGACAGTTTTACTGTCTCTTGGCGTTGAGTGAGTTACCTTCACTCAACGCCAAAGTACTTAGAATATAAATCTATTTCTAGGAGTTGAGTGATTCAGCTTCACTCATCGCCAACTTGCTTCCTCAGCTTTTTGCTGCTTGGCGTTGATTGTGTGAGCATCACTCAACGCCAATTACTTAGACAAAATTCTGTCTTCACTAGGCATTGACAGTGTTGAGTGAGAAATGCATACTCAACGCTTTTTGCCTTTACAGTTTCTGCAGCCTATTTTGCATGTAAGGCATTGAGAGCGTTGAGTGAGCATGCCTTACTCAACTCTTTCTGCCTTAGCCATTTCTGCTTCTTCAGCATCTTAAGCATTGATAGCGTTGAGTGAGCATGCCTCACTCAATGTATTTTGCTTTAACAAAATTTGTGTCATGGCGTTGAGAGCGTTGAGTGAACATACTTCACTCAACGCTTTCTGCTTTAGCCAGATTTTTTGTTTCAGAATCCAGTATGAGCTCGACATACTTAGAACACAGTTCGACGAACTTTGAGCTCAGCTTGACAAATAAGTAATAGCTCTGTTCGACAAACTTTGAGTTTAGTTCGACAAACATTGAGCTTAGCTTGATGAACAAGTGAAAGTTCAACTCAACGAGCTTAGGGCTTAGTTCGACGAACTCTGAGCTTAGCTATTCAACTAATTTGAAGCTAAGACGTTGAGTGAGTGAGCTACACTAAATTCCTGTGGACTTAACCACTTTTTAGCTCATTTCTCTTTAGGCTTTGACTATGTTATCCTGACTCACAGCTTTTTACTATATGGCGTTGAGTGAGTTGACTTCACTCAACGCCTGTGGACTTAGCCACATTCTAAGCTTGCCACATTATGGCTTTGATTGAATATGCTTTACTCAGCGATATAAGTCATCTGGCGTTGATTGAATGATCTTCACTCAATGCTTGTGTACTTAGACAATTTTCTGTCTTTCCACCACTCAGTTAAGAATTTACCTGAGTTAGCAACTTAGGCTACCTGTCCCATCATAGCTTACTAGGACAATCTGCAATCATTAACCTTAAACACAAGTTAGATCACTACATGTATATACATTGTTTGTTGTTCCTTCTTCAAATTCAGGATATTGGGATCAATGGACACAATAGTAAGGTCTATACATTAGTAATTATTGATGACTACTCACGTTTTACTTGGGTGTTCTTTTTGAAACATAAGTCAGACACCTTTGACTCTTTCACTAATTTTGTCTAGCAAATTAAGAACGAATTGAACAGCTTAGTCATCAAAATTAGACGTGACCACAAAATTGAATTTGACTATAGTGCTATGACAGAATTTTGTGGAGGTCAAGATATCTTTCATGAGTTTTTCTCCCCGTGCACTCCATATAAAAATGGAGTTGCTGAGAAAAGGAATAGAATCCTAAATGAAGCATGTACAATGATGTTGAATGACGCTTCACTTTCAGAGTACTTCTGGGCTGAAGTAGTCAACACGGCTTGTCACATGCAAAACAAAGCACTTATCAACAAAAGCTATCATAAGACCCCCTATGAGCTATTGAAGGGCAGAAAACCGATTTTGTACTATTTTAGAATCTTTGGAAGTAAATGCTTTGTACTTTATAATGGGAAGTATTGCCGCACAAAGTTTAGTGAAAATTGTTTTGAAGGTATTATTGTATGTTAAAGTAGTCATAGTACGGCATATATGATTTTTAATAAGATAACTCTGGTGGTAGAAGGGTCAATAAATGTTGTATTTGATGAGACTAGCCTACTCCAAAATAGCTCGTCTAGTATTATTGGTGCAGATGCATGTACCAGGTTCAAGGAACTAAGATTGGATGAAGCTATCAAGGAAGATGCTCCAAGCTCGTTCAAGATCATCAATCCAGGCAAGTTGGATGAAGAACCACTAAAGGAAGAATTACTTCAACCTCTAGAGGATGCACCAAATGCTGTAGATCCTGCTGGTGGAAGAGCTAGAAATCTAGGGTTCAGACACCTAAGAGATCACCCAACTGATCAGATAATCAAAGAGCGAGGCCACAGTGTGAGAAATAGAAGAGGTACTGCTAATGAAATTATACATCTTAGTTTTCTGTCATAGGTTGAGCCGAAGATGTTCGAAGAGTCAAACAATGAAGCTTCTTGGATGCTAATAATTCAAGAGGAGCTCAATCAGTTTGAACATTGCAAAGTCTGGGAGTTGGTACCCAGGCCCAAGGGATAAAATGTGATCGGTACCAAGTGGTTCTTCAGAAACAAGCTGGACAAGAATGGAGCCATCATCAAGAACAAAGCTAGACTTGTAGCGCAAGGATATCGACAAGAAGAAGGGATTGACTTCGAGCAGACCTTTGCTCCAGTGTATAGGCTCGAGGCAATCAGGTTATTTCTTACGTATGCTTCCCTCAAAGACTTCACAATCTACCAAATGGACGTGAAGTTAGCATTCCTTAACGGAAATCTGAAAGAGGAAGTATACTTAGCACAAAAATCAGATTTTGTTGATTCCAATTTCCCTGATTATGTTTATTTTTTAAATAAAGCCCTATATGACCTAAAACAATCTCCAAGAGTTTGGTATGAGACATTGTCTAGGTTTCTTCTTGAGAATAAGTTCACAAGGGGAAAGATAGACAATATATTATTTCTTAGGGAAGTAAAAGTCAAGATTTTGTTAGTACAGATTTATGTCGATGACATCATATTTGGATATACAGAAGACAACCTTTGCAAGAAGTTTTCCAAACTTATGCAAGAGAAGTTTGAAATGAGCAGTATGAGAGAGCTGAAGTATTTCTTAGGACTTTAGGTGAAGCAATATGAAGATGGAATTTTTATCTCTCAGACGAAGTTCACAAAGGAGATTCTTAAGAAATTCAGAATGTAGAATGCAACCTCTATGAGGACTCCAATGAGTTCAAGTGTGTCTCTAGACAAGGATGAGAATGTGAAAGCTTTTGATGAAACCAAGTACAAAAGCATAATTGGATCCTTTCTCTACCTCACTGCCAGTAGAGCAGATATAATGTTTGCAACACGCTTCTATGCAACATATCATGTGAACTCAAAAGAATCTCATTACGTCGCTGTAAAGCGAATTTGAAGATACTGTAACGGTACACCCAATCTTGGCTTATGGTACTCGAGAAATAATGCTGTCGAGCTAATTGGTTTTTCAAATGCTGATTTTACAGGAAGTTAGGATGACAGGAAATGCACTTCCGGGATGTTTCAATTCCTCGGAAGACAGCTTATCTCATGGAGTACTAAGAAGCAGAATTGTTTAGCAACTTCCACCGCCAAGTCAGAGTATATCTATGTGGGTAGGTGTTGAGCACAACTGCCATGCATCCGAAAACAAGTAGAAGACTATAATTTGAAGTTCAGAGAGATTCCAATGTATTGCGACTCATCCAGCACAATAGCAATGGCAAACAATCAAGTCTCCCATAGCCGGACAAAGCACATTGAGGTGAACAATCACTTTATCCGGGAGCATGTGGAGAATAAGGACATAGCCCTCAGCTATGTCCCGATGGACAAGAAGTTCATAGATATTTTCACAAAGCCTCTGGACGAGGGCAAGTTGTCGTTTTTCAAAAAGGAACTAAGTATGCTGAATAGTGACTCCTGAAGAAGTTCAACAAGCAGAAGATCTTTCGGGAACTACTTAAAAAAGCACAAAATTCTCCAAAGGAAAATTCGGCGAATATCAGAGGGAATCTCGCTGATTCGTCGGATATCAATGTATACACGTCGAATTAAATTCTTCATCTGGTGTATCTCATTGAATTTAACTTGTAAGATTTCCTTCTTACTATATTGGATCCGAAAAACTGACGAAAAATAAGGTACATGCCTTCTAGGTAAATCTGAAAATTATATGTATATATATCTATATCTTTATCTATATAGGACAAGGGAGCAACAACACTTTCTATTCGACTAAACCCCAGCCGATTCATCGACAGACGCCAATTTCGACAAGTCCAGAATTACACTGGCATCAGATTTCAGTATTCCAAGTCCAGATTTCAGTTTTCTCCATGATACCTAGAAGTACCAGTGTCTTGCTAGGGGAGGTGAGTTGGTCCGCACAGGCTTTGCTGATGCATCAGATGAGTTCAGAAACATTATACTAATGTTGGAGACCGCTGGACTCTCCTTCGTCCTAGAACGCCCATGCAAAGTTCTGGACAAGGACGTTCTTGAATTTTTACAGAGTGCGGAGCTCCAACACAAAGATATGGTAATCAAGAGCAAAGTTTGTGGAACTTCCATAAAGTTGAAGGCCACTCATCTCACCCGGCTCTAGAGGCTCCCAGCTTTTGGAGAAGCAAATCACCTCAACGAGGTGGACTTTACATGGGCTCTGTTATTCTATGGTTTTTCAGAGGTACAAAAGCGATGAAAAGAAAAGGAATGAACAAATAAGAAAGCTTCTATCTTATATCATCGGAAAAGTGCTGCTATGCAAGACTGGTTCACATGACTATCAATCTTCAGAAATGTTCAAGATTCTAGTAACAATCATTTGTAGAAAGAGAATGGAATAGGTTGCAATGCTGTTTGAGAAAATAACGGATTGTCTCTGCACACCCAACTCTGGAAGGATTATCGGCTTGTACTTGAATTAAATGGACGGTGAAAAGTTTGATATGACCAAATAAGTGCCTATCCATCACCTGAAGAAGTTTGACTCATCTATCTTCTTAAGGTGGTATAGGAGGATCTGTAGGCAAGGTGGATCCCCAGATGTGGTTGTGGAGGAGGAAGATTAAGCTCCTGAGGATCGGATTCCTACTCCGCACCTTAGTTAAGCCCCTAATAGATTGTCTGCAGGAGCTGAGGGGGAGCGTGCTATTACTTCAGTTGCAGAAAGTCCAGTTCCATTTCTAGAGCCAGAGAATCTTTTGACAGAGGTTGCTCAGATTGCTCAGACCGCTATTGAGGAGTATCTGCCTGGTGTGGGTGAGGTTGATACTGCTGCTGATGATGATTTGGCCATGGATGACTATGAGATAGATGTTATTGAGGAAATGATTGTTGCTGATGAGCCCAAAGATGCTCATAGTGCTACTGATGGGTCTGAGCTAGTTTCAATAGAGAATCTAATTGTCCCTCTCCCAGAGATTGTTCCTGCTTCATCTTCTGTGGGGGAGGTGACTAGGCCCTCAATATAAGTTGCTAATGAGGTTGACAGGTTTATCCGCAACCTTGAGCAGAGAGTTGCAAAGGCAACATGTACACCTCTAGTTCTTCTGGAGGAGGTAGTGGAGATTTGTGATGAGGAAGGAGATGTAGAGGAGCATACTCCTATCCTAGTTGTTGCAGTGCCTTCGCTATGGTCTCAAGCACATTTATCTCTGATCAATGAGTCTCTTAGTGAAGATCTGCCTTCTCTCCCTCATATTGCTTCAGATACAGTTCCCACCTCTAGTGCTGATAGTTCAATTCTAAATACAATAGAGATAATTGATAACTCTAATGTTATCCGTATATTTATATATTTTTTATTTAATAATTAAATAAATTTATAAATATATTTTATGAATTTATTATCTAATTTCCTTAATTTCTTACTTTAAGTTCAATCCGAGCCACCAATTTCAATATGGAGTTTACAAGATTGATTAGGATACAAAGCTGGATAAAATCAAAAAATGCAAACTACACGCCCTGGTTACGGGCGTGTCCATTAGGTCACAGGCGTGACATGCAGGCGTGTCCCCGACACGTACTCCAGAGTACATTGCCACGTCAATTAAAATTGCAGGCCTACAGGTCACGAGAATGACCATGCTGCCATAGGCCTGACGAACAGGCGTGACCTGCAGATGACGTTCCAGGACTCGACTCCACGTCGGATTAAAGTTAAATGCCCATGTCACGGACATGACCTATTGGTCATGGACTTGACTTTGGGGCATGATATCCCGACGTCCCACACATAATGATGTAGTTTCATATCCTAACAGTTTTTGCCTTACATGCCGTCGGTCATGTGCGTGACCATGGGGCGTGACTCTTCCAACAATGGCCAGAGTTACTTCCATCATTTCTACTTTCTGGCATTTCCAGCAACCGACAAGACACACCCTAGGTCATGGGCGTGACCTAGGGGAGTGACATGCCACTTAATGATTTTTGGCAGTTTCTCTCAAACGTTCCCTGGACTTGAAGACGATGGTTCTGAACCTTTCATGCCCTTGGTCACGGGCGTGACCTAGGGCCGTGACCATCCAGCAAACTTGCCTATAAATTCCAGACAATTCCAGAAGCAAAGGGGGGGATTTTTTGGTGAGTTAGAGTTCTGTATTTTATGCTTTATTTCTTGCATTTTTCCATTTCCTAGTCTAGATCCTTTACTTTTTAAGCTTTAACTTAAGTAGTTTTTCATTTAATCATGTATCTCTCTTCCCTATTGTGTAATTCTCCCATCATGATGAGTAGCTAAACTTCTTTTAGCACTTGATCATGATGAACCTTAAAATAAAATAAGCTTTTCAACTTTATCAAAAATGTCAAGTTCTTTACTTTACTTCCAAACGGTTTATCTTTGATTTTTAACGTGTCGAATTCATATTTTGCGGATATGTTCTTCGATCTAAGATTCGTATCCTAAATGACCGAGAGGTTAGGGATATGAGGAGATCACTAAAAGATAAAAGGAGTTGATTGCACTCCTGAAGAGAGGATGGCATAAATCTATCGGATTGGAATCAAATCCAATAAAAGGGTTCACCACCTAAAGCAAGCTTAGGGATTTCGACTGGCCAACAGGTCTTAATCGATCAACCTAAGGTTATTTAAAAGCCTGAGCTTGAGAGAGACGCTTTTGTACTTTTTGAACCTCCACGGTCGAGTGAGTAATTTAAGAGTCTTGCGTACTTTATGTTCATGAAGGTTTATTTTAATCCAAGGGAATTCTAGATCAAGCAATAGCTTACCAATTATAGAATTTTCCCTTAGTAGTTTAACATTTTCTTTTTCGAAATCACAAAACCAACTTTTGTCCGATAATATAATAGCTCTTCCTTTTGAGTACGAGTACTCAACAGTTCCCGAGTCTAAATATGACATTTTTTATACTATATCTCTATAGGTACACTTGCCTATTTTGGATTATAGTTTGTATTATTTTTAAAACTATAAAAATCTACATCAAGTTTTTGACGCCGTTGCCGGGGAACTTTTCTTTGTTGAAAATTTGAAAGCAAGGATCTATTAATTTTATCTTTTTTTTGTTTTAAAAAATAAAAATTAAAAAAATTTGTTTTTATTTTGTTTTTTAGTCTTGATGTATGACCCGAGGGAATCTTTTTAGTCTTGATGTATGACCTGAGGGAATCTGTCAAATCTACTTGATTTGGATCCGGAGATCGAGCAAAATTTACGGCGACTCCTAAGACTTCGCGATCTCAATTCTCCAGATTTGGTTGAGGAATCCATAAGTGACATTTTTTCTTCTGCTTCTTCTTCTTATTCCTCCTCCTCCTCTTCTTCTTCTTCATCTTTTCAATTTTCTTCTATTTTGGGTAACCCAAATCCAAATATGGCTGATCAACGGACTATGTCCTATTATGCCTGGCCAAATTTGGATGAGGCGCAATCAAGTATTGTTCGACCCGCTATTGCGAACAATAACTTTGAATTGAAGCCAAGCATCATTCAAATGGTACAACAATCTATACAATTTGATGGGCTTCAAGATAAGGACCCAATCATGCATATTTCTAACTTTTTATAAATATGCGATACTTTTAAAATTAATGGGGTTTCCGATGATGCCATTCAGTTAAGGCTTTTTTCCTTTCTCTTTGCACACCATTGCCAAGCAGTGGTTTGGTTCTCTACCAAGAGGCTCCAGCACTACTTGGGCCGAGATGATGGAAAAATTTCTTACAAAATATTTTCCGCCCGCTAAAATGGCCAAGTTGCGCAACAATATTACCTATTTCTCCCAAGTTGATACTGAAACGTTATATGAAACTTGGGAGCGATTTAAGGAGTTGCTTGCCGTTGTCCACATCAAGCAATCCCCGATTGGTTGCAAGTGCAAACCTTCTATAATGGCCTCAATCAACAAACGAGGCAACATATTGATGTCGCTGCTGGTGGAACGTTAAACAACAAAACACCGGCGGCCACCCAAGAACTTATAGAAGGTATGACCATGAATACCTATCAGTGGAGTACACCCCGGCCTCGTCCACCTAAACTGGCCGAGATGTATGAAATCGATGCGGTTTCAGGTTTATCACTCCAGGTTGAGAAACTACAAAAACAAATGGACGAGATGTCTGCTTCCTCGTCTACACCTAGCTGTGAATTCCAATATTGGGAACCTTCCACCATTGCCGAACATGTGGATTACATGAGTAATCTGAATCTGCCACCTTTCAATTCGGGTAATAATTTTGGTAACACTTACCACCTGGGTTTAAGGAATCACCCCAAATCCTCTTGGAGTAATCCAGGGAGTGCGGCTCTCCCTCCAAACACAATTCCACCTAGATACTTTCCACCACAAGCTCCCAAACCTCCCACTCTAGAAGAGGCTTTCCACAAATATGTGGCTACCAATGATGCCAATATCTAGAATCTTACCGGATCTATCCGTAATTTGGAGAATCAAATTGGGCAAATAGCAAAGATGCTCTCCGAGCGTCAACAAGAAGCATTATCTGTCAATACGGAGCACAACCCAAAGGAGCAAGCGAAGGCAATCATGCTACAGACAGGGAAGGAGGTACATACTTCTTCAAATCCGGTTGAACAAGAGGTAGAAATTTCTTCATCCCCTCCTCCTCCTAAGACTTTTAATGAAAATAAAATTAAAGAATATTAACCGCCTCTTCCCTATCCGTCTAGAATGCACAAAGACCGGATGAAAGAGCATCACAGTAAATTTTTAAATATGTTTAAACAAATTCAAATAATTTTACCATTTTGCGAAGTAATAGCATAACTGTCGAGGTACACAAAGTATCTCAAGGATCTCTAAACAAATAAAAAGAAACTTGAGGATATCTCCATGGTTCAATTGCACGTGGAATGCTCAGCGGTTTTACTTAATAAATTGCCTAAGAAACTAACAGATTCTGGTAGTTTCTCTATTCCTTATCTATTTGGCGATTTATTAGTAAAACATGTGTTGGCCGATCTAGGCTCTTCGATTAATTTTGATGTCTTATTCATTATTTTAAAAGTTAGGATTTGGAGATCCTAATCCCACAAATGAGCATCCAATTGGCGGATCGGTCTATAAAATCCCCTATGAGTATTATTGAGGATGTGCATGTCAAAGTTGACAAATTTATCTTTCTGGTAGATTTTGTCATCCTTGACGTAGAAGAGGACACCGAGGTTCTGCTTATTCTCGGTCGCCCTTTTCTCGCCACCACACGTGCCATTATCAATGTTAGTAACTATAAACTTCTCCTTAGAGTCAGAGATGAAGAAGTTACCTTTCCTATCAGATCATCTATGAAAAATACGCTTGCTAATGATGACTCATGTTTCTTTTTGGAGGCTTCTTCCGATGAGGACTCCGTTTTATTTTCTGAAATTTTTTATTCACCTATAGGTCATGATGAAAATTTTGAAAGTTTAAATTTAATTTCTCATGAAATAAGTAAAAATAATTTGGTCACACGTGCACCTATTGTAGAAACTCTAGACTTAGGTAGTGACCGTTTCAAAACTTTGTGGGACGAACCTTCAAGTTTAGAACTTAGACAACTGTCAGATCATATACAAAATTTATCTCTAGTGGAGGTTTTCAAACTTCCCGTATTTGTGTCGGCTATCTATCCAAAAAGCCCATAACGTAGTAGCGCACACCACAAAGGTCTAGCTCAACGACCATAAAAAAGTTCTTGTGGGTGGCACCCCATGGTTATCCTTTTTCTTTATTTTCATTTTCTATTTGAGTTTTTGCAGGTTTGAAGGTTCATTGCTGCATGACGATCGGTCGGGTTCGAATGTCAAGTTCATGTGATTCCTTCGTGTTGGTAATTTTTATTTAGTTTATTTTATTTCTATCAAAAAAATTATAAAAAAAGTATGAAAAACAAAAGAAAAGAAGAAAAAAACAAACAAAAAATTTTGCAATTCCGTTCGTACACGACCATGTCACGGCAGTGACCTGTGGGTCACGGGCGTGACACAGGCGTGTTTGGTTCGTCTGGCAAAACCCAAGGCTGGTTTTGTCGAGTGCAGTTTTCTGTTCGTCTTCCGTTGATGTCACGGGTATGACCTTTATTGGTCACAGGCGTGCCAGGCACGGAATACCGTTCGACGAAAAAATTAGAAAAAACGGAAATTTTCTATCTTCCCAAGCACTCCCGTGATGTTCTTTGTCACTCCCGTGACAAAGGAAAGTCATAGCCGTGACTTTCCCTTGAAACCCCAAAACCTAAAAAATATTTTTTTATTATTATTATTTTCTCGTATTCAGTGACACGACCCAGAGTCACGCCCGTGACTCTGGGCCATGTCGACCGAATCCGAGGCAATGACCCAGGTCAATGCCTCTGATTCCTCTTTTTATTCCTATTCTACGTGACACGCCACAGTATCATGGTCGTGACTCTTGGGCATGACCCAAAAATCCAAGGCAGAGAGCTTCAGATTCCAGTTTTTAGTACACGCCCACTGTCACGGGCTTGACAAGGGGTCTTGACCGACCCGAAAAATCCTATAAATAGGATTTCTCCCCCCTTTGTTTCCTCCACACCATCCAACCCTCCTCATTCCCTTAGATAAGCTGAACACCTATTTTCTTTCCTCCTTCCACAATGCTTCACCACCACCCTCGCTCCACCGCTTCCTCCTCTGAGCACTCTGCGGATCCTGCCGCGGCAGAAACCATGCTCATTTTTGACAACCGTACAGAACAAGATCGGAGCGAACGTCTACACCATAAACCCTTTGGCATATTCCGGATTTTGGACTAGGCGATCCTCGCGACCTCTGGAGCAGCAGATTTGGTTATGGAATTTCTATACACGCATGGATGGAGTTCCCTCTTCTCTATTACGGAACCCGCTTTCCTTGAGCTAACCATCGAGTTCTTGGCGTACTTTGAGTTTTATTTGGGTGTTAATGATGATTTCATCACCTTTCGCATGGGTGGGGTGACACATCAGCTCACTATCCGCCAACTCAACGTGGCGATGGGATTTTGCACCGAGGCCTTTTCCCTTTATCCTGCCTACTCGGGCCTTCATACTGATTTCCCACAAGACTTTAACCTTCTTGCTTTTTTGTTGGAAATCAGTAAAAATATCATCCCTTAAACTCCCAAAAAATCAAAAGGCAGCCACCTTGATGCAGCAAGCCCAGAGCCGACCCGCTCTAGAGACCCTCACGACCTAGCTAGAGGCTCTCGTCCAGCGACCCACTGTCGCTCTACAGCCCAAGCACCCCACCCATGACCACACCTATTCTCAGTGTGGCAGGATGTTGAGGCAAGGTCTCAAACCCAGCCCCCTTGATAAATCACTTTCCTAATCAGGCTGCAGCTCAGTTGGTGATAGTCTCTGTTAGGAAAGGGATTTATCAAGGGGGCTGGGTTCGAGACCTTGTCTCAACATCCCGTAGCGCTGAAAATAGGTGTGGTCATGGGTGGAGTGCTTGGGCTGCATCCCGGCAGTGGGTCACTGGACGAGAGCCTTTGGCTAGGCCGTGAGGGTCACCAGAGCGGGTCGGCTCTGGGCTTGCTGCATCGCACCTCATTTCTCCCGCCCTTCGTATTGTCCACAACCTCCTCACCTTCACCATTACCGATTGCTGCGATAGCCATAGTGTGGTGACTCGATCAGATTTACTATACTTATGTAGTATGTTCTATCGAGCCCCACTCAACCTTAGTTATATGCTCGCAATTTTATTTTGGCATCAGGCCGAGAATGCGAGGTTGGGAGCCGTCCATGACAACAACTTCATCACTCATCTCGTCAAATAGTTGGGGATTTGGGACACACTTCCGCGTCTAACCTACGTCTAGACGCTTCTTCCTATTCAGTTGCAGAACCTCCAGGCCCTCGGCCTTGCGCAACGACGAGACGACGAGTTCGAGGCTATTCTGCTAGCTATTGGTGGTGGTGATCTTGATCTTGACCTTAGGCGTGCCCCAGTGGCAGTATTCACTCTCCCCAAATTCCACCACCACTACATGATCCTCAGTGCCCGGTCCTCAAAGCTATTGAGATCGTCAGTTTGGATCTATTCACACACGCCTAGACGCGATGCAGTCTAATTTTGATGCTCATTTTGCGAGCTTTAACGGTCGATTTACCGTGCAGGAAGGGAGCCAAGCTTCTTCCATGACACGTATTGAGCGTGAGTTAACGGACCTGCAAACGTACTATCAGCTGCCATGACAACATAGTGATGAGGATTAGGTTCCTTTTTAATTTGGGTTTGTAATCGGACGATTATATCTGTATCTATTTTTAGCATTTTTCCTGTTTTTTTATTGTATTAAAAAAATATCAAAACTTATGTTTTGCTTTAGAGTTTTATTTCAGGTCAAACTTGGTGCAGATTTGGACTCTTCAGGGAACTTCACTTTTTTCCTTTGTTCTTTATTTTTAAAAATTGAGGACAATGTTTCATTTAAGTATGGGGGGATATTTCTCACAAGTTTAACTTCTCTTTAGCAAAACATGCAAAAAAATAAAAAAAGAAAAAAAATATATCAAAAATTTCCAAAAAATTAGAAAATTGTAATTAAATTTCTTAGAAAGGGACGTTTAGGATATCACCCCATCTTACCTCCTAGTACAGGTGAGAGCCCTTCAAAGGGTATACCTCGGGAAGTCTGAGAAGTAACAAAAAAATTAGGTTTAACTTTTAATTAGAGAAGTCTTTATTTCTATATTTATTCATTTGCAAAACTCATAGAATTCAACTTTTGCATAGTGTTTAGAGATTTTTAATGCTTTAATTGAATTTTAAATTTTGGAGTAGAACTGTTGGCCATGCTATGTTTCTAGTTAAGTTCACATGTAAGTAGAATTTAAGTAGAATAAAAAATTCAGTATATAATTAGAGTGTTTGTTTTTCTAAATGTATAGAAATAGTTTATTTTACTTTTACTTTGAAACCGGTAAAATCTAAGAATAGTTTAGGATAGTTTGTAAAAGTTTACTAGTGCGATATTTCGCGGATCAGGAAAGAGGTATTTTTTTCTCGATATCTAGAACTTGCTCTCTAGCTATTCTCAAGACTTTGCATAAGTTAAACTCATTAGCATAGATATGATTTAGGCATTTCTTTTGGAAAGTTTGAGCTTTTGCACCCATACTTAACGTTTTATCTTTACTAAGCCAATTTGAGCCTATACCTTATCTTTTGTTTTAGCTCCACCAAACACTTTACCAAAGCCAAAAAAGCATCCTAATTACGCACCTAAGATCGAGCTTGAAATATATATACAAAAATGGTTTATGAGTGATTAGGAGCCATTTTATTTTGGTGGCTAATTGAGAAAAAAGAGTTGTTTTACTTTTCTTTCTTCCTAAAAAATATAGATAAAAAAATAAATATGAAAATAAATAGAGGAAGTAGAAAAATTTTCAACATGTTAAGGAAAAAAAACAAAGGGATTTAGGAATTGACAACGTTCTTTAAGACATGACAATTTCTTTCTTTTGTGTAAGCTCTCTTTAGATTTTGGTGTGTCTAGCCATCATTTTTATCTTTGATTTTCCAAACCAAAAAAACCTAAGCCTATGTTTCAACCTAGTTAAGTCCTATTGATTTGTGCTTATAAGTTAAACTAGTGCCGTGGCGAGAGTGTGAAAGGGCAAGCCTATGGCCATCGACGTCGATGGATATCTTTGGAGGGTATCTTGATCTTTGATTTGGGTAATATTATCTTAATAAGAACGCTACTTTCTCCCTAAATGTAATTTTAAGATTTACCGGGTTTTCTGTTGGAACACCCTATTACTAATTTGGGTCAGGATCACTATGTCTCTAGGAAACCAATGTTTGACCTCCTGTATAGCTCAAAAGGTCAATTACAATTGAGTCTAAGGGTTAGAAGTCTAAGTTTGGGAGCTGCCCTCAAGACCAAGACTTTATCAGTTTGAGACTAAGTCATATCGTCGATCTCAGCACGACGATTCGTCGAACTCCGATCGACGATCGTCTAGCTCAACTTCGACAGATCGTCGAACTCCATTCGACGATCGCTGAGCTCAACTTCATCATATCGTCGAACTCCATTCGACGATCGGTGAGCTCAGTTCAACGATCTTGACTCAGCTTTGGATCTCTATCTCTGAGCTCAGGTCGACGATCTTTGAGCTCAGATCGATGATATTTTGTTGCAGTATAAAACCATATCGCTGAGCTCAGTTCGACGATAGCAGAGCTCAGTTCGACGTTTTCAGATAACTTCAAGGATGTTTCTAGATTCAAATTCAAATCAGTTAAGGAGTTATTTTGCAATTAATTCAGAAGATTTTCTAGCCGTTTTCATTTATTTCTGGACCAAGTTTCAAGGGATTTTCAAGGAATATTTCTATGGACTTTCCTCCAGAAGATATTTTGCAATTAAGGATGCAATTAATGCAGGCCAATGACTATTCTTGACAGAGGATGTTTTTCCATTCTGTACCAGAGAATAAAAGAGGAGAATTTTTGAATCTCTCTATCACACAGATAGACAGACAGAAAGACAGACATCAGTAATCTTCAGAACAAGAACAAAAATATTCTGTCTCAAAGAATTCTCAAGAACACACATCCAAGGAGATCAAATTTTTCTGAAATCTTCAGATCTCTCTAGTTTCAAGTGTTCAAGGCCAACATCTTTCAAGACTCCAAACACCTAACATTTCAGCTGTTGCTGAAATCATCTTTTGCTGGAGCTCAACCTGTGAAGGCCTATCACCCTACAGCAAAGCTTTTTTTCCTGAAGATCTCAAGGACTCAGGGGGAGCTTTGACACCATCAATCCACATAGTCTTCTCAGTTGTTTGAGAAAGAGAAGACTTCCATCACTCTCTCACCCCCATCTCTGTAAAGGGTTTCTCAAACTCCCTTCAGAAGTTTGAGTTTGGTTTTTGAGCACCTTGTCAAAAGCTCATTGGTGCAAGACACATGATCAAAAAATCTGATTTGGTTTTTGAGCACCTTATCAAAAGCTCATTGGTGCCCAGGACACCTGATCAACTCATCCTGCAGTGGATTCCTACCTAGGGTGGTAGAAGAGTGGATGTACCCAAGTTTAGGGGAACCACTATATTTCCTTGTGTCTTTTGGTTTTGCTTGTCTTTATTTTTGTTTCTGGCTATGATTGTTTTGTGATTAGCTTATGTATAGTTTAGTTCTGTGATTAGATTTATTAACTGCTTCCCTGCTCACTCAGATTACAACAATTGTTGTAAAAAGTTTTAAAGCACCATATACTCTATTCACCCCCTCTAGAGTATATCAGATCTAGCTGCACTTTCAATTGGTATCAAAGCGAGGTTGGTTAAACATACCACCTTGGTGGTTGCACAGGCTAACACCTAAACCCAAAGATCCCTAGTTAGATCTGTTTTCTTTTGAAGTTTATTATTAGGTTTTGCCTTCACAAATCATGACCCAAAACAAAGATTATGCTAGCACCAGACCTCCAGTGTGCAATCTATCCAAGTTTGCACTTTGGAAAGAAAGGATCAGACTATACATGAATTCTATTGACGAGAATATTTTTAACTCTGTTTTGATAGTGTGTCCAAGACCTCCAGAGAACTCAAGTACAAATGTTGTTCCACCTCCATTAGGAATAGATGCTGACATCAAGAAATGGAAGGTAGCTGATGCCAAGGCTATGAACATCTTAGCCCAGACAATGTCTGATGATATGTTTCAAAAGGTGGCTGAATGCAATTCAGCAAAGGAAATTTGGGACAAACTCTCTGAAATAGTCTCAGGCTCAGCTGATGAGAGAAAGGATAGGAGATCCCACCTCATATCTCAATATGAGAATTTCAAGAAAGGAGAAACTGAGTTAGTGGGAGATATGTACAACAGGCTCAGTCTAATTGTCAGTGAACTCAGGACTTTGGATAAAGAGATCTCACTAACTGAACTCAATGACAAAATTCTAATGTGCTTCCCTAGCACTTGGGATTCAAGAATCTAGCCAATTAAGGATGCCAGAAGTCTGAATGAGATCACCACTGAAGCTCTATTGGGTAAGCTCAAATCTTATGAGCTACTTATCAAAAATAGAGAAGAAGAACAGAAGGCTGCCTCACCAGCCACAAGAAAAGAGAAGACCATAGCCTTCAAGGCAACTGAAGATCAGCCTGAAGACAAAGTCACAGGCAATGATGAGCTGCTCAGTATGTTGGCCAAAACATTTTACAAGATGGCCAGAAAGGACTTCAGAAGGAGATCATACAAGGAGCATGATAAGCCAAGGTATGATAAGTCAATTAATAATAAAGAAATTGTTTGCTTTGGTTGCAGGAAAACAGGGCACATAGTTCCTGACTGTCCAGAAAACAAAAATAAGGACAGAAGGGACAAGAAAGAAAGAAGAAAGGAGAAATAATCCAAGAGGAATGGCAATGGCAAACCCTCATCAAGCAAAAACAAACATACAAGAAAGGGGTTTGTTGCTGAATCCTGGAGTGAGACTAAAGAGGAGTCAGAAGCCTCATCCAGCTCCAGTGATGATGAGGATGATGCAGAAGAGAAAGAGTTCTGCATGATGGCAATCAATGGCTCACAACATAATTCAGAAGAAGAGGAGTCAAAGTCAGACTCAGAGACTCAACCTGAAGAAGATCAGGTAATTAGTTCTTTTGATTTTAATTCAGAGGACTTTAAATCTGAATTTAAAGCACTGTGTTTAGATCTGCTAAAATCTGAGAAAGAAATTATCTCTCTCAGAAATCATTTATCTGAACACAATACTTTAAAGTCAGAAAACCTCAAACTCTCTCAGGAGTTGGAGTGCTGTAGGGAGCAGATAGCATCACTGAAAAGTGAGCTGTCTGAGGCCAAGAAGCTTGAAGAATCCCTTAATGGGAGAAGCATCAAGCTGATGGACATCACAAGCACAGTGAACTCCAGATTCAATAGTACACTGGGCTTGGGTGCTTCATCCAGCCAACCCATAGTTCTAACAACTCCAATCAAATTCATTTCTGACAAAGGAAAGGGAGTTGTAGAGGTAGCTAGGAAAAATTCTGATTTGCCCAAGAAAACTAAGTCCCAGCAGAAATCGTCGAACGGAGATCGACGATCTCCGAATGCAGATCGACGACCGGCGAACGCAGATCGACGATCTCAGGCAAAATTGTCAAACTCAGGTCGACGATCTCAAGTTCCTGAACTCTGATATAGTCGACCGTCGAACAGAGCTCGACGATCTGACCCAAGATCGTCGAATGCAGCTCCAAGATCGTCGAATAGAGGTCAGAGCTCTGGAAATTTTTTTAAGGGCAAATCAAAATCCAATCCTAAGGGTCCTTCATCCCAAATCTTTAACCCTTATACTGAATGGATTATACCTCCAAGGAGATATCATCCTGAAGGATATAAGAGTCAACCTGGGATGTCCTTTATTTCAGAATTTAAAGGTTATCAACCTAGGCCCAAGGTAAACTGGGTCAAAAACAAATGAATTATCTTATGTGCAGGTGAAGACCTATCCAACATCTAACCAGCAATGGTACTTGGATAGTGGGTGCTCTAAGCACATGATAGGGAACAAGGACAACCTCACTTCCTTTAGAGCCAAGCTTGGACCCAAAGTTATCTTTGGTGATTCAAACTTTGGACAGACTAAAGGATATGGTGTAGTGCAGATTGGATCAGTAACATTCAAGAAGGTAACTTAAGTGGAAGGACTGAAGCACAACTTAATAAGCATTAGTCAGCTGTGTGATGAAGGCTACCAGGTGACCTTCATCAAAGCTTTATGCAAAATCAAGTCAGAGGACAACACAACTGTGTTGACAGGTAAAAGGAAAGGTAACATCTATCTAGTAGATTTTCTTTCAACAGATGTAGATATTTGCCTGTTTAATTCTGTCTGTTGACCAAATATCTTATGGCATAAGAGACTAGGACACCTAAACCTTAGAACTATTGCTATGCTATCCAAGGACAACCTTGTTAGAGGACTACCTTCTGGCCCCTACAAGAAGGAAGGACTCTGCAGGGATTGTCAATTAGGCAAGCAAACTAAAAACAGCTTTAAGTCACTTAATAAGAGTGATTCACCTAGGATATTGTATCTGTTACACATGGATCTTTTTGGACCCATCACAGTACAAAGCCTAGGAGGGAAATCTTACACTTTAGTAGTTGTAGATGACTTCTCTAGATTCACTTGGGTGTTCTTTCTAAGGAAGAAGTCTGATAACTTTAAGTGTCTGACAGAGTTTCTCAAATGTATACAGATTGAGTTCAATACTCACATTGCCCTGATCAGAAGTGATCATGGGACAGAGTTTGATTCTCTTCTTATGCAAGAGTTCTGTCAGAGTGAAGGGATCAGGCATACTTTCTCAGCTCCTAGAACTCCTCAACAAAATGGGGTAGCTGAAAGGAAAAATAGAACCCTTATTGAATCTGCCACTACATTGTTGTCAGATGCTCACCTTCCTCTATCCTTTTGGGCAGAGGCAGTGAACACCTCCAACTATGTGCTGAATAGAAGTTTGATACATAAACTAAAGGGAAAGACTCCCTATGAATTACTCAAAGAGAAGAAACCTAAAGTTGATTATTTTAGAGTCTTTGGTTGTATTTGCTACATACATAATAATGACAAGAAATACTTAGCAAAATTTCAAGCTAAAGCTGATGAAGGAGTGTTTCTGGGATACTCCATGATCAGCAAGGCTTATAGGGTTTATAATAAATCATCTCTAAAAATTGAGAAATCTGTTCATATATCATTTGATGAATCTAACATGTCTTTCAAGGAGAATATCTCTTCTACCATAGAACCTTTGCAGGAACATTCTCTAGTTGAAGACTTGAACAAGTTACAGTTTACTCAAAAAGATGAAAGCAGTGAAGATGAAGAAATTGTTCAACATATTGAAGAACAACTTGAAGAGCCAGTTGTTGTACCACAAGAGGAGACAACAACACAGGTTGGTGAACAATCAACACCCCCTGTTGATTTAGTAACATCAAGAGACCATCCAATTTCCCAAATAATTGGAGACATCTCAACTGGTGTGCAAACCAGAAATCAGGTCAACCAAAACCTGTTGCACACCTGCTTCCAATCTCAAATTGAACCTCAGTCCATTCAAGATGCAGAGCAAGATCCACACTGGATCATTGCAATGCAAGAGGAGTTGCATCAATTTAAAAGGAACAAAGTATGGGAACTAGTGCCAAAGCCTAAGGATCATTCCATTATTGGAACAAAGTGGGTATTCAGAAACAAACTGGATTATCAAGGAGTAATTGTAAGGAACAAGGCAAGGCCAGTTGCCCAGGGATATTCTCAAGAAGAAGGAATAGACTATGACCAGACTTTTGCACCTGTTGCAAGATTGGAAGCCATCAGAATATTTTTAGCTTATGCAGCACATAAAGGCTTCAAGGTATATCAGATGGATGTCAAAAGTGCATTTCTAAATGGAGACATCAAAGAGGAAGTATATGTCAGACAACCTCCAGGTTTTATCTCTCCACCTTATCCTGATTATGTTTTTAGATTGAACAAAGCAAGGTATGAGACCCTAGCATGCTTTCTTTTGGAAAATGGATTTATAAGGGGTAGAGTAGACCAAAATATTTTCATTAGAATCCATAAGTCCCATACCCTACTAGTACAGATTTATGTAGACGGTATTATTTTTGGTTCTACTGACTCCAAATTGTGTAGAAGGTTTTCCAACCTAATGCATTCTAAATTTGAGAAGAGTAGCATGGGTGAGCTATCCTTCTTCCTAGGAATACAAGTCAAACAGCATGCTGAAGGCATCTTCATTTCTCAAACCAAGTATGCAAATGAATTGGTTAAGAAATTTGGCATGTCTGAAGCATCTTGTATGAAAACACCCATGCCTACTAATGCTGTATTAGATGCTGATGAACATGGGAAACCTGTTGATCAGACAACATATAGAGCAATGATTGGCTCTTTACTGTACCTTACAGCTAGTAGACCAGATATAATGTTTGCTACATGTATATGTGCTAGGTCCCAAGTAATCCCTAGAGAGTCACACCTAACACTAGTAAAGAGGATTCTGAGGTATGTTAAAAGTTGTCCAAATCTAGGTCTCTGGTATCCAAAAGACTCAGCATTTGATTTAACTAGATTTTCTGATGCTGATTATGCTGGATGCAGAATTGACAGGAAAAGCACCAGTGGAACTTGTCAGTTCCTTGGTGACAGACTTGTCTCCTGGTTTTGGAAGAAACAAACCTCTGTGTCAACTTCAACTGCTGAAGCTGAATATATGGCTGCAGGCAGTTGTTGTTCACAAATCTTGTGGATTGAAAACCAACTCCTAGACTATGGCTACAACTTAGAGAAGTCTAAAATCTTTTGTGATAACACCAGTGCTATTTCTATAGCTCAAAATCCAGTCCTCCATAGTAGGACAAAACACGTAGAGATTAGGCATCATTTCTTAAGGGATAATGTTGAAAAGAATAAAATTGAACTACAATATATCCCAACTGATTTACAAAGGGGAGATATTTTCACCAAGCCCATGGATGAAAAGAAACACACCTTCTTCCTAAATCAGTTAGGAATGTTAGATGGAGGAAGCCTTAAATAATATCCAAGATCTTAAAAGCTTAAAAATTGTCAAAGACTAGGCAAACATCTTGATTTTTCTTAGTGTCTAGAGTTTTTCTGATCTCTGAACTGCGCTCGACGATTTTCCCCCAGATCGTCGAACGGATATCGACGATTTCCGAAATCATCGACCTGAGTTCAGCATTTCTTAGATAGTATGAACTATCTCTTCCGGTCAACGATCGTCGAACGGCGCTCGACGATTTTGTTCTCTAAACGATCATCGAATAGAGCTCGACGCTCTCCAATATCGTCGAACGGAGATCGACGATGTTGAAGACTCTTCAGATTCCTTTAGAAGCCTCGATCGTCGAACTGAGTTCAACGACCTTTCCTTTTCTGCGTCGAACACTAATATAAAATTCATTTTTCGCTGTCGTTCTCCTTTGCGCTTTCGATATCTCTGCAAGAACTTTCTTTCCCTCCAAACACTTCTGCACTTGGTCGTTTTGTTTGTTGAATCTTTGCAGGTAACTATGGCTGTGTCTGTTGCTGTTCTCGCCGCCATGAAGTTTGATGCTGGCTTCGACATCGACATAGAATCCTTCAGCAAAACAGACCAGGTTTTTCAGGACATCATAGAGTTATTCAAAGAGCAGAAACTTACTGCAATCATGACTATAAGGATTAAGCTTGCCTATGATGAGATTAAGGAATGGGTCTACACTGCCCACAATCAGGACAATAACACCATTGTTGGATCAATCTCTGGCACACAGGTACCTCTGACCCCAGCAATTTTAACAGAGGTTTTTGAGTTGAGAACTGGTGGAGATACTGCTGATTTGTCTGGAGAAGAATTTGCTGACTTGCTTACCAGAATGGGTCATTCTGAGGCTAACCCTAGCAAGCTATTGAAAAAGAATCTTTCTATGGAATACAGATTCCTGGCTGATGTAGTTGGGAAAGTCATACTGGCTAAGCACTCTACTCATGATACAATCTCCAGGTATCAGCTCTGCCTAATGGGAGCCCTAGTAGACAGGAAGAATCTGAATTGGGGAGAGGTATTCTTTGACCTCATTAAGAAGAAGATCAACAAAAGTTTTGTGAACTTTGGAAGAATTATAGGGGTGTTTCTGCAGTATAGGTGCCCTGCATTGTTGGTCTCCTCTGGAACCCACATTAATGCATCCAAGAGACTGTCTTGTGCCCTTTTTGGTAAATGGGACAATCAAATCATCAAGCCCAGCAGGCCCTCCTCAATCACTCCTTCAGACACCAGGACTCTCAGAGTCACTTCCCCACATGTCTCTACCCCTGCAGATGACCTGCCTGCTGATGCATCTCCTCCTCCTCCAATTCCATCCCTTCCCATTCCATCTACCATTCAGACTCCATCCACCATCATCATCTCCAGCCACTCTCCAACATCTACACCATCTCCAGTCCCTACTCTTCCACTCCTAGAAGACCAATTCCATCCATTATTCTCCTACCCTCAACCAGATGCCACTTCATCTCCCTCCAATCCATCCTTCCACCTCATTGATGATTCCTTCATGGATGATTCACCATCCTCTCCTACTGAGCTACCCTCATCCTCAACATCCTATCAAGCTCTTCTGCAAGACATCATTGACCAACCCACATTCACCCCATCTATCTCCATCCCACTATCCTCCATATCCACTTTACCCACACCTCAACCATCCCTGCCCCACTACTCCAGCTCTCCACTACCCTCACCAACAGCTACTCCTCCATCCTCTACCTCTGCTCTAGTCACTACTGAGCAAGTAGATATTCCAGCCCTTGCTGACAGGCTGTATGAATTGCTAGCCCCCAGGCTATCTCTTTTTTTGGAGACCTCCTTGGCTCCATTACTCCTGTCAGTGGCAGCCCTTTCTGCCAGGCTCTCCTCTCTCTTCCCTCAGGCAGCCCCTTCAATAGTGTGCCTTGATCCAGCCATGTCTGAATCTAGGCAGGGGGAGATGCCCTATGAAGTGAGTCTGCCTGCTGCTGCTGCTGCTGCTATTGTTGCTGTTTCTGTGAGCCTGCCTGCTGCTGTTTCTTCAGTTCTTGAATCTGCTACTGCTGCTGCTGATTTGTTTCAAGCTTCAGTTCAACCTCCTGCTGCAGTCTTTGCAATAGACCTCAGGTCTTTGCTCTCAGAATTTGACTCTATATATTTCAGATGTCTGCCAGAGACAAATGCTATCCAGCCCCCAGAGGATCTGTCCAAGGCCCTTGTGCCATTCTCTTGCTGTGAACCCAGCATCATCACTTCATTTGTCAACTCAGTATATGTTGCTGCTACTTCTGATGAAAGCATTGCTGTTGTTTCTGATGTTGCTGACCCTCCTGCTGCTGAAAGTGTTGATACTGCTGCTAATACTTCTGTTACTGCTGTTGAGCCAATCACTAAGGAGATCCTTATGACAGAGGCACATGAGTTTGAGCCTTCTGAATTTTCTGCTAATATTTCTACTACTGATATTGCTGTTAGTGAATCTGTTGCTGCTGCTATTGTTACTTCTCCAGAACCTGTAGTATCTGCTGCTGTTGTTACTGTTTCTACTTCAATTGCAACACCTTCTGTATCTGATGTTGTCACGACTGTTACTGCTTCAACCTCTGCTGCTACACCCTCTGCTGCCTCATCTGCTTCTATACATCTCAAGAAAGATTTGATGTAGAAGATTGATGCCCTGTATGATGATTAGAGTTCTGAAAGTGATGAGTTCAGAACAGACTCTGATGATTCTTCTGCTACTATTGCCAGGAAAAGAAAGGCAAGGAGCAAAGCCATGAACAGAGTACCTTCTGCCAAGGTCAAGGATAACAATGATATACCATACTATATTCTTCATGATTGCCCCATCACTGAGCACTGGATGCAGTACTCTAAGAATCAACTCAAAGCAATGAAAAAGAAAAGGAAATATGAAAAGGGATCTTCTCAATTCCAACATTCTCATCCTCCTCCACCACCTCCTCCTGATGCAGGAACAAGTGGAAGTTCTGCTGCTCAACCCCCTGCTAGAAGTCAAGCTCCCTATCAGCCATATGCTAGATCCTACCATAGGGGAAGTCAATCCAGGGGTTCTCAATCCAGGAGAGGAGGATACAGAGGCAATCAAAGAGAAGTCCAAGTTTACTCTAAAAGATACTCCAGGAAACATCCATACTCCAGGGAAGGATAAATTTCATCTGACACCACCTCTGGTCCTTTTCCCTATAAGTTGAAGGAAACTGTTTCATCCAGGCCTCCTCAAGACAATCCTTCTAATAGATATGAGCCACCAGTACCTTTTGAAGACCCTGAGAACAATCCAGCTGCTTGGACTGCAAGAATGAAAGAACTTGCTGCACTGGATCAGATCAAGAAAGCTAAAGAGCAAGGAAGGGATTCATCCAACATCTCTACAATGTCTGAACAAAGAAAGAAAGAGTTAGAAAGATATGCATCAAGCAAATTTTTTGATTCAGATAGATACATGGAACTGCATCCTGAAGCTATAGTTCCCAGACCCAAACAACAAACCACTTTAGGTGCAGCAGATGATACTAGATCAAAGAAAGAAGCCCTCAACCCCAACAGAGAAATCAAACTTGTTAAGGGCAAGGAAAAGAAATGATTATGTAAGGTGACAATCTCTCTGACTTCTAGTTATTATCTGGGATGATATATATATATCTCTGTGGTTCTGCATGTCCAGCTTTTCTTTTTGTTTTTCTGTATTGCTGCTTGTATGTTATTTAAATTTTTCCAAAGTCTGTAAATAGTAATCCTAACCAAAATAGGGGGAGATTGTTGGAACATCCTATTACTAATTTGGGTCAGGATCACTATCTCTCTAGGAAACCAATGTTTGACCTCCTGTATAGCGAAAAAGGTCAATTAGAATTGAGTCTAAGGGTTAGAAGTCTAAGTTTGGGAGCTGCCCTCAAGACTAAGACTTTTTCAGTTTGAGACTAAGTCATATCGTCGAGCTCAGCACGACGATTCGTCGAACTCCGATCGACGATCATCTAGCTCCACTTCGACAGATCGTCGAACTCCATTCGACGATCGCTGAGCTCAACTTCACCATATCGTCGAACTCCATTCGACGATCGGTGAGCTCAGTTCAACGATCTTGACTCAGCTTTGGATCTCTATCTCTGAGCTCAGTTCGACGATCTGTGAGCTCAGATCGACGATATTTTGTTGCAGTAAAAATCCATATCGCTGAGCTCAGTTCGACGATAGCAGAGCTCAGTTCGACGTTTTCAGATAACTTCAAGGATGTTTCTAGATTTAAATTCAAATCAGTTAAGGAGTTATTCTGCAATTAATTTAGAAGATTTTATAGCCGTTTTCATTTATTTCTGGACCAAGTTTCAAGGGATTTTCAAGGAATATTTCTATGGACTTTCCTCCAGAAGACATTTTGCAATTAAGGATGTAATTAATGCAGGCCAACGGCTATTCTTGACAGAGGATGTTTTTCCATTCTGTACCAGAGAATAAAAGAGGATAATTTTTGAATCTCTCTATCACACAGATAGACAGACAGAAAGACAGACATCAGTAATCTTCAGAACAAGAACAAAAATATTCTGTCTCAAATAATTCTCAAGAACACACATACAAGGAGATCAAATTTTTATGAAATCTTCAGATCTCTCTAGTTTCAAGTGTTCAAGGCCAACATCTTTCAAGACTCCAGACACCTAACTTTTCAGTTGTTGCTGAAATCATCTTTTGCTGGAGCTCAACCTGTGAAGGCCTATCACCCTACAGCAAAGCTTCTTTTCCTGAAGATCTCAAGGACTCAGGGGGAGCTTTGACACCATCAATCCACATAGTTTTCTCAGTTGTTTGAGAAAGAGAAGACTTCCATCACTCTCTCACCCCCATCTCTGTAAAGGGTTTCTCAATCTCCCTTCAAAAGTTTGAGTTTGGTTTTTGAGCACCTTGTCAAAAGCTCATTGGTGGCAAGACACCTGATCAAAAAAATCTGATTTAGTTTTTGAGCACCTTATCAAAAGCTCATTGGTGCCCAGGACACCTGATCAAATCATCCTGCAGTGGATTCCTACCTAGGGTGGTAGAAGTGTGGATGTACCCAAGTTTAGGGGAACCACTATATTTCCTTGTATCTTCTGGTTTTGCTTGTCTTTATTTTTGTTTCTGGCTATGATTGTTTTGTGATTAGCTTATGTATAGTTTAGTTCTGTGATTAGATTTATTAACTGCTTCCCTGCTCACTCAGATTACAACAATTGTTGTAAAAAGTTTTAAAGCACCATATACTCTATTCCCCCACTCTAGAGTATATCAGATCTAGCGGCACTTTCATTTTCATTTTCGAAGTAAAAATAATAAGTGAAAACAGTTTTTAGAAATGTAAAAACTAATTTGTATGCTGACTAGGTTTTTCTACAAGAAAAACTACATGCATAGATATAAGACTTCGCATTCTACTCCATAGGTTCAATTTTCATTTCTAGCGTTAAAACCTTTCTACTCCGTATGGAAAGTTGTTTGCTCGGAACGAGGAAACGAGTAAGAATTGGGGTATTTGATAACTCTAATGTTATCCATATATTTATATATTTTTTATTTAATAATTAATTAATTTATAAATATATTTTATGAATTTATTATCTAATTTCCTTAATTTCTTACTTTCGGTTAAATCCGGGCCGCCAATTTCAATATGGAGTTTACAGGAATGATCAGGAGACAAAGGTTGACAAAATCCAAAAATACAAACTACACACCCTGGTCACGGGCATGTCCGTCAGGTCACAGGCGTGACAGGCAGTCGTGACCCCGATATGTGCTCTAGAGTACATTGCCACGTCAATTAAAATTGCATGCCTACAGGTCACGAGCGTGATGACCAGGCGTGACCTACAGATGACATTCCAGGCCTCGACTCCACGTCAGATTAAAGTTACATGCCCAGGTCACAGGCGTGACCTATTGGTCACGGGCATGACTTCGGGGCACGACATCCGGGCGTGCCCTGCTTAATGAAGTAGTTTCAGATCTTGACAGTTTTTGACTTACACGCCCTCGGTCATGGGCGTGACCATAGTGCGTGACTCTTCCAATAGAGGCCATAGTTACTCCTGCCGTTTCTGCTTCCCGCCATTTCCACCAACCGACAAGACACGCCCTAGGTCACAGGCGTGACCTAGGGTCGTGACCCGCCACTTAATGATTTTTGGAGGTTTCTCTCAAAAGTTCCCTGGACTTAAAGATGACGGTTCCAAACTTTACATGCCCTATGTCACGGGCATGACCTAGGGCCGTGACCATCCAACAAACTTGCCTATAAATTCCAGACAATTCTAGAAGCAAAGGGGGGATTTTTTGGGGTGTTAGAGTTTTGTATTTTATGCTTTATTTCGTGCATTTTCCATTTCCTAGTCTAGATCTTTTACTCTGTAAGCTTTAACTTCAGAAGTTTTTCATTTAATCATGTCTCCCTCTTCTCTATTGTGTAATTCTCCCATCATGATGAGTAGCTAAACTTCTTTTAGCACTTGATCATGATGAAACTTGAAATAAAATAAGCTTTTCAACTTTATCAAAAATGTCAAGTTCTTTACTTTACTCACTAACGATTTATCATTGATTTTTAACGTGTTGAATTCTTATTTTGCTGATATGTTCTTCGATCTAAGATTCGTATACTAAATGACCGAGAGGTTGCGGATATGAGGAGATCACTCAAAGATAAAATGAGTTAGTTGATTGCACTCCTCGAGAGAGGATGACATAAATCTTCCTGGTTGGAGTCAAATCCAATAGATGGGTTCACCACCTAAAGCAAGCTTAGGGTTTCGACAGACCGAGAGGTCTTAATCGATCAACCTAAGGTTAGCCAAAAGCATGAGCTCAAGAGAGACGCTTTTGTACTTTAGGAACCTCCACGGTCGAGTGAGTAATTTAAGAGTCTTGCATACTTTATGTTCATGAAGGTTTATTTTAATCCAAGGGGATTCTAGATCAAGTGCTAGCTTACCCATCATCGAATTATACCTTAGTAGTTTGACATTTTCTTTTCCGAAATCGAAAAACCAACTTTTTTCTGATAAGATAATAACACTTCCTTGTGAGTACGAGAACTCAACGGTCCCTGAGTCTAAATACAACATTTTTTATACTATATCTCGATAGGTACACTTGCCTATTTTGGATTATAGTTTGGATTATTTTTAAAATTATAAGAATCTACGTCAATCATGTTGGCAAGACAACAAGCATAGTTTGAAGCAAAAATGAAGAAAGTTCTGGGCAAGGTGAAAGAGACTAAGCAGGACGTTAATAGAGGCTTTGCTGAAGTTAAGATTCAAATTAAAGCTCTTGACACAAAGCTTCACCTACTATTTGTTGAGGGAGGAAAAACGTTAAAGGTGAACATGGATGACATCAAATATACCAAGGAAACTGTGGGTAATATTGATACTAATGAAAAAAACTATGTTTGAATCGCACAATAATTCAATGGCTCATTATGACGACAGCTTGCAAGCGTATGCAAATGTTCTGGATATAAAAGACAGAAAGGGGGAGGATTCCTTGGAAGCTAGGGTTGCAACTAATGTCAATGCACTTGAAGTAGCAATGTTAGCAAATTTCAAAAGTGCAAATGACTACAGCTATAACAATTGTATGTGGCTGCATAATCAGTTGACAGGACCTTAAGTACCTGTTGTGCCTAAAACCGCACATGATGTGTCTCATCCTGCCCAGGATTACTCTCAATTATGGTCAGACCCACATGAGTTTTCTCAGGCTGATAATGCTACTGCTACTGGTGTGAGGTTCTAGAGGTAGAGTTTGTTGAAGACTTCTGAAAGAATTAGTGCCTAACCACCTAGAGAGGGGTGAATAGGTGTAATTTCTGTTTTTCTTTTAAGGAAGAAAAGCTGTTCAGTTAACTAATAATAAAATGCAAATTCTATAGTTAACACAGCACAACATTCATAGAAACATTCAGTCACAGAGTCCACACAGGTTTTATAGTGGTTCCCCAAGGTCTGGGTACATCCACTTTCCCCCTTCGCCTATCTAGCAGTGTGCTAGATTCGGCCTAAGTTCTTCTCTTCACCTCAGATCCTCAGATCTTACAACTCAGAACCCCCCAAACAAGGCTCCTACAACTCAGGCAATATGCCCTACCTCAGCCTACACAAGGCCTACAACTCAGAGATACAATCTCCTACAACTCAGGCTCACAGCCCTACCTCAGTCTTCAACAAGGCCTACCACTCAGAGAATTTACTCTCCTACACTCAGCCTTTATAACACAGGCTTACAGCTCAGATCTAGAATAGATCCTACAGAAAATAGTGTTTAACAAAGTGTTTTACCACCACCCAGGTAGAGAGAGAAGGGATGGATGATTTCTTGATCAGTTCTTGGAAGAAATTGATGGCAGAGCACAACCTCTCTTAGCTTTCTTCAAAGCTTCTTGAATCTAAACTCAGTAGGGTTGAACTCTTGAGAAGTTGATCTTCAATCAGCTTCTAACTTGATATTCAGATCTCAATCTGAATCTTTCTTGGCAGTCTGGTTCAGCAACTGCACTTCTTAGATGGAGCTCTCTCTCTCCAACTTCTTTGATCTTCTATCGAAGGTCTTCTTCTTTTTGTGTTGTTAGATATCTATGTAAGATCTTCAATCTTAATTGTAATAATCACCTCTTCTGTTGAAGGATAAAGCCTTTATATAGTCTTCCTCCATGGTAACCGGCTGATCCGGTTTCTAACAAACTTCTGACAGCTTTGACAGTTGTAGTAGAATGACAGCTGTCAAGTCATCCAGTCACTTCTTGAAATACTATCTCTATCTGAAAGTGTCGAGACTGAACTTCTTCATGTGTCGACACAAGTAGACTAAGCGTCTACACAAGTGGACTAAGTGTCGACACAAGCCTTGGTGGTGTCGACACATCTCTTCTTTTGTTGATAATACTTCTCGACACAGCCTTCTGTTGAATGTTTCGACACTGATTCTGTGTGTCGACACAAACACTTCTTCTTTAACATAGTTGAAACTTTGATGTGTGTCGACACAAGTCCAGTGTGTCGACACAGTTGATGTCTACAAGGTCTTCTGTGTGTCGACACTACCTCTTGGTGTCGACACAGTTGATGTCGACTAAGTGTTCTTGTGTGTAGACACTGCCTTTTGGTGTCAACACAGTTGATGTCGACAATGCTTCACTGTGTGTCGACACTGCCTCTGCATGTCGACACAGCTGATGTCGACTAAACTTCTCTATGAGTCGACACTGCCTCTGTATGTCGACTTAGTTTCTTCAGGTGTCGACACAGCCTTTTCATGTGTCGACACAATTAGCTCCAAGTGTCGACACAGCTTTTCTCCTGTGTCGACACAAGCCTTCATAAGTGTCGACACAACTTCTCCTAGTGTCGACACATGGACTCAGAAATTTTTATGCATTCCTGCATTTACTTAACTTGCACATATAAACTCAAAAGAACATCAAATACACCTTTATGCATATCATTGAGTAGGGTGAGGCTTCTTCAAATCTGGTACACATTTTCTAATGTACCCAACAATCTCCCCCTATTTGGAGAAGTCATAACCCTTAGTCAATGATATACACCATTCATAACAAATACACATTATGATGTATAGAAATATTATATAACAGGGTAATTTCTAAACAAAACATATATAACAAAATAACAATGCAACCAGAATGAGCATTAATCATGTTTTATTCAACTTTCAGAAGATTCTTTCATAAGAGTTTTACGTAGATTTTAAACACTAAAGTTTACAATGTGACAAAATCTAGTAAATCTAATCTAAGGCTGCTCTGGCTCCTTGATGATAGTTCCTTTGCCTGATTGGACCTTTGCTTGAACTGGAGCATCAGTATCATCAGCAGGCTTCTTGCCCTTTAGATCTTTCTTCTTTAGCTCTTCAGCCCTAATTCTTTGTGTTTCAAAGTAAAGAAAAGGCTTTAGGAAATATTTGCTAGGCTCCTGAGCATTAGGAGGTAGCTTCCCAAGTTTTGCCTTTCTTCTATACTAAACAATTGCTTCTTGCCTGGCTTCATGCTTTTGTCATTCTTGTGCAAAGTACCATTTACCCCTATCATGGGTCTGGTCTTTTACAGCTTTCCAAGCAGTTAATATAATATTTCGGGAGGTTGGACTCCACTGCTCAAAATCTGGCTTTAACTCTGTCTGTTCTCTGAATCTCTTCTTTGACAGTTGAGCTTCTTTCTCTTTAGTCAAAACTTCCTCTTTCACTGGCATATCTACTTTCTCAATGATAATATTGTTATTACCCTCTGGATGGCTGTACATTGATTGTACTTCTTGATGAATCATCTCAAAATCAGCTGGAGGATAGATAACTTGAGCAACTTCAGCTTGTGCACCTCCAAAAGCAGAGGGATGCACTCCAGATTCAGCTACATTGTTATCATCACACAGGGGTGGATATCCAAGTGTGGCTCTGATGCCATTGGAAATCCATTTAGCATGATCAGATCCATCTTTGACTAATACTCTCTCCCCCTTTATGACTTCTCTGGCCACATGATCCCTAAGGTCATCCTTTTGAAATCTTATTTGTTCAACCAGAAAATTAACACCATCCTTATAAAATGCCTTTAAATTTAGCAACAGTCCAGAAATGGTCTTTTGAGATTGCTCAATAGCTATTTTGACAGCAGCTATGCCTTCCTGTAAGTCCTTATCAAACTTCTCCTTATCAAACTCTGTCTTGGCTTTAGACTTATCAGCAGGCTGGGCTGTTGCAACATTTTTCAGTTCTATAACAATCACATTATGTGATTCTGTCAGATTATTATTCATTCTAATTTGATTTTCTAAGACATAGCCCTGCTTCACTGCTATATCATCCACTTGAGTCTTGATTTTCTCTTGATGTGTAGCAAGGAAACCACAGCATTTCCACCCTTGTGGAAACAATCAGTCATTTCTTTCTTATTTTGATTCACTTCAAATCTTATTGATTTTATATCTGTTGCCAAGGAGAGTTGTAGATCTTTATGTGTCTCATCCATATATTTCTCCATGGCAATCCTTTTCTCATCTAACTTGACTTGCAAGGCCAACAACAATGAGTTGTAATTAGCTGTTGGGGCAGGTAGTGGAGCAACAGTTTGTAGTACCTTCTTATAGCTTTGGATTCTCCTTTTAAAGACCTGTAGCTTCCTCTTCTTAGCTTGAACCTCAACAGCATCCTTAGAATCTGAGGTACTGGCTATATTTACTCTATCCTTTGGACTAGAAGGCAATTCTTAAGCAGTCTTAGGTAACTCCCCCTGAGTTACTTGCTCCTCCTCAACTCTTGCTTTCTCCCCCTGAGATCCTACTTGCTCCCCCTCAAGGTCAACTTGCTCTCCCTCAAAAGTAGTTTTCTCCCCCTCAAAACCAGCATGCTCCCCCTCAATATTAGCTTGCACTAAATCAGGAAACAGCTCTTCTAAGGTAAATTTTTGTTGAGTAGAATCTTGAGGTACCACAAACTCAGGAGCATTATCAGCAGCAGATGTATCTTCCATGACAACATATTGTGGTTGACTGTGTAGTTGTGTTGGCTGGTCAACATCAATCAAAAATTTAGTTAGTGTCTCATCTTTATCAATAAGAATTGATTGATTCACCTCTTGAATTACCTCAAGGATTGTCTGTGTAGCCATTTCACTGTCCAAGTGAGTTGATTCTTCCTCATCATGAGGGTCCCCCTGCACTTGTGCACCATCTATGGAGGCTTGGGCAGGACTTTCTTGTGCTGTACATTTCTCAGGAACCTCTTGCCATTCCTCATCAGGCATGTCCTTAGTTTGGACCCTATCCCATCTTGAGATAATCCTAATGTCCATCCTCCTCATATGATTAATTTTAGAACCAGCTGCTTGTTCCATTACTTCTGAAATAGTTCCAGCTAAGTACATAATCATAATTCTACCCAGATTGGGCTTCTTAATACTTTCCTTAATCTTTTCAAAAATCACTGCTGACCAATCAGTGTTTAATGTGTAGATGATCCTTGTCATCAGGCTGAACATGTATGCAGAAATCCTATAATGTCCCTCTGGCTTGCAGAAGATGACTTTGCCAACTATTTCTGAAAGAAATTTGCCTTGCTGATTCATTCCTTTTCTGTTCATTGCAGCTCCAATCTTCAAGGTGGGATCCAATCCACACCATTGAAGTGCTTCCCTAGTCTTTAATGAGGGTACTTCTTCCTCTTCTTGAGTTCTTGGCAGTTGAAGAGTTTTTCTCAAGCTCTTCAAAGTAAGTTAGACTTTAGCTCCCTGAACTATTGATTTGATCTTTAATCCAGTTGAATCTAAAGTTGCAGTGCCATAGAATTCTAGAATTTCCTTCTTCCAAATCTTTGTTGGTTCAGAAACTAGAAACTCCAACCCATTCTCAGCAATTAGGGTTACTACACCTTTAATTTCAGATTTCGCTCCATCAAATGCGTTGTGTACCAGCTCATATCCTTCATTGACATTCTCTTCAAGCTTAGGTGCCATTAGGGTTGAGAGAAAACTTGAATTTAGAAGAGAGAATTTGTCGACACAAAGTTTTGGTCTCAAAACTATAGAAAGCGTGTCGACAGACAATGGTGTTGACCTATTTATACCTTTCTAAAAACGAAGGTGAAAAGGCGCGTCAACAAGCACTGAATGTGTCGACACTGTTGAAAAGTGTCGACACAGACTACTTAAGTCTCGACATAAGTGTTGACTTCTATGTGTTGACACTTATACATCTGCGTTCGACGATTAGTCGATACTCTACCTGACGAAATCTGTGTTGATCCTAAGTGTCGACACCACTTTTGGATGTGTCGACACCTACTCTGGATGTGTCGACACTACTTCTCTGAAGTGTCGACACCAATTTTCTAGATGTGTCGACATCATTTCTTTGGAATGTCGACACCACTCCTATGTGTCGACTCAGACAACTCCTTGTGTCGAAACCATTTTACTTAGCCAATTTTGTTAAACTAATCTATGTTCAACATTCCTAATTCAATTTTAAACTTATTGAATTTAGTTTCATCTAGAGGCTTAATAAACATATCTGCAATTTGATGATCTGTTTTAACAAATTCTAGGGAAATGTCCTCTTTCTCTACATGTTCTCTAAGAAAATGGTATCTAATTTCTATATACTTAGTCCTACTATGTGAAACAGGATTATTAGCTATAGAAATTGCACTTGTAGAATTACAAAGCAAAGGTGTTCTACTTACTTGAATACCATAGTCTTCTAGATGGTGTTGAATCCACAATAGCTCTGCACAGTAACTTCCTGCTGCCACATATTCAGACTCTGCTGTGGAAATTGCCACACTTGTCTGCTTCTTACTGCTCCAAGACACCAATCTTCCTCCTAGAAATTTACAGGTGCCTGTAGTATTTTTTCTATCTTCTTTGCAACCTGCAAAATCTGCATCTGAATAGTCTGTCAGTAGAAAATCTCCATTCCTAGGGTACCAAAGGCCTAGATTAGGTGTGCCCTTAATATATCTCAAAATCCTTTTCACTGCAGTAAGATGAGATTCTTTAGGGCATGATTGGAACCTAGCACAGATACATGTAGCATACATGATATCTGGTCTACTAGCAGTCAGATATAAGAGGGAGCCAACTATCCCTCTATACAAAGTTTCATCTACAGGTTTCCCTGCATCATCTTTGCTAAGAGACACACTTGACCCCATAGGAGTTCTCATGGTAGTGGATGATTCCATACCATACTTTTTAATTAACTCCAGGGTGAACTTAGACTGAGTTATGGACAAGCCTTCTTCAGTCTGTCTTACTTAGAGACCGAAGAAAAACTTAAGTTCTCCCATACTGCTCATTTCAAATTTCCCTTGCTTAAGTTTTGCAAACTTTCTACAAAGGTTACTTTCAGTAGACCCAAATATTATGTCATCAACATATATTTGAACTAGGATTATCTTTCCTTTGGATTCCCTAAGGAATAGAGTCTTGTCTATTTTCCCCCTTGAGAATTTGTTCTCAATGAGGAAACTAGACATTGTTTCATACCAGGCCCTTGGGGCATGCTTTAACCCATATAATGCTTTCTTAAGTCTATAAACATAATCAGGTTTGAGAGAATCAACAAAACCTTAGGGCTGCTCTACATAGACTTCTTCCTTTAGATTTTCATTTAGGAATGCTGATTTTACATCCATTTGGAATACCTTGAATCCCTATATGTTGCATAAGCAAGAAACATCCTAATTGCTTCCAGTCTTGCTACTGGGGCAAAGGTTTGATTAAAATCAATACCTTCTTCCTGCTTGTATCCTTTTGCAACAAGTCTTGCTTTATTCTTCACAATGATTCCATTTTCATCCAGTTTGTTCCTAAAGATCCACTTTGTTCCAATGATTTTGTGATCTTTTGGTTTAGAAACTAACTTACAGACCTTGCACCTTCTGAACTGATTCAGCTCCTCTTGCGTGACATCAATCCAATGTGGGTCTAGGACAGCTTCTTCAATTTTCTTTGGTTCCACTTGAGATAGGAAGCTGGAGCAAAGAACTGTGTTCAGATTCCTGCTTCTTATTTGCACTCCTTGTCTTGGATCACGAATTATCTGATTTGCTGGATGATCCTTTAAGTGTCCAATAGTTGGAGGTAGTCTATCTTCAGGTTGAACACCTCCAGTCTCTTCATTATGCTACACCTCTTGGTTTTCTTCAGCATCTAGAGAGTCTTGTACTCCCCTGGACAACAGCCACCATTTTCCACTTCCAGATTTGCAGTTGAATCTTCTGTAATGGCAAGCTTGTCCATTCTCTCATTTATACATGTAGAACTACAAGCAGTACTTGGCAACTCACTGTTAATCAGTCTTGTCTCATCAAAGACTACATGTACAGACTCTTCTACAACTTGAGTAATCAAGTTGTATACCTTATAAGCCTTACTATTGTTGATGTACCCAACAAATATCCCATATTGGGATTTGGCAGAAAACTTAGTTAGATAATACTTGCCATTGTTAAGGACATAACACTTGCAACCAAAGATCCTAAAATAGGATAAGTTTGGTTTTCTGCCCTTCATAATCTCATAGGGAGTTTTTTGTGGCTTTTGGTAATAGAAGCCCTATTAATCACATGACATGCAGTGTTTACTGCCTCAGCCCAGAAATATTCTGGGAGACAAGTGTCACTCAATAGAGTTCTACCAGCCTCAATCAGTGTTCTATTCTTTCTTTCAGCAATACCATTTTGCTGTGGTGTTCTAGGTTAGGAAAATTCTTGAAAAATCCCAAATTCTTCACACAGTCTTGTCATACTTTCAGAATGAAATTCAGTGCCATGGTCTCTTCTGATTTTGACCACTGTACTGTCCAACTCATTCTGAATTTTTTTAACAAAACTATATAAGACACTTGAGGTTTCTGATTTTTGTCTTAGAAAGAACACCCAAGAATATCTAGAATAGTCATCTACCACCACATAAGTGTAGACCTTCCTACCTAGACTATAAACTGGCATAGGACCAAATAGATCCATATGCAAGAGGTAAAGACACCTCACTGACTCCTTGTTTTCAAGGCTATGTGTTGGGTACATTGGAAAATGTGTACCTGATTTGAAGAAGCCTCACCCTACTCAATGATATACATCAAGGTGTATTTGATGTGCTTTGAGTTTATATGTGCAGGTTAAGTAATTGCAGGAAATGCAGAAAGGTTTCTAAGTCCATGTGTCGACACCTAGAGAAGCAGTGTCGACACTTATGAACGTTTGTGTCGACACATAGAGAAGTTTTGTCGACACTTGGAGTAATTGTGTCGACACCAGGAGAATCATTGTCGACACACTATGAAGAATACTCAACATATTTCATGTCGACACTTAGAGGCAGTGTCGATACCCAGAAAATCTTTGTCGACATCAAATGTGTCGACAACAGCAGGCTGTGTCGACACTCAGCAAGCTTCAACAAAGTTAAAGTAAAAGAAGGCATGTGTCGACACCAGGAGGCTATGTCGACACTCAACAAGCTACAACAAAGTTTAAGTAAAAGAAGGAATGTGTCGACACAAAGGAGATGTGTCGACACCAAGCAAGTTTCAACACAAGAAGGCATGTGTCGACATAAAGGAGATGTGTCGACACTCAGCAAGTTTCAACACAAGAAGGCATGTGTCGACACAAAGGAGATGTGTCGACACACAGCAGAATTCAACTAAGTGTTAAAGAAGAAGTACTTGTGTCGACACACAGAATCAGTATCGATACATTCAACAGAAGGCTTGTGTCAACACACAGAATTAGTGTTGACACATTCTGAAAAAGTAGTGTCGAGAAGCTGTTACAACAACACAAGGAGTTGTGTCGACACCCTCAAGGCTAGTGTCGACACTTAGTTCACTTGTGTCGACACTTGGTCTATTTGTGTCGACACATAATGAAGAACAGTCTCGACACATTCAGACAGAGACAGTATTTTCAAGAAGTGACTGGATGACTTGACAGCTGCTATTTCAACCGGTCAACTGCAACTGTCAGAGCTGTCAGAAGTTCGTTAGAAACCTGATCAGCCGGTTACCTTGGAGGAAGACTATATAAAGGCCTTTCTCCTTCAACAGAAGAGTATCAAACACAATAAAAAGAATTAATCAGAAGATTAAGTAGATCAATACAGATCCAGAGAAAACTGTAAATCAGTATTTTAAAGAAATTTCAGATTTACTTGGAGAGATAGAACTCCAGTATCTGAAATCAAGAAAGAGACTTGTTAATCAAATCTCTTAAGAAGCAGGTGCTGAATCAGACTGCAAAGTAGGATCCAGATTTAATTCTCCATCCTAAGAAGGAAGTTGCCAGCCGATCTACTTCAAGTAGATCATCTTTACTGAGTTCAGACTCAAGAAGACTTGAAGAAAGCAAAGACAAAGTTGATCTCAGGAATCAGTGCTATCAAGAACTGATCAAGAAGATTGCCCTCTTCATTCTCTCAAAAACTGAGTGGTGATCTAAAAACTTTTCTATTATATTTTTGTAGGATCCTAAGGGATCTGAGTTGTAAGCCTAAATTTATAAAGGCTGAGGTAGGGCTTTTGAGCCTGAGTGTAGAAGAATCATTTCATTGAGTGTAGGCCTTGTTGAAGGCTGAGGTAGGGCTGTTTAGCCTGAGTGTAGGTCTTGTTGAAGACTGAGTGGTAGGGCTTTGTGTCTAAGTTGTACGAGTGGTGACACTCTGAGTTGTAGGAACCTGTTTGGGGTTCTGAGCTGTAGGATCTGAGGATCTGAGGAGAAATGCAGAAGTTAGGCCGAATCTAGTACACTACTAGATAGGCGAAGGGGGAAAGTGTATGTACCCAGACCTTGGGGAACCACTATAAAAATCTGTGTGCACTCTGTGTTTGTTTATTTCTGTGATTGCTGAGGTAGCTGTGCTGAATTGTTGTAGAAAATTGCAAATACAGGTTTAATTGTTCAGTGTTTCTACCTTAAATTTTAAAAGATAAAGTACACCTATTCACCCCCTCTCTAGGTGGTTAGGCACTATTTATTTCAAGTGGTATCAAAGCGAGGTTACTCAAAAAGGGACTTAACAGTCTGAGTAAGATCCTGTAGGCAGATTCAGAACAAACAAGAATCAAGAAAATGGGTTCTAGTGAGAATCACAAAGAGCTGGGGTCCATGAAATTGCCAATATGTAGAAAAGAGATATTTGGCATATGGAAAGAGAGGGTTAGACTCTTTATGGAAGCTTCTGACCCAAGGATATATATTATAGTTAAAGAAGGGCCATATGTGCCAATGAAGGTATCCATTCTGGATGCAAATCAGAAAACTCCCAAGGACTTCTCTGAAATGACTAAAGATGAAATCATTCTGGCCACTATGGACAAGAGAGCCCAGAATATAATTGTTAGTGCCATTGATGATGCAACATTTCAGAGCTTAATTCATTGTAAAACCTCTAAAGAAATGTGAGACACATTAATAGTTTATATGGAGGGATCAGAAGAAGTAAGACAAGATAGGAAGTCCTTGTTAAATCAGGAATATGAAAGCTTCAGATAAGGAAAGTCTGATAGCATTACAGAATGTTACAAGAAGTTCTATAGGATTGTTAATGAGTTGATGTCCTATGGAAGAGATTTCAGCAACTATGAGCTGAATGACAAGCTCTTAAGATCTCTAACTAAGGACTGGGACACCAAGATTTGTGTCATTAGGGAAGTGGCCAAATTAGCTGATATACCTCCTCCAACTTTGTTTGGAAAACTACTATCTTATAAGATGCAGTTAATGGCTAGAAAGGAGGAAGAGAAGAATACTAGAGTGGAGCCCAAGGAAATGACTGTGGCCTTCAAGACTGAAGCCACTAGGAAGTATAGAAGCAAGTCTCCATCTCCACCTCAAATAATTACTGAGGCTGTAACAGATAATTCAGATAGCAAGAATTCAGATAGCAGTAAAAGTGATGAAGACTTTGCTGTTTTTACTAGGCATTTTCAAAAATTTTTGAAGAAGAAACAATGGAGGTCTAAGCCTTCCACTTCTCCGCCAAAAGATTACTACTATCAGAAAAGAAAGTCATCAAGGAATGACAGAAGAAGGTCCAAGCCAAGCAAAGCTACATCCTCAAAGATTGTGTGCTATTACTGTAATAGACAGGGACATGTAGTGGCTGACTGTCCTGAAAAGAGGAAGGAATAAGCTGAAAAAAAGAAGACTCAGGTTAAGAGCAAAAAGGAAAAGTACTTTTTTGCTAAGAAAGACAAGAGTCTGACACATCAGTCATCTTCAGAAACAGAATCAGAAGCTAAAGCCTACATTGGGTTATTTGCTGAAGAGCAAGAAGGTGAGTTCATGCAGCTAATGAACTCAATTTATGAGCATGAAGACCATCAGTGCAAGGGACTGATGGCTTTATCTGAAGGAGATAAGATTCAGGATTAGCCTAGACCAAGTAAGGTATAAAGTTATTCTTCTAGTTCAATTTATAGTACTGAGTCAGAATCAGATACATCTGCATCAAGTGATGTGGTTGGGTCTGAATCTGAAGGAGATATTCATCAGTTAATTGATGAATATATGGACTTGTTGCAGGCCTTGAAAAAAAGCAAAACCTTGGCCAAAACTCAGGCAAAGGAGATTTCTAGTCTTAAATTGGCTGCTGCTGATTCAGACAAGTTGTTAGATCAGAAACTGAATGAAATAGCCAGACTGAAGAACATTACTGTTATTCTATTATTACATTTAAGAATGATCAAATTAGAAATCTGGAGGTTAGACTTCAGAAAGAGAAAGAGAAAGTTGCAAGTTTTTCTAAACCTAAATCTGTTTTACCCTTAATAGATGAGTTTGTACCTCAAAAGGGTAAGGCTGGATTAGGATTTAAAAAACCTGCCTGGACTGCTAGGTCCAAATCTAAGGGCAAAGCCCCAGCACAAAACATAAAGCCTGTTGTAGATAATTCAGCCAGGGTTGTACCTAAACAAATGTACAACAAGTTTGAGTGCTGGTGTTGTGGTAAGATAGGCCACTTTGCCTTAGATTGTCGGAACAATTCAAGTGTCAAGGAGAGCAGCAAACTACCTGCTAGAAGAGCTACATGAAGTTTTGTTAAAGGTCAGACTAACTTGCACCAAGGACCCAAGAGTTATTTGGGTTCTAAGGTTAAGTAATCTGTTTTGCAGGTGAGTCCAAGTGGCCATGCCCCTATATGGTACTTGGACAGTGGATGTTCCAGGCACATGACTGGAACAAGGGGGTTGCTGAAGGACTATACACCTATCAAGGATGGCCCTAAAGTTACCTTTGGTGGTTCAGAAAAAGGAATCATCAAAGGCTTTGGTAACATTTCTAGTAACCTGATTACAATTACTCAAGTGGCTTATGTAAAGGGTTTGAGACATAACCTCATTAGCATAAGTCAACTGAGTGATTTAGGATATGACATCTCATTTGTCAAGAATGGTTGTCATATCAAAACGTCAAGTGATCAAAAGATCATTTTTACAGGATATAGGAAGAGAAATGTCTATTGTCTTGACTTTGTGTGTGAGAACAATGTTTCTCCTATTTGTCTTGTAGCTGATGAGAGAGTCGCACATTGTGTTAAATGGCACAAGAAGCTAGCTCATCTTAACTATAAGAAAATTGGCCAACTCTTTAGCAAAGAGTTAGTGAGGAATGGTCCTCAAGTTAAGTGTATAAAGGATGAGATATGCTCAGCTTGTCAAAAAGGCAAGCAGACCAAATCCACCTTTCATAGCCTTGAGAACAAGGATTCTGTGAGGTGTCTATACCTCTTGCATATGGATCTTTTTGGTCCTATGCCAGTTCACAGACTAGGTAGGAAGGTCTACACATTTGTGGTAGTAGATGACTATTCAAGATATTCCTAGGTGTTCTTCCAAAGACAAAAATCTGAAACCCCAAGTATCTTATATAGTTTTGTTAAACAAATTCAGAATGAATTGGACAGTACAGTGGTCAAAATCAGAAGTGACCATGGTACTAAATTTCAGTCTGAAAGTATGACAAAACTGTGTGAAGAGTTTGGGATTTTTCAGGAATTTTCCTCACCAAGAACACCTCAGCAAAATGGTATTGCTGAAAGGAAGAATAGAACATTGATAGAGGCTGGTAGAACCCTATTGAGTGACACTTCTCTCCCAGAATATTTCTGGGCTGAGGCAGTAAACATTGCATGTCATGTAATCAATAGGGCTACTATCACCAAGTGCCACAAAAAGACTCCCTATGAGTTTGTGAAGGGCAGAAAACGAAATTTATCCTATTTCAGGATCTTTGGTTGCAAGTGTTATATACTTAATAATGGCAAGTCTTATCTAACCAAGTTTGCTGCCAAATACCAAGATGGGATCTTTTTTGGGTACAACAATAATAGTAAGGCTTATAGGGTCTACAACTTGATTACTCAAGTTGTAGAAGAGTCTGTACATGTAGTTTTTGATGAAGCAAGGCTCATTAACAGTGAATTGCCAAGTAGGGTTTGCAGCTCTACAGGTATAACTAAAAGGATGGACAAGCTTACCATTACAGAAGGTTCTACTGCAACTCAGCAAGTGGAAAAGTGTGGCTGCTGTCCAGGGGGAGTATAAGACTCTCTAGATGCAGAATAAGACCAAGAGGTACAGCTAAATGAAGAAGCTGAAGGTGTACAAGCTGAAGGCAGACTACCTCCAGCAAATAGACACTTAAAGGATCATCCAGCCAATCAAATAATTGGTGATCCCAGACAAGGAGTGCAAACAAGAAGCAGGAATCTGAGTACAGTTCTTTACTCCATCTTCTTATCCCAAGTAGAACCAAAGAAGTTTGAAGAAGCAGTTCTAGACTCTCATTGGATTGATTCCATGCAAGAGGAGCTGAATCGGTTCAAAAGATGCAAGGTCTGGGAGCTAGTTCATAAACCCAAGGACCACAACATTATTGGAACTAAGTGGATCTTTAGGAACAAGTTGGATGAGAATGGAATCATTATAAAGAATAAAGCTAGGATGGTTGCAAAAGGATATAGGCAGGAAGAAGGTATTGATTTTGATCAAACCTTTGCTCCAGTAGCAAGACTGGAAGCAATAAGGATGTTCCTTGCCTATGCAATATATCAAGGTTTTAAGGTATATCAAATGGATGTAAAGTCAGCTTTTCTGAATGGAAATCCGAAGAAAGAAGTCTATGTAGAGTAGCCATCAGATTTTGTTGATTCTCTTAAACCTGATTATGTTTATAGACTTAGGAAGACTTTGTATGGGTTAAAACAAGCCCCAAGGGCTTGGTATGAAACCCTGTCTAGTTTCCTCATTGAGAACAAATTCTCAAGGGGAAAATAGAAGGGACTCTATTCCTTAGGGAATCTAAAGGCAAGATTATTCTAGTCCAAATATATGCAGATGACATAATATTTGGGTCTACAGAAAATAATCTTTGCAGAAAGTTTGCAAAACTTTTGTAAGGAAAATTTTAAATGAGCAGTATGGGGGAACTTAATTTTTTCTTGGGTCTCCAAGTTAGACAGACTGAAGATGGCCTATCCATATGCCAGTCTAAGTTCACCCTAGAGTTAATTAAGAAGTATGGTATGGAATCATCCACTACCATGAAAACTCCTATGGGGTCAAACATGTCTCTAAGCAAAGATGATGCAGGGAAACCTGTAGATGAAACTTTGTATAGAGGGATAGTTGGCTCCCTACTGTATTTGACTTCTAGTAGACCAGATATCATGTATGCTACATGTGTCTGTGCTAGGTACCAAGCATGCCCTAAAGAATCTCATCTGACTGCAGTCAAAAGGATTTTGAGATATCTTAAGGGCACACCTTATTTAGGCCTTTGGTACCCTAGGAATGGAGATTTTGTACTGACAGGTTATTCAGATGCAGATTTTGCATGCTGCAAGGAAGATAGGAAGAGTACTACAGGAACCTGTCAATTTCTAGGTGGAAGGCTGGTGTCTTGGAGTAGTAAGAAGCAGACCAGTGTGACCATCTCCACAGCTGAGTCAGAATATGTTGCTGCAGGAAGCTGATGTGCACAACTTTTATGGATTCAACACCAGCTAGAAGATTATGGTATTCAAGTAAGTAGAACACCTTTACTTTGTGATTCTACAAGTGCAATTTCTATAGCTAATAATCCTGTCTTGGATAGTAGGACTAAGCACATAGAAATTAGATACCATTTTCTTAGAGAACATGTAGAAAAAGAGGACATTTCCCTAGAATATGTTAAAATAGATAATCAGATAGCTAATATGTTTACTAAGCCCCTAGATGAAACCAAATTCAATAATTTTAAAATTGAATTAGACATGTTGAACTTAGAATAGTTTCATAAAATTGGCTAAGTAAAATGGTGTCGACACAAGGAGTTGTCTGTGTCGACACATAGAAGTTGTGTCGACATTTCAGAGAAATGGTGTCGACACATCTAGAAAGTCCGTATCGACACTTCAGAGAATTAGTGTCGACACATCCAGAGTAGGTGTCGACACATCTAGGGTGGTGTCGACACTTAGATTTAACATTAATTTCGTCGAGTAGAGTTTCGACTAATCATCGAGCTGAGATGTATAAGTGTCGACACATATATTCTGTCGACTATATTTGTGTCGACACATAGTTGTTGAGACATTAAGAGTAAGTGTCGACACTTTTCAACAGTGTCGATACATTTCAAGTATTTTGACGCGCCTTTTCACCTTCGATTTTAGAAAGGTATAAATAGGTCTTCACCGTTGTTTTTCGACACGCTCTCCATTGTTTCGAGACCAAACTTGTGTGTCGACATCTCTATTCTTTAAATTCAAAATTTCTCCAAACCCTAATGGCGCCCAAGCTAGAAGAGAACGTCAATGAAGGTTATAAGCTAGTGCGACATGCATTTGACGACGCGGAACCATAAATTCAAGGTGTTGTAACCCTAGTTGCAGAGACTGGGTTGGAGTATCTTGTTTCAGAACCAATCAAGATTTGGAAGAAGGAGGTACTTGAATTCTTTAGTGTAGCTGCCCTAGATGAAACTGGTCTTAAGATTAAATCCAAAGTCCATGGAGTTAAGGTGAAAGTCGCCCAGAAAAGTCTGATAAAAGTTCTACATCTACCTAGAACTAAAGAAGAGGAAGATGTACCTGCATCAAGGATAAGGGAGGCACTGCAATGGTGTGGACTAGATTCAAACTTGAAGATTGGGTCAGTCTTTAACAGGAAAAGCATGAACATGCATGGCAAGTTCTTGTCTGAAATAGTAGGCAAGGTGATTCTGAGCAAGCCAGGTGGCATGATAGGATATCAGCTCATATGTTCAGTTTAATGACAAGGATCATATTCCAACTCAAAACTGATTGGTCAGTAGTAATGTTTGACAAGATAAAGGAAAGTCTGAAGAAGCCCAATCTGGGTAGGATTATGAGTTTATACGTAGCTGGAAGTATTCCTGAAGTCATGAACCAAGCTGCAGGTTATAAGATAAACCATATGAGGAGAATGGATGTTAGGATTATCTCATGGTGGGATAGGGTGTTGACAAAGGAAATGCCAACTCCTGAAAAGGGAGTTTCTCAATAGAAGAAGAAGAAGAAATCCATTGTGGCTCCTAAATCCTCAAGTAGCTTAGAGGAGCAAGTAGTTTTCAGTTCTAATGCGGATGAAGCTGATAAGGAAGCAGCTGATGTTACTGGAAGGTCACCCGTAAGGACTGAAGATGCCCAGAGGCAGGGGGAGCTACCATCTGCTAGCCCCATTCACCTGGATCCTCTCCAGGGGGAGCCTCAACATGTGGATGAGCCAACTCACTTAGATAGTGAAAGGGAAACCCAAACAATTCTTGAGGTAATCAATGAAGTTAATCAATCAATTTTCATTATTGAGGATGAAGTATTGACTGAATCATTACTTGATGTTGTTCAAAAAACTCAGATACATAGTCAACCATAAGATGTTATCATGGAAGACACATCAGTTGCAGATAATGCTCCTGAGATAAGAGATTCTCCAGTCCATACTCAACAGAAATTTACTCTAGAAGAGATGTTCCCTGATTTATTACAGACTGATGTTGAGGGAGAGAAAGCTGCTGTTGAGGGGGAGTCAGCTAACATTGAGGGGGAGCATGTAGAGTTTCATGAGGAGACTGCTAGAAATGAGACTAAGGAGCAAAGGAGTGTTGAGGAGCTACCAAGAGCAGAGAAGGAATTGCCACCTCCTCCCAAGGAAAGGGTAAACATTGCCAGTACTTCTGCTTCAGAGGATGAAGAGGCTGCTAGAGCCAAGAAAAGAAAGCTACAGGTTTTCAAAAGGAGAAGCCAGACCTACAAGAATGCAATGCAAACAATTGTTTCACAGCCTGCCCCAACAGCTGATTACAGTTCATTGTTGGTGGCTTTGCAGATCAAAATGGATGAGCAAAGAAAGGCTCTAGAAAAATATATCGATGAAGGACATAAATCCCTTCAATTTGATCTCGCTCAAGATATAAAATCTATTAGATTTGAAGTTAATCTGAATAAGAAAGAAATGACTGATTGCTTCCACAAGGGAGGCAATGCAGTGGTATATCTGGCTACTCATCAAGAGAAGATAAAGACACAGGTTGATGATATGGCAGTGAAACAAGGATATGTCCTGAAAAATCAGATTAGGATGAATGATAATCTGACTGCCTCTCATAAAGCCATTGTAAGTGAAATGAAAAATATAGCTACTGCCCAGACTACAGTAAGTGCTACTACTAAAGAAGCATTTGATAAGCAATTACAAGAAAGCCTAACTACTGTTAAAACTGCCATTGAAGATTCTCAAAAGGCTATTACAGAAAAGCTCCAAAAGTTAAAACATTTTTATAAAGATGGTGTTAACTATTTGAATGCTCAGATCAGATTTCAGAAGGATGATCTTAGGGATCATATAGAAAGAGAAGTCATCAAGGGGGAGAGGGTATTAGTCAAAGCAGGCTCTGACTATGCTAAATGGATTTCAAACAGCATCAGAGCTACCATTGGATATCCACCCTTGTGTGATGATGATAATGTAGCAGAATTTGGGATAAATCCTGCATATTTTGGAGGAGAACAAGCTGAAGTAGCTCAGGTGATCTATCCTCCTGCAGATTTTGACATGATACATCAAGAGATACAATCTATGTATAGCCCTCCAGAAGGTGCTCAAAATATGATCATTGAGAAAGTAGTACAGCCCGTGCCAGAGGCAGTATTAAAAGTGCAAGAGGCAGCATTAAAAGAGTAAGAAGCTCAATTATCTAAGAAGAGGTTTAGAGAACAGGCAGAGTTAAGGCCTGATTTTGAACAGTGGAGCCCAACTTCTAGAAATATTATTCTGACTACTTGGAAGGCTGCAAAGGATAATTTCCTAGAGAGGGGTAAATGGTACTCTGACCAAGAGTGGAGAAAACATAAAGCTAGGCAAGAGGCCATAGTTCAGTACAGAAGGAAGGCTAAACTAGGGAAGCTACCTCCTAATGCACAGGAGCCTAGCATGTATTTCCCTAAGCCTTATCATTATTTTGAGAGACAGAAGATAAGGGTTGAAGAACAGAAGAAGAAAGATTTTAAGGGAAAGAAGCATGCTGATGACAATAATGCTCCAGTTCAAGCCAAGATTCAATATAGAAAGGACATTGTCATCAAGGAGCCAGAGCAGCCATAGAATAGAATTTTCTTAAGATTATGACACTGTAATCATTTGCATTAAAATCCATGTAAACTTTTGTTTAATGAAACAATTGGAAGTTGTAACAAAACAATATTTAATGTTCAATCTATTACATTGTTATTCTGAGATAATTGTTTATACATGTTTTGTTTATACATGTTTAGTATTTACCCTGTCATATAATAATGTTATACATCATATTGAGTACTTGTTATGAATGGTGTATATCATTGACAAAGGTTTATGACTTCTCCAAATAGGGGGAGATTGTTGGGTACATTGGAAAATATGTACCTGATTTGAAGAAGCCTCACCCTACTCAATGATATACATCAAGGTGTATTTGAGGTGCTTTGAGTTTATATTTGCAGGTTAAGTAATTGCAGGAAATGCATAAAAGTTTCTAAGTCCATGTGTCGACACCTAGAGAAGCAGTGTCGACACTTATAAAGGTTTGTGTCGACACCTAGAGAAGCTGTGTCGACACTTGGAGTAATTTGTCGACACCAGGAGAATTAGTGTCGACAAAATATGAAGAAAACTCAACATATTTCATGTCGACACTTAGAGGCAGTGTCGACACCTAGAGAAGCTTTGTCGACATCAAATGTGTCGACACCAGGAGGCTGTGTCGAAACTCAGCAAGCTTCAACAAAGTTAAAGTAAAAGAAGGCATGTGTCGACACCAGGAGGCTGTGTCGACACTCAGCAAGCTACAACAAAGTTTAAGTAAAAGAAGGCATGTGTCGACACAAAGGAGATGTGTCGACACTCAGCAAGTTTCAACACAAGAAGGCATGTGTCGACACAACGGAGATGTGTCGACACTCAGCAAGTTTCAACACAAGAAGGCAAGTGTCGACACAAAGGAGATGTGTCGACACACAGCAGAATTCAACTAAGTGTTAAAGAAGAAGTACTTGTGTCGACACACAGAATCAGTATCGACACATTCAACAGAAGGATTGTGTCGACACACAGAATCAGTGTCGACACATTCTGAAGAAGCAGTGTCGAGAAGCTGTTACAACAACACACGGAGTTGTGTCGACACCATCAAGGCTAGTGTCGACACTTAGTTTACTTGTGTCGACACTTGGTCTATTTGTGTCGATACTTAATGAAGAACAGTCTCGACACATTCAGACAGAGACAGTATTTTCAAGAAGTGACTGGATGACTTGACAGCTGCCATTTCAACCGGTCAACTGCAACTGTCAGAGCTGTCAGAAGTTCGTTAGAAACCGGATCAGCCGGTTACCTTGGAGGAAGACTATATAAAGGCCTTTCCCCTTCAACAGAAGAGTATCGAACATAATAAAAAGAATTAATCAGAAGATTAAGTAGATCAATACAGATCCAGAGAAAACTGTAAATCAGTATTTTGAAGAAATTTCAGATTTACCTGGAGAGAGAGAACTCCAGTATCTGAAATCAAGAAAGAGACTTGTTAATCAAATCTCTTAAGAAGCAGGTGCTGAATCAGACTGCAAAGTAGGATCCAGATTTAATTCTCCATCCTAAGAAGGAAGTTGCCAGCCGGTCTACTTTAAGAAGATCATCTTTACTGAGTTCAGGCTCAAGAAGCCTTGAAGAAATCAAAGACAAAGTTGATCTCAGGAATCAGTTGTAACACCCCCATCTGTCGCATGGCATATAACAGAAGGTCCAGCTGGAACCCGACGCCATATACCACAGATAGTCGGAAGGGTTACCAAATGAATAATCAAACCAACCAATAAAGACTACTCGTCCTAATTACAGAGCATTCTAGCGGAAGTTTTTAAAGTTGAAAGAACCCAAACTTAAATCCATCAAATATGAATGTCCACAACTACAACTACAGGAATGAAACCCCAAATACACTGAAACGGGTACATGGCCTTATGGCCTTACAAATGTTCATAAAATATAACATGTCTTACATACATCGGCTCGCAGGCCGGCCACACATGATAAATGTAAAAACAACTATTCTACGGCCTTCTAGGGCCAGCACAATAACATGGGCTCCAGCCCGCTATTTAGCGCTCGGCTCCGAAGCACCTACAAGCACATACCACCGCACGATGGAAAACAAGGCAACGGTCAGCTAAAAGCCGACCAAATTATAACGACCCCGCCCCTTACTCGGGACGGCGGTGCTCTTTCCCTGCATAACATTAGTCCGACAAAATAATATAGCGCAATTATATTTCACCACAGGTGTAGGCTCGCACGGCAAAACACCCCGTGCACTCAGGGTACATTCATGGTGAACCCTGACAAATCAGTGCATTCACCACCACCCCTAGGATGGCAACAACATGTGAGCATTTAGCCTATCTGACCACCGTCTAAGGCTCCGACTATGCCTACGGCCAGTGCCCGTCTTCGGATTTCTCGCACCGTACCACATAGCCTAGGTCCAATTCCACTTGACCGTTGCTCGCGCCGCATATATAATTTAAGTCCTACGCGCTGGCCAAGCTTCTCTAGGATCCCAAATTTTTCCAAAACAATCTCATAACCCGGTTATGATCAAGGCCGGTTCCCAGACCGCCAAGTTAGCAGAACACATTTCTGCTCAGTTTTCTGGGTGCGCTTTGAAGCTAACCTCCAAGGATCCCTGCTGCAATCTATTACGTAGAAACCCGAAAAACCCAAAGCACGGAGTCTTCTCCGGCAAAACATATCAAATGCAACATCACTGATCCAGACAAAACACGTCCGGGTAGGCTTCACACACAATGCCTATGCCCGTACTTACGATTCCGAGCTCTATATGCAACACAAGGGGGACTATTCACATCAACCCCAAGGAACACCATGCACTAACCGCACACTCGCGGAGTGGGGTTCGCTATGCAAAAGAAAGAGCTTCAAACGCTCAAGTTGAGAATCGTTACCCTTGTAGTCCGTTTTGGCGCCATGGAAAAACTACGCGGATAGAACTCTTCGTAATAACCTTCCCTCCATGGATCCGCTCTCAGACTTCGAAATGGTGCTCCGATGCTCCACCAGCGGCCGGAAACCTCCTTCTTCTTCCTCTTCTCTCTCACTTTGGAAGGAGAAAGCTTTGGAGAGAAAATGAGGAATTAACCCCCTATTCCCGGCCTTAACAGAGCAGGATCTCATCTGGGCCGTCGGATCTTAATTAAAGAAAAAGAACGGCTCAGATCTGCACAAAATCCTCCAGACCTAGGCCGAACACGGCTTGGCACACGGCCGTGTCCCAGGCCGTGTGCCTCGATCCAGCCACGATCGTCGAACTGAGAGACACACACGGGACATGACACGCCCGTAGCTCACCTAACACGCCCGTGTCGGGTTCCTTGACCCGCCCGTGTTCAGGGGCGTGTCACGCATAACCGCCACGGCAACAGACACGACCCTACTGCACACGGGTAGGGACACGGGTTGGCACACGCCCGTGTCGGAGGACACGCCCGTGTCATCCGGCCGTGTTCCTGGCCGTGTCCTTCTCGGGTTGAAAACGACCAAAAATCACCAGCTAGACACGGCCTTGGACACGCCCGTGTCCTAGGCCGTGTACCCCTACAGGCACCATAAACCCTTTTTCTGCGACCGACTCACACACAATATTCGGGGCGTTATAGATCTCCCCCACTTAAGGAATTTCGTCCCGAAATTAAACAAAGGTACACAAAATTTAACTGATACTTGGGGGGAACAACTCGGGGTATTCCTCCAACATAGCTTGCTCTCGCTCCTATGAAAGCTCCTCATGCCCGCAATTATCCCAATGGACTTTTACCATTCGGACCTCCTTGTTGCGGAGTCGTTTGACTGCAACTTCTTCAATTCGCACTGGATTGACCCTTGTTGTTAACTCATAATCAACCGGTACCTGATTGTCCGCAACGATCTGCGAAGGCTCTTGCACTGACTTACGCAACACCGATACGTGGAACACATCATGTAGGCCACTCAACTCCGTCGACAGCTTAAACCTATACGCCGCCTCGCCAACACGCTCCAGGATTTCAAATGGTCCAAGGTATCTCGGACTCAGCTTCTTCAAGCGTCGAACCCGTGATACACCCTTAAACGGCTTGATCTTTAAATATACTATGTCGCCAATGTTGAACTCCACATTTCTATGTTTGGCATTGTAATACTTTGACTGTCTATCCTGAGCAATCTTCAGCCTTTCCTGAATTGTCCGTATCATTGAAGTGGCGTTTCCCACCGCTTAACGTTTATACAACTTCGATTCGCCTGCCTCCAACCAAGACAACGGCGTACGACACTTCCTCCCGTACAAGGCTTCGAAAGGCGCCATTCCAAAACTTGCCTGAAAGCTGTTGTTCTACGCAAACTCCACCATGTACAAGTGATCCTCCCAATTCTTCCCGAAATCTAGGATGCACATGCGAAGCATGTCCTCCATAGTCCTGTTGACTCTCTCGGTTTGGCCATCTGTCTGCAGGTGAAAGGCTGTGCTGAACTTTAGCTTAGTACCCAACAGACCATGCACCAACCTCCAGTCATTCGACGTGAAGCATCCATCACGATCACTAACAATAATGCGAGGCACACCATGCAATCGTACAATGTTATACACGTAGAGTTTGGCTAACTTTTCCACAGGATCCTCCTTTCTGACTGGGATAAAGTGCGACACCTTTGTCAAGCTATCTACGACCACCCAAATGGCGTCGTTTCCCTTCTGTGACTTCGGCAAACCGTGCACAAAATCCATAGATATGTCGTCAAACTTCCATTCTGGGATAGGAAGGGATTTAAAGAAACCTCCGGGCTTCTGGCATTCCGCTTTCACCAATGCACAAGTACGACACTTGGCCACATAAAGTGCCACATCCTTCTTCAAACCCGGCCACCGGAATAATTTCTTCATGTCTCTATACATCTTCGTGCTTCCCGGGTGGATTGAGTACTTGGTATGATGAGCCTCATACATCAACTCCTCCCGAATATTATCCGCACTAGGAACGCATAGACGACCGTCCGTCCTTAGCAACCCATCTTCAACCACAAACTGGGAATTTGACCCATCCAAAGCTTCATCCAAGATCTGCTTCATGCTGCTATCCTGAACCAAAGCCCTCCGAACTCTATCCGCTAGGTCACACTGCACCTCTGTCCAAAACAGTTTCGCCTCGGCACTAGACTGTTTATCGACGCAAGATATCTCCAATGCCTCCGACTCTTGGACCAATCTCTTGTCATGTATTGATAACCAGTTGGCTTGTGCGGGAATCTTACGACTCAACGCATCCGCCACTACATTTCCCTTCCCAGACACATATTGTATCTTGAAGGTGTAGTCCCCTAAGAACTCCATCCACCTCCTCTGCCTCATGTTCAGATCCTTTTGGTCCAATAGGTACTTCAAACTTTTATGATCGGTGTAAATATCGACCTTCACACCGTACAGATAGTGCCTCCAAAGCTTTAGAGCAAATAGCACGGCCGCTAACTCTAAGTCATGGACCGGATAATTCCTCTCGTGAACCTTCAGTTGTCGTGAACCATAAGCTATCACTCTCCCATGCTGTAGTAGAATACAGCCCAAACCACTGCCCGAAGCATCACTATAGATCTCGAACCCTTCGGTTCCACTTGGCGAACATAAAATGGGCGCCGTGGTCCACCGCCTCTTCAATTCTTCAAAAGCCTGTTCGCACTCCGAAGACCACACAAACTTCTGATCCTTTCTTGTCAAAGTCGTGAGTGGTAGTGCTATCCGCGAGAAGTTCTCTACGAAGCGCCTGTAGTAGCCAGCAAGCCCCAGAAAACTCCGGACCTCTGCCACCGTAGTCAAAGTAGGCCACTACCGTATCGCCACTATCTTCGTCGGATCCACAGTTATTCCTTCTCCACTGATAACATGACCAAGGAACGCTATCGAAGATAACCAGAATTCACACTTGGAGAACTTTGCATACAACTGACTTTTCCTCAATGTCTCCAACACCATGTGTAAATGCTTGTAGTGATTCTCCTCGCACCGCAAATACACCAGGATATCATCGATAAATACTATAACAAACTGATCCAAGTATTCTCTGAACGTCCTATTCATCAGATCCATAAACAAGTATGGCGCATTCGTCAACCCAAATGGCATAACCGTGAACTCGTAATGCCCAAACTGCGTACTGAATGATGTCTTTGGGATGTCGTTCTCCCTTATTCTCAACTGATAGTAACCGGACTTCAAATCTAACTTCGAATATACAGTTGATCCAACCAACTGATCAAATAGATCGTCAATCCTCGGGATTGGATATTTGTTCTTCTCCGTAAGTTTGTTCAATTCCCGATAATCGATACAAAGCCGCAAGCTCCCATCTTTCTTCTTAACAAAGAGAACTGGTGCGCTCCAAGGCAACGAACTTGGACGCACATAACCTTGCTCTAGCAACTCTTACAGTTGCACCTTCAACTCTGCCATTTCTCTTGGGGCTATCCGATAGGGGGAGCGTGACACCGGTTTGGCACCCGGTACCAGCTCTATAGTAAAGTCTATCTCCCACTGAGGAGGGGCTCCTGGGAGATCATCTGGAAACACATCAGGATACTCAGACACAACTGGGATGCTGTCCAAACTATTCTTAGGCATCGAAGTCTGCACTAGAGTGACATATAGTTCTGCCCCAGATCGAACTGCCTTGAACATCTGAAGGGCTGACATCAGAACCTTCCCTGACCCCTTCATGCCCGCAAAAGTAGTCTCTCGATCAGTGTCCAAACCCAACTTGACTTCTTTACGGTTGCAATCAATACATGCACTTTGCTCCGAGATCCAATCCATACCGAAGATTACGTCGAACTCCACTAATGGTAGAATCAACGCCCGCAAATCAAACTCCCGGTCTCCAATACGAGTCTTCACAACACCAACCCTATCCGCACGCATTGAGCACCCATTAGGCAACAACACATCCAACTTGTTTTCTGCCATCGAGAACGGAACTCCGATGCGCGATATAAGTTTTTCGGACAAGAAGGAATGTGATGCTCCCGTATCAAAAAGGGCTCTCGCCGGAAACCCAAAGATTAACACAAAGCCTAGCACTGACAAACGTAAGCTAACAAATACAAAGGTAACAACTATGAAAGTTAAACCACTGTAATTTAACTCATACCTGTCACCACGTCCGCTTGCTTTATGGCCTCCTGCAGACTAAGGTTGTAGACTCTAGGCTGGGCTGGAGCATGATGGGACGCGGTTGACTCCACCGCCTTCCCTTTCTCCTCATAAGTCGCTCCAGGTCTCCTCTCGGACTTTGAACGTCCGCTCCAACACTCCCGAGCAAAATGCCCCGTCTTCCCGCAGTTGTAGCAAGCTCCGGGGACTCGACTTGTAGTTGCCCCCGACACATCAGCCGAAGGGGCTGAGTTCGAAGTCCTCCGCTTCTTATTCCACCTGCGGAAACTTGACTTATTATATGGCACCTTGAACTCGGTCTTCCTTTCTCCTGGGTCCTTCTTCTCTTGAACTTTCTTCGCAACCTTTTCCAATGATCGGGCCGAATTGACTAAGGCTAGGAAGCCCTGCGCCTTAGGCCCAGCAAGGAGTAACTGTAAATCGCCGCGAAGACCCTCATAGAATCGGTTGGTCTTCCTCTCTTCTTCCGTAAACATAACACCAGCATAACGACCCAACCGTGTGAACTCATGCAGATATTCGTCCACACTTCTGGATCCCTGAGTCAACCCAAGAAATTGATTCTCCATCTCCAACTTCTGAGCAGAGGATACAAATCTGGCTAGGAACAATCTTGAAAATTCTTCCATCGGCACATCCGCAAGTTGGCTTCCCACTAGAAGATGAAACTCCATCTCGTCCCACCACAGCCTCGCTTCACCTTCCAAAAGGAAAGTCGCTATGGTGGTCTTCTGCCACTCTTCAGTTATTGTGGCCGTCAAGACCCCCTTTATGGAAGAGAGCCAGTCCTCAGCTTGAGTTGGCGTTCCAACCCCATTAAACCATGGAGGATTAAAGCCCATCACATGCTTTAACTGCCCCTCCGTAGTTCTTCTCGGCTCAACCAACTCCACTGCTGCGTGTTCCACCACTCTCGGCTCTGCCACCCTAACCGGTTCTTGCTCATTCACAGGAGGTGCGCGATGCATTTGCCCTGCAGGTTGGGCATTTATCATTGCGAACACTGCCTCAGCCACCATCCTGATGGTTTCCGCTGAAGGAGGTGTATCAGGCACGTCCCTTAGTGCACTAATTTCCGCTGATTGCGGACGCTCTGACTGACCAGCACCGCTCCCAGCTACCTATAGTAGCAAAGACACATGATTAGACGACAAACAAATTGCTAAAAGCAATCATTGGAACACTCAGGTTCCACCAAACAAGTGTATTTTCATTCCTAAGTGGACATTCATGGGTTCTTTTTGATGTTAGCACGATGACGCACACATGTGCTCACCACCCCTTAAAAGAATTCGCCCACGAATTCATTTAAGCCTGACCGTAACCAGAAGCCTGATACCAAATTGTAACACCCCCATCTGTCGCATGGCATATAACAGAAGGTCCAGCTGGAACCCGACGCCATATACCATAGACAGTCGGAAGGGTTACCAAATGAATAATCAAACCAACCAATAAAGACTACTCGTCCTAATCACAGAGCATTCTAGCGGAAGTTTTTAAAGTTGAAAGAATCCAAACTTAAATCCATCAAATATGAATGTCCACAACTACAACTACTGGAATGAAACCCCAAATACACTGAAACGGGTACATGGTCTTATGACCTTTCAAATGTTCATAAAATATAACATGTCTTACATACATCGGCTCGCAGGCCGGCCACACATGATAAATGTAAAAACAACTATTCTACGGCCTTCTAGGGCCAGCACAGCAATATGGGCTCCAGCCCGCTATTTGGTGCTCGGCACCGCAGCACCTGCAAGCACATACCACCGCACGATGGCAAACAAGGCAACGGTCAGCTAAAAGCCGACCAAATTATAACGACCCCTCCCCTTACTCGGGACGGCGGTGCTCTTTCCCTGCATAGCATTAGTCCAACAAAATAATATAGCGCAATTATATTTCGCCACAGGTGTAGGCTCGCACGGCCAAACACCCCGTGCACTCAGGGCACATTCATGGTGAACCTTGACAAATCAGTGCATTCACCACCACCCCCAGGATGGTAAGAACATGTGAGCATTTAGCCTATCTGACCACCGTCTAAGGCTCCGACTATGCCTACGGCCAGTGCCCGTCTTCGGATTTCTCGCAACGTACCACATAGCCTAGGTCCAATTCCACTTGCCCGTTTCTCACGCCGCATATACAATTTAAGTCCTACGCGCGGGCCAAGCTTCTCTCGGATCCCAAATTTTTCCAAAACAATTTCATAACCCGGTTATGATCAAGGCCGGTTCCCGGACTGCCATGTTAGCAGAACACGTTTCCGCTCAGTTTTCTGGGTGCGCCTTGAAGCTAACCTCCAAGGATCCCTACTGCAATCTACCGTGTAGAAACCCGAAAAACCCAAAGCACAGAGTCTTCTCCGGCAAAACATAACAAATGCAACATCACCGATCCAGACAAAACACGTTCGGATAGGCTTCACACACAATGCCTATGTCCGTACTTGCGATTCCGGGCTCTATATGCAACACAAGGGGGACTATTCACATCAACCCCATGGAACACCACACACTCACCACACACTCGCGGGAGCGGGGTTCCCTATGCAAAAGAAAGAGCTTCAAACGCTCAAGTTGAGAATCGTTACCCTTGTAGTCCATTTTGGCGCCATGGAAAAACTACACCGATAGAACTCTTCGCAACGACATTCCCTCCACGGATCCGCTCTCAGACTTCGAAATGGTGCTCCGATGCTCCGCCGGCGGCCGGAAACCTCCTTCTTCTTCCTCTTCTCTCTCACTTTGGAAGGAGAAAGCTTTGGAGAGAAAATGAGGAATTAAGCCCCTATTCATGGCCTTAATAGAGCAAGATCTTATCTGGGCCGTCGGATCTTAATTAAAGAAAACGAACGGCTCAGATCTGCACAAAATCCTCCAGACCTGGGCCGAACACGGCTTGGCACACGGCCGTGTCCCAGGCCGTGTGCCTCGATCCAGGCACGATCGTCGAACTGAGAGACGCACACGGGACATGACACGCCCGTGGCTCACCTGACACGCCCGTGTCGGGTTCCTCGACCCGCCCGTGTTCGGGGGCGTGTCACGCATAACCGCCACGGCAACAGACACGACCCTACTACACACGGGTAGGGACACGGGTTGGCACACGCCCGTGTCGAAGGACACGCCCGTATCATCCGGTCGTGTTCGTGGCCGTGTCCTTCTCGGGTTGAAAACGACCAAAAATCACCAGCCAGACACGGCCTTGGACACGCCCGTGTCCTAGGCCGTGTACCCCTACAGGCACCATAAACGCTTTTTCCGCGACCGACTCACACACAATATTCGGGGCGTTACATCAGTGCTATCAAGAACTGATCAAGAAGATTGCCCTCTTCATTCTCTTAAAGACTGAGTGGTGATCTAAAAACGTTTTTATTATATTTTTGTAGGATCCTAAGAGATCTGAGTTGTAAGCCTAAATTTATAAAGGCTGAGGTAGGGCTTTTGAGACTGAGTGTAGGAGAATAATTTCTCTGAGTGTAGGCCTTATTAAAGGCTGAGGTAGGGTTGTTTAGCCTGAGTGTAGGTCTTGTTGAAGACTGAGTGGTAGGGCTTTGTGCCTGAGTTGTAGAAGTGGGGACACTCTGAGTTGTAGGAACCTGTTTGGGGTTCTGAGCTATAGGATCTGAGGATCTGAGGAGAAGTGCAGAAGTTAGGCCGAATCTAGTACACTACTAGATAGGCGAAGGGGGAAGTGGATGTACCCAGACCTTGGGGAACCACTATAAAAATCTGTGTGCACTCTGTGTTTGTTTATTTCTGTGATTGCTGAGCTAGCTGTGCTGAATTGTTGTAGAAAATTGCAAATACAGGTTTAGTTGTTCAGTGTTTCTGCCTTAAATTTTAAAAGATAAAGTACACCTATTCACCCCCCCCCCCCATCTAGGTGGTTAGGCACTATTTCTTTCACCATGAAAGGTGGATTTGGTCTGCTTGCCTTTTTGACAATCTGAGCATATCCCATTCTTTATACACTTAACTTGAGGACCATTCCTGACTAACTCTTTGCTAAAGAGTTGTCCAATAGTCTTGTAGTTAAGATGGGCCAGCCTCTTGTGCCATTTAACACAATGAGAGGCTCTCTCATCAGCTTCAAGATAAATAGGAGAAACATTGTTCTCACACTCAAAGTTAAGACATTACACGTTTCTCCTTCTATATCCTGTCAATATGACCTTTTGGTCACTTGACATTTTGATATGACATCCATTCTTAATAAATGAAATGTCATATCCTAAATCACTCAACTGACTTATGCTTATAAGGTTGTGTGTCAAACCCTTCACATAGGCCACTTGAGAGATAGTAATCTGGTTATTAGAAATGTTACCAAATCCTATGATGATTCCTTTTTCTGAACCACCAAAGATTACTTTAGGGCCATCCATGATAGGTGTGTAGTCCTTCAGCAACCCCCTTATTCCATTCATGTGCCTGGAACATCCACTGTCCAAGTACCTTATAGGGGCATGACCACTTGGACTCACCTGCAATAAAGACTACTTAACCTTAGAACCCAAATAAGTTTTGGGTCCTTGGTTCATGTTAGTCTGAAATTTGACAAATCTGCCTGCAGCACTTTTAACAGGCAGATTGCTATTCTCCTTGACACCGGAATTGTGCCAACAATCTAAAGCAAAGTGGCTTACCTTGCCACAGCACCAGCACTCAAACTTGTTATACCTTTGTTTAGGTACAACCTTTGCTGAATTGTTTTCAGTAGGTCTCTTGTTTTGTGCTGGAGCTTTGCCTTTCTTATTATACTTAGCATCCCATGCTGTTCTCTTAAACCCTAATCCAGCCTTACCCTTTTGTGACACAAAGTCATCTATTAAGGGTAATACAGATTTTAGCTTAGAAAAACTAGCCACAATCTCTTTCTCTTTCTGAAGTCTAACCTCCAGATTTCTAATCTGATCATTCTTGAATGTGATTGTGCCCATTTGAATAACAGTTATGTTTTTCAATCTTGCAATTTCATTCAGTTTTTGATCCAGCAACTTCTCTGAATCTAATACAGCCATCTTAAGATCTGCAATTTCCTTAGCCAGATTTTTGGCCAGGTTTTTGCTTTTCTTTAGTGCCTGCAACAAGTCTCCATATTCATCTATCAGCTGATGAATATCACCTTCAAACCCAGACCCATCCACATCAATTGATGCAGAAGTTGCTGACTCTGACTCAGAATTGTAATCTGAATTTCTAGAAAGACATTATACCTTACTAGGACCAGGCTGATCCTGTCACTTGTCTTCTTCTGACATAGCCATCAGTCCCTTGTACTAATGGTCTTCTTGTTCATATATAGAGTTCAGCACCTGGAGAAACTCTTTTTCTTCATCTGCTGCATATAGACCAATGTAGGACTCAGCTTCAGATTTTGACTCTAAAGATGATTGGTCTGTCAAGGTCTTCTCCTTCTTAGCAACAAAGGATTTCTCCTTCTTGCTCTGGTGTTGACTCTTCTTTTTATCAGCAGTCTCTTTTCTTTTATCTGTACACTCAGCCACAACATGTCCAGGCCTATTACAGCAGTAGCAAACTATCTTTGATGTTGTAGATTTACTTGGATTAGACCTGCTCCCGTCCTTCCTGGATGACTTTCTCTTTTGATAATACTCATCCTTAGGCTGAGATGTGGAAGGCTTAGACTTCCAATGCCTTTTCTTCAGGAATCTCTGAAACTGTCTTGTAAATGCTGCAAAATCTTCATCTGAGTCACTGCTGTCTGAATTCTGGTTGCCTGAATTATCTGAAGTTGTTTCAGCAACTATCTTAGGAGGTGATGGAGACATCCTCCTATTTTTCTTAGTGTCTTCAACCTTGAAGGCCTCATACTTTTCTCTATGCACCCCTTTTGTACTTTTCTCTTACTCTTTCCTAGCCATCAGTTGCATCTCATATGACAGCAACTTTCCAAATAAGGTTGGAGGAGAGATATCTGCAAGTTTAGCCACTTCCCTAATGACACAAATCTTAGTGTCCCAATCCTTTGTCAAAGATCTTAGGAATTTATCATTCAGTTCATAGGTATTGAAGATTCTTCCATAGGACATCAACACATTAACTATTCTATAGAACTTTTTATAACATTCAGTTATACTGTCAGACTTTCCTTGTCTGAAACTCTCATATTCCTGGTTCAGCATAGATTTTCAATCTTGTCTTACTTCTTCAGAACCCTCCATGTAGACTATTAAAGTATCCCACATTTCCTTGGAGGTCTTGCAGTGAATCAAATTTTGAAAAGTTGCATCATCTATGGCACTAACTATGATATTCTGGGCTCTCTTATCCATAGTTGCCAGGATGATCTCATCCTTAGTTATCTCTGAGAAATCCTTGAGAATTCTTTGGTTTGCATCCAGAACAAAAATCTTCATAAGAATATAATGACCTTCCTTGACTGTAATATAGATCCTTGGATCAGAAGCCTCCATAAATAGCCTGACCCTTTCTTTCCATATTCCAAATATCTCCTTTCTGCATATGGGTAATTTCATAGAATCTAGTTCCTTATGATTCTCACCAGAACCCATTTTCTTGATCTTGACTTTGCCTTAAGGATCTTACTCAGACTGTTAAGTCCTTCTTTGAGTAACCTCGCTTTGATACCACTTGAAAGAATTAGTGCCTAACCACCTAGAGGGGGGTGAATAGGTGTAATTCCTGTTTTTCTTTTAAGATAGAAAAGCTGTTTAGTTAACTAATAATAAAATGCAAATTCTACAGTTAACACAGCACAACATTCACAGAAACATTCAGTCACAGAGTGCACACAGTTTTTATAGTGGTTCCCCAAGGTCTGGGTACATCCACTTTCCCCCTTCGCATATCTAGCAGTGTGCTAGATTCGGCCTAACTTCTTCTCTTCACCTCAGATCCTATAACTCAGAACCCCCCAATAAGGCTCCTACAACTCAGTCAATCTGCCCTACCTTAGCCTACACAAAGCCTACAACTCAGAGATACAATCTCCTACAACTCAGGCTCACAGCCCTACCTCAGCCTTCAACAAGGCCTACCACTCAGAGAATTTACTCTCCTAAACTCAGCCTTTATAACACAGGCTTACATCTCAGATCTAGAATAGATCCTACAGAAAATAGTGTTTAACAAAGTGTTTTACCGCCACCCAGGTAGAGAGAGAAGGGATGGATGGCTTCTTGGAAGAAAATGATCGCAGAGCACAACCTCTCTTAGCTTTTTTCAAAACTTCTTGAATCTGAACTCAGTAGGGTTGAACTCTTGAGAAGTTGATCTTCAATCAGCTTCTGACTTGAGATTCATATCTCAATCTGAATCTTTCTTAGCAGCCTGGTTCAGCAACTGCACTTCTTAGATGGAGCTCTCCCTCTCCAACTTCTTAGATCTTCTATCGAAGGTCTTCTTCTTTTTGTGTTGTTAGATATCTGTGTAATATCTTCAATCTTAATTGTAATAATCACCTCTTCTGTTGAAGGAGAAAGCCTTTATATAGTCTTCCTCCATGGTAACTGGCTGATCCGGTTTCTAACAAACTTCTGATAGCTTTGAGAGTTGCAGTAGAATGACAGCTGTCAAGTCATCCAGTCACTTCTTGAAATACTGTCTCTGTTTGAAAGTGTCGAGACTGAACTTCTTCATGTGTCGACACAAGTAGACTAAGTGTCGACACAAGTGGACTAAGTGTTGACAGAAGCCTTGGTGGTGTCTACACATCTCTTCTGTTGTTGATAATTCTTCTCGACACAGTCTTCTATTGAATGTGTCGACACTGATTCTGTGTGTCGACACAAACACTTCTTCTTTAACATAGTTGAAACTTTGCTGTATGTCGACACAAGTCCTTTGTGTCGACACAGTTGATGTCGACAAGGTCTACTGTGTGTTGACACTGCCTCTTGGTGTCGACACAGTTGATGTCGACTAAGTGTTCCTGTGTGTCGACACTGCCTCTTGGTGTCGACACAGTTGATTTCTACAATGCTTCTCTGTGTGTCTACACTGCCTCTGCATGTCGACATAGCTGATGTCGACTAAACTTCTCTGTGAGTCGACACTGCCTCTGTATGTCGACTTAGTTTCTTCAGGTGTCGACACAGCCTTTTCAAGTGTCGACATAATTATCTCCAAGTGTCGACACACCGTTTCTCAAGTGTCGACACAAGCCTTCACAAGTGTCGACACAGCTTCTCCTGGTGTCGACACATGAACTTAGAAATTTTTCTGCATTCCTGCATTTACTTAACCTGCACATATAAACTCAAAACAACATCAAATACACCTGGATGCATATCATTGAGTAGGGTGAGGCTTCTTCAAATCTGGTACATATTTTCCAATGTACCCAACAACTTCCCCCTTCCAGTTCACAAGCGTAGAAGATATGGGGAAGGCCCGTCTGTTGTCAGGTCAAAGCCTAATAGAGAAATGTAAGAGGTTTGGAGTCCCATATCTAGAGGTTTTATATTGGATACATTCTCCTTGGTTGACATTGGTGGTGAAAAACATCAGCACCACTATGATCAGTAAGAATGGAACAAGTACAAGTTGTCCTGGACAAAAAGGAGAGTTCCCTGTAGAAATCATAGAAATGCTGATCCGATGCCTGCACCCCCTCCAAAGTACTTTCCAAAGTCAAAAGCTTATTTTGACAGACAGAGGGAGAAGAGTCAGAGCAGACTGGACCAATTGTTATATTTTGTGTTGTGTTGAGTTGTGGGTTGCCCCCCCAAACTATGAACAATTTGATATATATGTATTTATATAATTTATACGACTGTCTTGGAATTCTTGTTGTGTTTTGTTATCCTTTCAAGCCTTAATGTTTTATTATTTCATTATTTTTATGTACAATTCATCTCAGCTTATAGGGTTCTGACTTATTCAAATAGGGAGAGAATGTTGGATATTGTATCCACAATAACCCGGATTTGAAGAAGGGCCCAGCTAAGCAAAGATGAATTATGACTGTATTTGATATTGCTTTTGAGGTATGCACTTTTAGGTTTTCATTTCTAAGTACACACCAATGTCAAGTTACAGTGTGTCAGTAAATACAGACTACACAATATAATTCCTCACTGTGTAGGCCAAAGTGTGGACTCACGTGTAATATCTCTATTGGGGTGTACTTCTATCCCAAGTACAGTAGAAGGCTCAAGGATGGTCAAGGCTTAGTTTCAAGATGAGGAATTTCTCCTAAGTAAAATTTGTCAAGGATGATTTGGAATACTCGTCGAATTCATCAAGTATCAGCTTGATACTCGTCAAATTCATCGTGTATACCTATCCATACCCGTTGAATCCATCACTTATACTTCGGGAAAATTTGCTGAAGAATTGAAAAATCTGTTAAGTAAATTTCGACAAGTATCGTCGTTCATACTCGTCGAATTTGTAGAATGTATCTAACGATACACATCAAATTCGTCTAATATGCTAAGTGATAAACACCGAATTTGTTGAGTCTTATCAACACTGCTTCTCTAGATTGTTCCAAGTATAATTCCTCGAGTATCAAAGCATTGAGTGCGTTGAGTTAACTCGATGATATTCGACGAATGCATCCTATGACATTGAGTGAGCAAAAAGAATTGAGTGCAACGACATTGAGTGTGTTTAGTCTTTCAGCCGAAACTCGACGAATTCGTCGAGTATACATGCTAATACTAGACGAATTCGTTGAGTATGACTCCTTGCCATGACATTGAGTGACCAGCCGGTCTGATATGATTTTGACTTAGGTCATTTTTCTGATAATTTCTTCTTCCAGTCACGGGTTCGGCTGGCCATGCACAATACCTTCATGCTTTCGTTTTTGGAAATATTCTTTATACCGTTAGATGAAATATATCTATAAATACCTAGTGACATTTTTCTTAATTGCTAATCTTGGTATTGTGCTAATTTTCTCTCCGATTCAAAATGAGAATAGTTTTCAAATCAGTGATCATCAGGTTCCTGTACGTATGCAGATTTCCGATCGGCCGACAACCGCAAGCACTGCAGGATCCGGTCTTCCTCGGCTTATACATCTGGATAGCTCCCTTTTAAAGACTCCTATTCCTCCAGATCTAGACGAGTGAATATTCAAGTTTCAAGATCTTAAAGATTTAAAGTTTTTGAGTTCTCCAAGTTCAAGATACATTATTTTCGAAGAATGTCAGACTAAAGTGTTCAGATCTAGTGTAATATTGTTGTAATATTTATTTTCTCTTTTAGGAGAATTTTTCTCCGAGTTTGTAGATCCGTTTGTGGATCGAGTGAGTAGATCAGTTTGTGGATCGAGTGTGTATATCTGGTTTTTGATCGAGTTGTAGGAGAGGTTGTTGTCCGAGTGGTAGGAGCGTCATCTCCGAGTTGTAGGAGTTGCTGAGGTGTAAGATTTGTCGAAATCTGAGTGTGTTGAAGTAGCTGAATCTATCCCTTTGTGGTAGATAGGTGAGGCAGGAAAGTGGACGTATCCGACTCGGGGAACCGCTATAAATCTCTGTGTTTGTGTGCTTGTTTTTATTTTATTTTTATTCCGTGAAAGGACACAAAAATCACCTATTCACCCCCTCTAGGTGGTTTAGGTAGACAATAGATTCTTTAAGGAGAACATGCAAAAAATTGAAAAATTAGTTTCATTTCTACCGCCAACGGTAGTACTACCGCGCGACGCTAATAACAGAGATATGGTATTTAGCTTAAAAATACAATTTTTTGATAATTTTTTCATTCTAATTTTCTTTATTCATATTTTCTAATATATGAGACTCCAATTGCTGCTAAGCATTTTCTAAAATAATGAAAAAGTTGCTCAAAGATATATAACATGACAAAATGTGTTAGAATCTTCGAACAAATATGCATGACATGATAACAATATGGTGTAAAATAATGTTCAGGTAATGTATAAAAGTATGACCTAGATGAAGATACCCTAGCAATATATCTATACCGTTTCCCCATACTATGTGAAGGATGTGAATGAGGAGCTGCACACATCCCATAGGTTGGGGTGTTAATCCAATATGCATACAAAAGCTGACACTCAACTTAGCACTCTTTCCTCCCAGTGCCTTGCATGGCCCCACAAGAACCCTCCCCGGTTAAGGAAAAGACAAGACTTAGAGGTTAGGTCTCTAATGCATACAATCCTAAGCCCCCGCTATGGTGAGACACATAACTCAGGTAAATGATTATGGACATACAATGCAATTGATCCTAAATACCGATTTATAACCTATGACTTTTATATTTGATGAATTTTTTAATAATTATTTTGATTTTAAAGATAGTTTGATCTTAAAATCACATAGTTATTTTGAATTTGAAATAGTGAATTCTTTTAATGTGAATATGTTTTGATTATTTTTTAATAACAAATTTTTTATTTTAGTTTTTAGTGGAATTAACCAATATATATATATATAATATTTGATAGTAGAAAATAGTGATACTCGTCATATTAAAATAATTTTTCAAATTTAATATTTTTTAAAATATGTATTTGCAAGAAAATACAACTACTGCAAGCGTTAGAAACAATTATCGGTCGGTAGCAATACAAATTCTGTTTTTTTGAATAAAACACATGATTTTTGCGATTTTCTAATTCCGATTTTTCTTGATTATAATTTATCATTATAGGGGCCCTCATATGTAGCAAAGAGATTAGAGAAAAAAAATCAAAAAGTTGCGCATTTTAATATTTTAGAATAAGACCCTTATAGTCCATTTAACTCCATTTTTGGAAATTATTCAGATTATAGTGATAATATAAGACACTTATAGGTTGTTGAATGACTACAACTAAATATGTGATTTACTTATTTTTGGAATATCTCGAGTTATACTTTAGAAAGCAGATCACAGTAAGTAAACACAGCAAACCACACAACAAAAAGTGATTAATAGTGGTTCCCAAAGAATGGCTACATCCACTTTCCCTCTACACCAATCTTTGAAAGAGCTAGCTTAGGCCAAACTCCTCCAAATTCTCTTCTCAGATACTCAGATCTTATAATCTTGGGAACACAAGTTCCCTACCTCAGACCCTTACACACAAGTCCTACACCTCAGATCTCCAACCAGATCCTGCACTTCAAGGTTTCAACACAAGCCCTATAAACTCAGGCTTTCCTCAAGCCTTAAAAACTTAGATATGAAAACATATCCTACTCTAAAATTCACACAAAAATATTACAAACTCATATCCTTCAATAATCTTACAAAATAATAGCATAATATTTTGACTCAACACTCAAGAGCTGGAGTCATCAAGTAGGAGCACAAACAACACGATCCTTCTATCTTGTATTAATCAGGTGGCCAACCTTAGAGTCGCTGGGGTGGGGGTGGTGAATAAGATTTTTAAGTAAATTCAGAATTTTAAAAAAAATTTCACTAAGGGCAGCCTGTTTTGGATGCTACCATGGGGCGGTAGGATACTACCACGCGACGTTAGGTCAAAGTGAATAACTTTCCATGGAAAATCTTATTTTATAAATTACACATAGTCCTTAAAACCCTATCAACATTCATCCACGAATTCACAGTAAATTAAAAGAACTTTAATTTTATTCAAAACTAAAACACGGGTTTACAACAAAACAATTGGATCTCGATGACGCCGAAGATCAAAGGTGATGAATCAAACAAATCTCTATTAGTTTCTATACCGACCCTCCTAGGACCGGTTGACTCTATCTCTCTCTCCTTCCCAAGAAGTTAGACAAGTCGACTCTTCACCTTCCTCCCAGGAAAGGTCTTAGAGCCCACTAGATTTACTAGATATTGATATCTTTCCAAGACAATTTCTTATAGATTTCTCCCAGGAATCCGACTGCCTCCCAACCGATTTCTCACATACTCAAACTAAATAGAAAAGCAAAAATACAAATAAGAATAAAAGAGTTCGAAATTATTTCTCCCTCAAAATAAGAAGTGTTCTATAGAATGGTGTGCAATTAAGGATTTTGAATATCGTTCTTTGTGCACTCGATCAACTGCTGATGGTCATTGGAGACTTCACTCTTTAGAGTCTTTGGATCACGAATGGGATGGAGAAATTTCGCTTTCTATTGCTTGGAGATGGTGGTTCGTACCAACATAAACGGTAGCCAAACCCTCGACGTAAAATTCTCCTTATTGTGTTCTTAAAAAAAGAAACGCGCGCTTTTATAGTCGTCTTTAAGAAAAGCTATTGTTGGCGGTTGAGCTTGCCCCCGATGGTAGGTCTTCTCATGCAGTGTCACCATCTATCCGTTAAATTAGGAAAAATATCCAAAATAATATTCACACCACTTTTAGGTACCGCGGCACGGTACGTCTAATGCCTTGCGGTAGCGGTTTCTTCTCAGCAAATTGATTTGAAGGTCGTCGAAAAGACTAGCGCCTGACGACATATCATAAAGAGAAATGATTATGCGCTCATTTTAATCTTACATCGCTATCACCACCGGTTAAGCTAATGCCCGGTGGTAGGAGATAGAGATGGAAAAGCTCTTTCTTCATTACCTATAAATTTGCATGTTATACCCAACATAAGTATGATCAAATATAACTTGGGATTTGACATTTTGAAACTAAAGAGATGCGGACCATTGGTTCTAACAAATTCACCCTTTTGATAATATAAAACCCATTCAAGAGATATATATCATTAGTATTAAGGTATAGTGTAGTTCAACAATAAGCATGAAATATAAATAGAAGTACGAAGTATGAGTCCCCCTACATGTGTGCTTCCTATACATGTATGCTACCCATTCACGAGATCTTCCCGTAGGTGACTAGTATGACATACTCATGAATAAACAAATGTTCCCCTTTTGATATTATCAAAAGGAGGGTGAACTAACAGTAAAGGCTAGAGATTAAATAAAGAGATGAAGTTTTGGTAAAGTAAACACACAAAAATGGGAGAAAAATATGAATGGGGCACAGTGAGTACAGACATAGACATCATAATAAAAGCATTTGATTTAAATAATGGTAAAGTAGAAGAAAAATATTTGGACTAAGCTTGTGAACCTAAAGACACAAACAATGCGTGAATGATCTTAAGCATTTAATCATGTATACACACATATACGTATGGTACTAATGCATGATAAGTGCTTGGATTTATTAAAGTATTTGCGGATTGTTGATTTTTAATACATTTATAATTTGAATTCAAGCACTCAATTAGATAAATATCATGATTTTCAAACCTTGTTATTTTTTATTTACTTCCTCTTGGCAATATGAGAAAGCTAGCATGAAAAATAGAATTAAGTTAATGACAAAGCTAGAATTATGAGTTTGAATTGATGTCATAAGTCTAATAAGTGATACTTGTTCCATGTATTCAAATAAAGTTTCAATCCATAGGCCTAGAATGATGTGATAACAATTACATGGCTAATTATTAATTGAAGCACTGTTGATTCTAGGGTGTATATATGGATGAACTACATGCAAACACTAATGAATTACCACACAAACAAAATATACCTAGCAGAGTACAATATTATAGTTTTATTATCCATCATATGATTTATATTTCATAATAATGATAGAATTAGTCGATTTAGGATTAGTTTTCACTACTTGATGAATTATATTATAAAACTAGATAGAATTGGATCTTAAGATATCAATTAAGTAGAAAACGTTACCATGGTTTATGAGATGCTCATATTCAGCTTTGCTAATTTATTATATGGATAACATTCAATTTTACTTTAGCATAACATGGCATGATATAACTATCATGACGATGAACTTTTTCTTTAGTATGTGACAATGCTAGAATGATAAGTTAGAATGGCCATGAGCACTTTTATGTAAGGTTTAACAAATATATGGTTGATTTGTATGCACCTAAGATATGGTTTCTAACTCAATGTTCATAAACCTATATATGTGTGATGGGCCCATGAACAGACTCTTACTGTGGTTGGTTCGGTGAGTCGATCGCCGCGGGCGTGCTGAGGTAGGCAAGTGCACCTATCGCAAGTAGTACTCGATATTCGGGGGAATACCGAGGTCGTATTGTTCTCGGGGTCGTGTTGACTATTCTTACTCCTCCGGGAGGACTATTATTTTACTGAAAGTAAGGTGGATTTTTTTAATTAACTAAAGACGAAAAAGCAAAGGAGCGAAAAAATGATTTAGAAAATATTCGATGAAGGGTTAACGCTCGGCATCGAATCGGATTAAGACTAAAATAATTTTTAATAATTATAGGACTTAGTTTTCAAATTAATAAAAGGAAACTTGGCCGTGGAGGTTCCACAAATGTGAGCTCACCTAGCTATAGGGATATCACTCACCTGAACGTTAAGACTATTCGACCGAACGTTAGTCCGACGAATGATTCCTCTTAACGCCCGCTTTACGCTAACAACCCCGCTATTGGGTAGGGAACCCAATTCGGTAGAATTACGCTTGTCCTCTCTCGAGGGTATGCACGCAACTCTATTTACCCAGGGGTGATCGGTCCATATGCACGGCCTCTCGGCTAGCTAGCATATGGAATACGGAAATAGGGCCCACATATCGATATGTGGTCCTACGCATCGTAAACCCGGGGTAAACCTTAAGTCCTTAAATTAAAATGAAAATAAAGAGCTTCAATTATTAGAAATCATTTTAAATGTCCCAATGCTCTTCGATGCCGAGGCTAATAGCGATTAGCCACACATCGGTATGGGGACGGCTTTATAATTTAATGAGGCGCGAGTTCGAAATTAAACGCTAAATGATTATAAGAAGGGGACATAAGAAAAATAACAAACATTTAGAAAGCTGAAAAGTTAGCTAAAACAAGAACTCACGCACACTCCAAATTATAAATTAAACAGAAACTAAGTTACATATAAAAGAAATTTGCATAATTGAAATTGCGAGTCCCACTCAAACGAGTGGGGGCGGTAAATAAAAGCTGAAAATTGCAAGTCCTACTCAAACGAGTAGGACTGAAATGAAAGCGAGTCCTACTCAAATGAGTAGGAGAAAATAAATGCGATTACAGGGCTTTCTCAAATATTTACAGGGAGATAAAGATCCGTCCATTTAACTAAAGTGAGTAGGCGGAAAAAATAAAGAAAGAAAATTACAAGTCCTACTCAAACGAGTAGGGGGGAAATAAAGTCCGTCCATTTAACTCAAGTGAGTAGGCGGAAAAAATAAAGAAAGAAAATTACAAGTCCTACTCGAACGAGTAGGACTGAAAATGAAAACGATGCACCATTTAACTCTTAACGAGTAGGCGGAAATAAATGCACACAAACACACACACTCCATATGAATTTCAAGAAAGCATTAAAACTAACACCTACACTCACACACTCTTCATAAATGAAGAAAGCAATAAAAAGTTATACTCATACACTCACACACACAAATTAAAAGCAAAATGAAAGTTACGTAAAAATTAAAACTTTTACTTTTTCATGCTTAAGTTTTGCCAAAAACAAATAAAAAAAAGAAATTACAATTTTTAGAAGACAAAAGTTTTTCAAAACAAATTAAAAACCAAAGTTTTTGGAAAATTAAAATTACAAGATTATCATTCTTATGTTTTCATGAAAGTGATAAAAAGGTGAAAAATAAAATGAAAAGAACAAAAAGAGGTTTTACAATCCTACAAAAAACCTAAGAAAAGAAAATAAAATTCACTTTCAAATCTCTTTTACAAACATATAAGTATGAAATAATAAACAAAAAAAAACAATAAGGAAGAACATGTTGAAGATGAGATAACCATATCATACCATGCTTGGAAATTAAATCTACTACAAAACCTATCATGAAGACAAATGAAAAACATTACTATCAAACATGTTACACTCATACACACACACACACTTTTCATAAAGAGAAAAACAAAGGTAAAACTAAGAATAAAATGAGAAGAAAAGTGGGCACAAGAGTTCATTCCAAAGCCAAATAAGAAGAGAAAATCTAACATTTTTATTGATTAAAGGAAACTATTACAAAATATTACAAGAGCTAAAGCTAAAGCAAAAACAAACATGAAAGAAAGGAGGGAGAAATCTCCTTATATAGCTCTAGAATCACGGATGCAGCCGACAAAAAGACACTAAAATGGCCCAAAATTCTGAACCCTTGGACCGTACAGAAATGGGAAATTTATAGGCAAAAAAATTCTAAGTACACGCCCTCCGTCACGGGCGTGTTGGGGGGCGTGTCAGTACTATCCATGAAGGCGGCCGACGATTGGACAGGAAAGTTGACTTCGGTCTGAGTTCGCGGCAGTCACGCCCCAGGTCACGGGCGTGACTCTGGGCGTGTCGGGGAGGTAGAACCGGGTGCGTGTTGCGTCAAAAGTCTTTGGCAGCATCTTGTCGGGCCAGCTGGAAAGGTCACGCCCCAGGTCACGGGCGTGACTCTGGGCCTGTCTGTTGGTATCGACACTCGACAATCGTCGAGCGGAAAGTGTCGAGTTGAAATCGTCGAGCTGAGATTGAGTCACGCCCCAGGTCATGGGCGTGACGCTGGCGTGACTGTTGGTGTCGATACTCGACAATCGTCGAGCGGAAAGTGTCGAGTGGAGAGGACACGGTCTTGGGTCACGCCCCGTGTCGGGTGACACGGGCATGACACCAGGCGTGTCAAGCTTTTTACTTCATAAATTTGTAACTTCATGGAATTTGAGCTGTCACGCCCTGGTCACGGGCGTGACCCAAATGACACGGGCGTGTACTGCCCAATTTTGGCAGATTTTGGAATTTTTCTGAAAAATAAAATAAAAAAAGTTAGTAGTAAATTTACAAGAATAGGAGCATTTTATTGAACAAAAATAAGTAAAAACGACGAAAATAAATGAAAATGACTAAATTAATGCGCACAAAAATACATATATTTACAATTCATCAAATACCCCCATACTTAGGCTTTTGCTATTCCAGAGCAAAAGTTTGAGGTGAATCTATATGGAATAAAAAAAACTCTAAGTTTAGCTACCGCTTAATCAATTATAAGAGAGATCGAAATAAATATACGGGGTGTAAGAGTTAAGTCCTAAAATTATGTAGATGATTTAAATGGCGCAAAAGTTTTGGCCAAAAGACTTCTTGATGCAATCAAATAGAAGACAACATTTGTAATGGTTAGATTAACGAAAATAGTTTGGAATTATAAGAACTCTAGCTTATACGAGTGCTACTGGAAATAATACAATTTACTAATTATGCTCTCAAAAAGATTTTTGAATTAATTCTAGAATCGTGTAATTGGCTAAGGGGGTAGTGGGTTTATGAAGAAGGTTTTGATATTTGAGGTGAGGTAATTTTTTCTCGAACCTCCATTTTTTTCTTTTGGATTATTAGGAAAACGAAATCTTATTTTCCTAATATGATTTTTGTTTTTCAACTTCATAAGAATAAAATTAACCCAATGTATATTTATAGGAGTAATGACTTTTATCCTCTTACTCCATATATAATCTTTTTAAATTATTGGGTGCCTATGTTTACGCAATTAAATCTTATTCCCATTGACATAGGATCTTTTAAGGATAGAAAATTTTATCATGCCAAGTAGGTCATGATAAGGTTAGGGGAGAAAGGAAAACTAGATTTTTATTCCTAAAAAATTTTGAGAGCAACCTTAATAATTTGTACGTTCCAATGTTTCAGAAAGCTAAAAGTAAGTATAATTGAATTCTATAGTCGTTATTTCCTAACATAATATACGTGCTCCTATCAATGAAAAATTAGAAGTAGTGCCTAAAATGAGTTTGCTATTTTTAACAAAGTATAATGAATTCTTTAAAACTTAACCCCGGGTATTTAAATTTTTCAATCAATAATTAACAAACGGGTAGTGAATAAAGAATTAATCAAATTCACATATAAATAAACTCAAAACTGAATTTTTGGATAGCAGAAAAGTTAAGGATGGAATATTTGATTTATTTGTTTCAAAACATTTTTTTTGATTTTTATAGTTTTTATCATCTTTGTTTTTTTTTGTTTTTCATTTATTATCTTTTTTTTATTTTTGTTTTGTTTTACTTAATTTTTTTTTTTGAAAAACGTTTTTTGAACTATTATCTTTTTTTGTATTTTTTTTAAGAGAATTTTCTTTCTATGTACAAAAATATGGGAGAAAAAGAGAGGTTTTTACAAGAATGAGGAAGGGGGAGAGAGAAAAGAGTATGTACTAAAAATAAAAAAATATTTACAAAGTGAAACTAAATATTATTTTTTTTGTTATATTTTTTTTTAATTTGTTTTTTAGTTTTTGGAAAAAAGAAAGAAAGAGAAATTTTTTTTTTGGATTTTTCATTTGAAAATTTTTTCATTTTAAGATGTTTTTTTTTATTTTTAAGAAGTTTTTTTTTATTTTTTTGTTTTGTTGTTATATGTATTTTTTTGTATTTTTGAAATGCAGAAAAAAATTGAAGTGCAGAAAGTAAAGCACGAAAATATCCTCATACTTAAGACCAACATTGTCCCCAATGTTGTAACGTAAGTATGCGGAACAAGAGAGAAGACAATATATACAATATATAAAGAGAGGGGGGGGGGTAGAAGCTTCCCTGAAACGCGTAGGGGGAGGCCGATCAGAAACCCTGCGTTTATTAGAAAAAGCAGTAAAGATAATAAGGAAAGAGTGAAAAAGATAAGCGAGGAGTGCCTCCCAGGAGCGCTTTATTTATAGTCGTGTAGCTTGACTATTTTGGCGGGTTTATAATGTGGAGGAAAGTTATGGTTTCGCTAAAACCGATCACTGGGTCGCCTGCTATATAAGACTTTAACCGATGACCGTTTACTTTAAACGAACCTTTTTCCGGGTGGGAGACGAGTACGGTTTCATATGGAAAAACTTCTTCAACTAGGAAGGGACCGGACCATCTAGATTTTAGTTTACCTAGAAAAAGCCTAAGACGTGAATTGTAAAGAAGGACTAGATCGCCCGGAGAAAATAATTTTTGGGACTTGATTTTTCGATCGTGATATAACTTAGAGCGCTCCTTATAGAATTTATTGCTCTCGTAAGCGTTCGCACTCCATTCATCGAGCTCATTTAGTTGCAGTTTTCTATTCTGAGCGGCTAAGTTGGAGTCGAGGTTTAAGATTTTTAAAGCCCAAAGAGCGCGATGCTCTAATTCTACGGGTAAATGACATGCTTTGCCGTAGACTAACCGGAACGGTGTACAACCAATTGCGGTTTTGTATGCCGTCCGATACGCCCACAACGCATCATCGAGTTTAACGGACCAATCTTTCCTATTCAGTGAAATGGTTTTTTCTAAAATTCGCTTAATCTCTCGATTTACTACCTCAACTTGGCCACTTGTTTGCGGGTGGTAGGGGGTGGCAAGCTTGTGCGTGACTCCGTATTTAGCTAACGTCTTAGCCATAAGAGCGTTACAAAAATGCGTTCCCCTATCACTAACAATTGCGCGAGGCGTGCCGAAGCGAGAAAATAGTTTTTTAAGAAATGTAACGACGACTCGCGCATCGTTGGTGGGGAGAGCTTGCGCTTCTGCCCACCTCGATACGTAGTCCACCGCCACTAAAATATACATATTTTTGAAAGATGGAGGTAGGGGGCCAACAAAATCTATGCCCCATAAATCGAAGACTTCGCACTCTAAAAACATATTTTGGGGCATCTCGTCGCGACGAGAGATGTTACCCGACCGCTGACAGCTATCGCATGCGCACACAAAATTATGCGCGTCTTTGAAGAGAGTGGGCCAAAAGTAGCCCGCCTCTAGCGCCTTCCGAGCGGTCCGGTTGGCTTGATAATGCCCACCGGCTGGACCCTCGTGGCAGTGCTTAAGAATTTGCAAGCACTCCACACCCGCAACGCATCTTCGGACCGCTTGGTCCGCGCAGATACGAAAAAGAAATGGGTCCTCCCAAAAGAAATTTTTCAAGTCAGAAAAAAATTTCTTCTTTTGATGACTTGAAAACACATTTGGAAGCACCCGCGCTACTAAGAAATTTGCAAAATCTGCGAACCAAGGCGTAGATGACGAAGAACTAATGGCAAGGATGCGTTCCTCGGGGAATCTGTCATTTATTTCAGATTCGACGAGCGCTTCCGCACCTGGATTTTCTAAACGGGAGAGGTGGTCTGCCGCTAGATTTTTCGCTCCCCGCTTATCTCGGATCTCCAAATCAAACTCTTGTAGGAGGAGAGTCCATCGAAGAAGGCGGGGCTTCGCATCATTTTTAGCTAATAAATATTTAAGCGCAGAGTGATCGGTAAAAATGATAACTTTAGATAGCGTTATATATGAGCGAAACTTATCAAAAGCGAAAACGACGGCTAAGAGTTCCTTTTCCGTTGTCGTGTAATTTACTTGTGCCGAAGTGAGCGTCTTGCTAGCGTAATAAATAGAATGAAAATGTTTTTCTACGCGTTGGCCAAGAACGGAACCTAAGGCAATATCACTAGCGTCGCACATAATTTCGAACGGAAGGGACCAATTAGGGGCCACTAAAATTGGTGAAGTGATAAGTTTTTGTTTTATTAAATTAAAGGCGGACTCGCATTCGCTACTAAAGATGAAACGTGATTCCTTTTCCAAGAGGTGAGTAAGCGGCTTTGTTATTTTTGAAAAGTCTTGAATGAAGCGTCGATAAAAGCCTGCATGGCCTAAGAAACTCCTAATAGATTTTACGTTTGTTGGATGCGGAAGTTTTTCTATAATTTCTATCTTGGCCTTATCCACCTCTATCCCCTTAGACGAAATCATATGGCCGAGGACCAAACCTCCTCGAACCATAAAGTTGCATTTTTCCCAATTTAATACAAGGCTTGTGTCCTCGCACCGTTGAAGGACACGATCTAAATTATGAAGGCAATCGGGAAAAGAGCGTCCGAAAACAGAAAAGTCATCCATAAAGACTTCCATAATGTCTTCTACTAGCTCGCCAAAGATCGCTAGCATACATCTTTAGAATGTAGCCGGCGCATTGCAGAGTCCAAATGGCATTCTTCGATATGCGAAGGTGCCAAACGGGCAAGTAAAAGTTGTTTTCTCTTGATCATCGGGGGAAATGAGGATTTGGAAAAACCCCGATAAACCATCAAGAAAACAATAATACGGATGACCGGATAAACGCTCTAAAATCTGGTCCAAAAAAGGCAGAGTGAAATGGTCCTTGCGGGTGGCATCATTAAGTTTTCTATAATCAATGCACACTCGCCAACCCGTAACAGTACGAGTTGAGACGAGCTCGTTATGCTCATTTTCCACTACGGTAAGACCGCCCTTCTTGGGCATGACATGCACGGGACTAACCCATGCACTGTTTGAAATAGGGTAGATAATCCCCGCATCTAATAACTTAATAATTTCGGCTTTAACGACGTCTTTCATGTTTGGGTTAAGACGCCGCTGCGGCTGAATCGTTTTGCGGCAATTATCGTTAAGAAAAATCTTATGGGTGCAAAAGGAGGGGCTAATCCCCTTTAAGTCAGAGATTTGCCACGCAATTGCGTGGCGATGTTTAAATAAAACTTCCAATAAATCGAAAGTCTCCGAATCACTCAAGTCCGAAGAAATGATAACGGGAAGCGTATTGCCTTTTCCCAAAAATGCGTATTTGAGCGATGCGGGTAAGGGTTTGAGGTCTAGGATGGGCGGTTCTTCTAGGGTGGTTTTAATGCCTATGTCGTTCTTACCAATTGGTTCGAAAGGCAAGTCTAAAGAAGTATCCTCATCGCATTTAAAATTTTCGAGCGCATAAATATCGTCGTTTAAAAATACGGACTCGAAAACGGGAGAAGAACGATCTCCAAAAAAGGTATCTAAAGAGTAGCAGAAATCGTCGCTCGATGACAAATTGTCCATCGAGGGATTAATAGAGAAAGTAACCTGATCATCGCCTACTCGGAGGAGAAGACTACCATTACTAACATCTATTAGTGCGCGGGAGGTGGCGAGAAAAGGGCGACCGAGTATTATTGGTACCTCGGCGTCCTCCTCGATATCTAAGATGACGAAGTCTACCGGGAAGGTAAACTTGTCGACTCGGACAAGGACGTCCTCCACTACCCCGATATGGAACTTAATCGAGCGATCCGCTAATTGGATGGGCATATTCGTAGGACTAGGAGTACCCAAACCTAAACGTGAAAAAAGCGAGAACGCCATCAGATTAATGCTAGCCCCTAAATCAGCTAAGGCGTACTTTATTAATATATCGCCAAAAAGGCACGGGATGGAAAACCGTCCCGGGTCGTTTTGTTTTGTGGGAAATTTATTAGTAAGGGCCGCCGAGCAGACAGCGTTGAGAGATACATGCAAAATATCCTCTAATTTGCGTTTATTAGAAAGTAGTTTTTTTAAAAATTTCGCATATTTGGGCATTTGCGAGATAGCCTCGCAAAAAGGAACATTAATGTGAATTTGTTTTAATAATAAAATAAATTTTTCATATTGCGCGTCCTTACGCTCGTTATCTAACTTATGCGAATATGGAAGGGCCTTGTTTAAAATAATTTTTTCTTTTATAATTGGTAAAGGCGGCGTAAGCGAAGAAAGGGGAAGAGGGGTCGGAGGTGAAATATGTACCTGAGGGTCGGTCCGTTTTGGATTGACCACCTCCTTTCCGCTACGGAGGGTTATAGCGTTGGCATTCTCCCGCGGATTGGGCTCCGTGTTTCCCGACAGTGCCCCCAGCGCGCGCTCGGACATCATCCTCGCCAGCTGTCCAACCTGTTGTTCGAGAGTTTTTAGCGATCCAGTGATGTTCCGGATATTTGACTCGTTGGACGCAATATACTTCGAAAAATTTTCCTCCATCGGGGAGGGTTTCGGAAGAGGAGGAGGAGGAAGAAAACCGGGCGAATAAGAAATAGGGGGACGCTGAGCATTATTCGGGTTGCTCCACGAGAAGTTGGGGTGATTCCTCCAACCCGGATTATAGTTATTACTATAAGGGTTGATGTTTTGGTTGAAGGGAGGACGACCCGAATTTCCCATGAAGTCCACGAACTCTTCAGCTACGCAGACGTTAGGGGGAATAAAATAAGGCGGAGTGGAGGAGGCAGCAGACATCTCCGCCACTTGCTTTGTTAACCTTTCAACTTGAAGGGTCAAGAGAGCAGTGGCATCCACTTCAAAAAGACCAGCCGCTGGCTTTGGGCGTCCCCGCAGGACGTTCCATTGATAGGCGTTCATAGCCATCTCTTCGAATAAAGCCTGGGCGGCCTCGGGGGTTTTGTTGTTAAGCGTACCGCCGACAGCCGCGTCAATCATTTGACGCGTCTGAGAATTCAGCCCATTATAAAAAATTTGAACTTGCAACCACATTGGCAGCGCGTGGTGCGGGCACCGGCCGAGGAATTCCTTAAACCGTTCCCAAGTCTCGTATAGAGACTCAGGATCGTTTTGCACAAACGAAGAAATGTCCGCCCGCAACTTTGCAGTTTTTGAGGGCGGAAAGTACTTAGTTAGGATCCGTTCTGTCAACTCAGCCCACGTGGTGATACATCCTCGCGGGAGGTTATTCAACCACGCATTGGCTTTGGACTTAAGGGAAAAAGGAAATAAACGCAAGCGAATGGCGTCATCAGTGACGCCATTAATCTTGAAGGTGTCGCATATCTCCAAGAAATTGGACAAGTGGACATTCGGGTCCTCATCCGGAATTCCATCGAACTGCACGGCGTTTTGGACCATTTGAATGACACTCAACTTTATTTTAAAATTATTATTCGCCACCGCAGGGCGAACAATACTCGACCCAGAATCATCCAGGTTAGGTCGGGCGTAATAAGATATAGTACGCTCGGCCGCCGGGGCAGGGTTAGGCGCGGCCATAAGTACAACAGTAGGTTCTCCGATAGATTCCTCGGGATCTAAAGAAGGATTTCGGCGTTGAGATCGAATACGCGCAAGAGAGCGTTCGATCTCAGGGTCGAAGTCAAAATATTCAGACTCGAAGGGTTGTCCACGGGTCATACAACCAAACAAAAATAAAACAAAATAAACTTCTTTTTTTTGTTTTTAAAATAAAGTTTTTAGTGTTTTTTTTTGTTTATAGAAAATAAGTAAAAGTAATAGACTCTGGAATTCGAAATAGCAACTCGAAAAGAGATTCCCCGGCAACGGCGCCAAAAACTTGATGGGCCCGCGAACAGACTCTTACTGTGGTTGGTTCGGTGAGTCGATCGCCGCGGGCGTGCTGAGGTAGGCAAGTGCACCTATCGCAAGTAGTACTCGATATTCGGGGGAATACCGAGGTCGTATTGTTCTCGGGGTCGTGTTGACTATTCTTACTCCTCCGGTAGGACTATTATTTTACTGAAAGTAAGGTGGATTTTTTTAATTAACTAAAGACGGAAAAGAAAAGGAGCGAAAAAACGATTTAGAAAATATTCGATGAAGGGTTAACGCTCGGCATCGAATCGGATTAAGACTAAAATAATTTTTAATAATTATAGGACTTAGTTTTCAAATTAATAAAAGACAACTTGGCCGTGGAGGTTCCACAAATGTGAGCTCACCTAGCTATAGGGATATCGCTCACCTGACCGTTAAGACTATTCGACCGAACGTTAGTCCGACGAAGGATTCCTCTTAACGCCCGCTTTACGCAAAGAACCCCGCTACTAGGTGGGGAACCCAATCCGGTAGAATTATGCTTGTCCTCTCTCGAGGGTATGCACGCAACTCTATTTACCCAGGGGTGATCGGTCCATATGCACGGCCTCTCGGCTAGCTAGCATATGGACTACGGAAATAGGGCCCACACATCGATATGTGGTCCTACGCGTCGTAAACCCAGGGTAAACCTTAAGTCCTTAAATTAAAATGAAAATAAAGAGCTTCAATTATTAGAAATCATTTTAAATGTCCCAATGCTCTTCGATGCCGAGGCTAATAGCAATTAGCCACACATTGGTATGGGGACGGCTTTATAATTTAATGAGGCGCGAGTTAGAAATTAAACGCTAAATGATTATAAGAAGGGGACATAAGAAAAATAACAAACATTTATAAAGCTGAAAAGTTAGCTAAAACAAGAACTCACGCACACTCCGAATTATAAATTAAACAGAAACTAAGTTACACATAAAAGAAATTTGCATAATTGAAATTGCGAGTCCTGATGCTATAGATCACGGCAGTGAACCGGTCGCACAAGTAATATAAAATGGGGGTTTTCCAAAGTATCGATCTCACAAGGAACACAGTAAGGTGGAGTTAATTTCGAGGAGGACTTGAGATTGAAGTCCTTAGGTCGGAGCTAACTAAGGGGGGTTTGGATTGTTGCGGAAACAGAAAATAAAATACTAACAACTACTCCTATGCAACGCCGCTATGCGATGCTTCGCCAGGCGGGATGGAAGACTAGTCGGGCCGCTATGCACCGAATCACTAGGCGGATGGACGAGAAGGCTAGCGGATGAGGTGGTTAGAATGGTGTAATGACGGTCGTGAGCACCTCTTCGCAACGCACGCCACTAGCAATTGCTAGTGCGGCAAGGGTGGATGGTGGTGGATGGAATAATAGGCGCAACTCAAGCAACTAAAGCGTAAACAAACACATAATCACATAGACATGAATCTAGTAATGTTTACATCTAAAGTGCAACAACATCAATATAAATAAAGTTTTAACACACATACACAACAATAAAGTAAGAACAAGTCAAGAGATCGACCGAATCCGAAGTCTTGCTGAGGATTCACGGTTGGAGTCGTCGGGTTGTCAATCCGCATCCAAGCTCGGTCCTCAACTACGTCCGGGGTAGAGAAGGGCTGTCACCACCTTGCAATGGCCCGTCTTCTTCGTCTCATGATAGCAGACGAAGTTTGCTAGCTTTCCTTTGCTTGATGGCTATGGCGTCAAACCCTACTTGAAGCTCACGGATGAAGGAGAAGGCCGAGAGGAAGCTCCGGCTTGGATTTGGCGGTGAAAGCTTGCCCGGAGCACCTCCCTAGGGTGGAAGATGAAGGGGAACGGTGGAGAAGGCCGAAAACGACGGAGGAAAACGAGCGATCTCCGGATCTCTTGATTAGGGCGAGACCTGCACTATTTATACAAAAGCAGAAATGAACAATGCGCACGATCACAGGCGCACGACTAGTGGTCATGCGCACTATGTCCTGTGCTCGTGCGCACTGGCATGGAATAACAGGAAGAAGAACTGGGATAATGCGCACGAGTAGTGGCGCACGACCAGTGGTCGTGCGCACTAAGTCCAATGATCGTGCGATTACCCAGACAGGACTCCAGAAATGAGGAATCAATGCACACGATCAGTGGCGCACGACCGGTGGTCGTGCGCAATATGTCCATTGGTCGTGCGCTTACCCCAGGCTGATTCTATAGAAAACGTAGAGTAGTGCGCACGATCGGGGGTGCACGACCAGTGGTCGTGCGCATTAGATCCCATGATCGTGCGCAGTATTCATGTTTCACAACCATCCCGGAACATGCACACGACCCCTATACCGAAAGGAAAAACCAATCACTAATCTGTGCAGACATTCCAGATAATCACAAAAGGGAGTACAAACTATAAAATAACAAAATACACAACCATGGGCTAAAATGTGCACGTCCTATGGAAATATAGGCAAGATGAAATATATATGATAATGAACTAAAAGTGAAGTGCAAAAGCGTGAAAACTAGCCCAGATGAGTCTGAAAATAGGTATATAAAGTGGACTCATGACACCCCAGACTTAACTGTTTGCGCGTCCCGAGCAAACAAAATCTAAGCAGATAGGGAAAAATACTAGTTAACAAAGAAATTGCGATACGAAGTACCATGCGAAGTCGCATGCTCGCGCACGTAAAAATATAATAGAAGAAATTTCTAAGTATACAAAATAGTTTATATTTTTCACAATGCGTATCAAAATTTTATTATTACTCAAAAATAGAATCACGGTGAATCATCCGGTCATGCGTAGGGAGAAAGTAGACTAATCGCTAGGCGAGCATTGCCAAAAATCAGGGCTCCGGATAACCTCCAAAGGAATCCACCAATGTCGGTGACCATATGCTTGTCTTTTCGCATTCTCTCCACGACACTGGTTTGGTTCACACACGAATCAGTAGGACTTTAGGTGAAGAGATGAGGCTTGGGTTTTGGTGAGATAAACAATGATAAACAAGAAGGCTATGCACCTAACCCAAAGGAGCTAGTATGAAGGGAATCCATCAGCTAACTAAAATATATGCGGGTACACCACACTCCCAAACTAAACTTTTAACATATGGGTGTGTGCACCTCCTACTCCAAAAATAATCACATTTCCAAAAAGATGTTCAATTTAAACTTTTTCTTTTCACTTTTTTTTCTTTTCTTTTTCTTTACAAATATTTTTCTTTTTCTTTTTTTTCTTCATTTTATTTTCACAATTCAGCAAATATAACATTGGAGCACATCCACATAATCACAAGTAAAATCACCACATCACATCCCAAAATGAAAATGTAAAACTCTAAAGCTCAACTCGGGAGTGCGACTAGGATCGGCTGTGAGGCTTTGGTGAAATCATGATGGAGCTGAATCAAAATGAGGGGTAGGCACAACGGGGCTAGCGAGGATAAGACGTTAGCAATGGTACAAAGCTCAACCGGGCCAAAATGATGGCCTACATCACGCTCATGCATGACTAACCTATACCCATGCTTCAAGAATAGCTTGGGGCAAGTTCTTAGCCAACGAGAAAGACTATCCATCCTCCCAACTCGAGCAATACAAAACTAACATCCGTCTACACACATCCCTAAGCTACCGTCGGATTCACACCGGATTCACCAACTTTTGAGTAGAATAAAAAGTCTTTACGCAAATAGAAAGATATAAAACTATAAGCATACAGAAAAATTAAATCTACTCGAATTTCTACACGAGACGAGAGCAGTTGACTAGAAACACAACAAGGCCAATATTTTACTCCGTCTCACAATCCTAGTCAGCACCATAATTTTCCCAAATCTAACGAAGAAATGAGTTTAACTCGCAGCACGCAAAAAGCTAAGCACGCGCTCATGTGCGTGCAGTGGTGTGTGATGCAATGAACTAAGCAAAATAAAACAATAATAGCTTCTAGTATGCACAAGAAATGTGTACGTGCAAAAGGTAACAAATACTGGCTCTCCCACCAGAGTTAAACTAAACTACACAGTAGATGATATAGAAATTAAAATCATAAGGAGCTAAGGGAAGAGGTTACCCAATGCTCAGCCAGTGAGCATACCAGAAGGCACGTGGAAACCTGAAGCAGGCCCGCCATACGAAGAATCAGAACCCCGCCAATGCAATTTGCCAAGAATACCTGCAGGGGTGAGCTCCGCAAAAACAAAACAAAATATACAAAAAGAAATGCTAAAACTAAAATAGACATGAAAAATAAAAATTGCAGAAAATAAAAGATAAGTACTGGGGTTATTGTCATCCCAGCACGACTTATTATATTCTAAATAGTTCTAGCTAATAGGCCTATGAAATAAAAAATGCACAGGTAACTGTTCCAATATCCGTTTCGGTAACGGGTACCAATACGGTGATAGAGCAGTTACCCCTCTACCTAAATAATCGTACCTGCCCAACACAGGTAGATGAAATAGGAAGTAGGATGAGGAGGAGGCCTGGTCCTCACTCATCTCACCACAAAATAAATCTATGCCTAGCAAGGTATCGTCTATCACAGGTGTGCAGGATGTGATGGCAACGGCAAGAACACCAGGCTCATCATCATCCCAGCATACCCGTGGAGACTCAGCCTGCACAAGCTCAGATAGAGAAGGGGGATCAAGAAATAAAGGAGACGAAGAACTAAAATAATCAGAAAATGGGAGAGTGATCCCGGTGTCACTCTCAGCAGGATCCAAGCAGAGATCATTGTCGGTGTCATACGAGTCGTACCGAGGGGAATCCGAGAACTCGAGGTCCGCGGTGGTAAGAAGAACGACCTCATCCAATAAAGAGGTGCAAACCTCTGCATCGGAAATAGGGTATTCCTCATCCCACTGGGGTGCGTAAAAGTGTTCAGAAAATGCACCTTCTCCATCGGAGATAGAGGAATCATCATCCCACTTCGGCGCAACCTCAGGCACCGAATCATCAACAAGTACGGCATCATCAACCGACTCACAAGAAAATGGGGTAGCACAATCCGGCAAAAATTGCGGAGGGGCAAGGCTGCTCTCAAAATCAATCACTGACTGAGCAGGCCCCATCGCAAAATCATTCGCAGACGCCACCCCGTCGACGACTGGAACAATCTCATCGTCCCATATAGGAGCGTCCATGAGTTCCTGCTCCACTTTTTGTTGGCTAACACCATAGTGATCATCATTTCTCAAGGAAAGCTCGTAAAAAGGGATCGAGGGACCCATGAAAGAGCTGTATGCGGCCAGAGATTCTTCAGTAATCTCAACGGGTAAAGAAGGAGCAAAGTGCGTTATGTCAGTGTATGGGCCAGGCAACACCCTGGTAGGCCTGTCCACAACAGTCTTCCGCGAACGGGAGGTTGTTGTGCACACGCCCTCAGAGGGAGAAGGCTTGCACAAACGAGGGCAATCCTTCAACATGTGGCCCTCACCTTGACATAATAAACACCGAATGCAATGCTCGGCATTCATAACAGCAATGGCATCGATGGATCGATGCAAAGTGTCAAGGATACGGCACTCAGAATCAGAATCCATCACGAACAAAAATAATTGCTGAAAAAGTGCTACACAGCTAAAATGAAAATAGCACGGATCTGCTATCTAAATCCAAAATCAGAAAAGGGTAAAAAGAAATAAGCAAAATAAAAATTCTAATAACCAAAGCAAATAAATAAAAAAAATGATATAGACAAATGGAAAAGGGCTTGAATTTATTATATCCCTCTCCAAAAACTCACACGACTGTGTTCCCCGGCAATGGCGCCAAAAACTTGATTCTATAGATCACGGCAGTGAACCGGTCGCACAAGTAATATAAAATGGGGGTTTCCCAAGTATCGATCTCACAAGGAACACAGTAAGGTGGAGTTAATTTCGAGGAGGACTTGAGATTGAAGTCCTTAGGTCGGAGCTAACTAAGGGGGGTTTGGATTGTTGTGGAAACAGAAAATAAAACACTAACAACTACTCCTATGCAACGCCGCTATGTGATGCTTCGCCAGGCGGGATGGAAGACTAGTCGGGCCGCTATGCACCGAATCACTAGGAGGATGGACGAGAAGGCTAGCAGATGAGGTGGTTAGAACGGTGGAATGAGGGTCGTGAGCACCTCTTCGCAACGCACGCCACTAGCAATTGCTAGTGCGGCAAGGGTGGATGGTGGTGGATGGAATAATAGGCGCAACTCAAGCAACTAAAGCATAAACAAACACAGAATCACATAGACATGAATCTAGTAAAGTTTACATCTAAAGTGCAACAACATCAATATAAATAAAGTTTTAACACACATACACAACAATAAAGCAAGAACAAGTCAAGAGATCGATCGAATCCGAAGTCTTGCTGAGGATTCACGGTTGGAGTCGTCGGGTTGTCAATCCTCGTCCAAGCTCGGTCCTCAACTGCGTCCGGGGTAGAGAAGGGCTGTCACCACCTTCCATTGGCCCGTCTTCTTCGTCTCACGATAGCGAACGAAGTTTGCTAGCTTTCCTTTGCTTGATGGCTATGGCGTCAAACCCTACTTAAAGCTCACGGATGAAGGAGAAGGCCGAGAGGAAGCTCCAGCTTGGATTTGGCGGTGAAAGCTTGCCCGGAGCACCTCCCTAGGGTGGAAGATGAAGGGGAACGGTGGAGAAGGCGGAAAACGGCGGAGGAAAACGAGCGATCTCCGGATCTCTTGATTAGGGCGAGACCTGCACTATTTATACAAAAGCAGAAATGAACAATGCGCACGATCACAGGCATACGACCAGTGGTCATGCGCACTATGTCCTGTGCTCGTGTGCACTGGCATGGAATAACAGGAAGAAGAACTGGGATAATGCGCACGAGTAGTGGCGCACGACCAGTGGTCGTGCGCACTAAGTCCAATGATCGTGCGATTACCCAGACAGGACTCCAGAAATAAGGAATCAATGCACACGATCAGTGGCGCACGACCGGTGGTCGTGCGTAATATGTCCAGTGGTCATGCGCTTACCCCAGGCTGATTCTATAGAAAGCGTAGAGTAGTGCGCACGATCGGGGGCGCACGACCAGTGGTCCTGCGCATTAGATCCCATGATCGTGCGCAGTATTCCTGTTTCACAACCATCCCGGAACACGCACACGACCCCTGTACCGAAAGGAAAAACCAATCACTAATTTGTGCAGACATTCCAGACAATCACAAAAGTGAGTACAAACTATAAAAATAACAAAATACACAACCATGGGCTAAAATGTGCATGTCCTATGGAAATATAGGCAAGATGAAATATATATGATAATGAACTAAAAGTGAAGTGTAAAAGCGTGAAAACTAGCCCAGATGAGTCCGAAAATAGGTATATAAAGTGGACTCATCAAGTCCCACTCAAACGAGTGGGGGCGGTAAATAAAAGCTGAAAATTGCAAGTCCTACTCAAACGAGTAGGACTGAAATGAAAGCGAGTGCTACTCAAATGAGTAGGAGAAAATAAATGCGATTACAGGGCTTTCTCAAATATTTACAGGGAGATAAAGATCCGTCCATTTAACTCAAGTGAGTAGGCGGAAAAAATAAATAAAGAAAATTACAAGTCCTACTCAAACGAGTAGGCGGGAAATAAAGTCCGTCCATTTAACTCAAGTGAGTAGGCGGAAAAAATAAAGAAAGAAAATTACAAGTCCTACTCGAACGAGTAGGACTGAAAATGAAAACGATGCGCCATTTAACTCTTAACGAGTAGGCGGAAATAAATACACACAAACACACACACTCCATATGAATTTCAAGAAAGCATTAAAACTAACACCTACACTCACACACTCTTTATAAATGAAGAAAGCAATAAAACGTTATACTCATACACTCACACACACAAATTAAAAGCAAAATAAAAGTTATCTAAAAATTAAAACTTTTACTTTTTCATGCTTATGTTTTGCCAAAAACAAATAAAAAGAAGAAATTAAAATTTTTAGAAGACAAAAGTTTTCAAAACAAATTAAAAATGAAAGTTTTTGGGAAATTAAAATTACAAGATTTTCATTCTTATGTTTTCATGAAAGTGATAAAAAAGTGAAAAAGAAAATGAAAAGAGCAAAAAGAGGTTTTACAATCCTAAAAAAAACCTAAGAAAAGAAAATAAATTTCACTTTCAAATCTCTTTTACAAATACATAAGTATGAAATAATAAACAAAAAAAACAATAAGGAAGAACATGTTGAAGATGAGATAACCATATCATACCATGCTTGGAAATTAAATCTATTACAAAACCTATCATGAAGACAAATGAAAAACATTACTATCAAACATGTTACACTCATGCACACACACACACTTTTCATAAAGAGAAAAACAAAGGTAAAACTATGAATAAAATAAGAAGAAAAGTGGGCACAAGAGTTCATTCCAAAGCCAAATAAGAAGCGAAAATCTAACATTTTTATTGATTAAAGGAAACTATTACAAACTATTACAAGAGCTAAAGCTAAAGCAAAAAACAAACATGAAAGAAATGAGGGAGAAATCTCCTTACATAGCTCTAGAATCACGGATGCAACCCACAAAAACACACTAAAATGGCCCAAAAATCTGAACCCTTGGACCTTACAGAAATGGGTAATTTATAGGCAAAAAATTCTAAGTACACGCCCTCCGTCACGGGCGTGTAGGGGGGGGGGGGTGTCAGTACTATTCATGAAGGCGGCCGACGATTGGACAGGAAAGTTGACTTCGGGCTGAGTTCGCGGCAGTCACGCCCTAGGTCACGGGCGTGACTCTGGGCGTGTCGGGGAGGTATAACCAGGAGCGGGTTGCGTCAAAAGTCTTTGGCAACATCTTGTCGGGCCAGCTGGAAAGGTCACGCCCCAGGTCACGGGCATGACTCTGGGCGTGTCAGTTGGTGTCGACACTCGACAATCGTCGAGCGGAAAGTGTCGAGTTGAAATCGTCGAGCTGAGATTGAGCCACGCCCCAGGTCACGGGCGTGATGCTGGGCGTGACTGTTGGTGTCGACACTCGACAATCGTCGAGCGGAAAGTGTCTAGTGGAGAGGACACGGGCTTGGGTCACGCCCCGTGTCGGGTGACACGGGCGTGACACCAGGCGTGTCAAGCTTTTTACTTCAGAAATTTGCAACTTCACGAAATTTGAGCTGTCACGCCCTGGTCACGGGCGTGACCCAAATGACACGGGCGTGTACTACCCAATTTTGGCAGATTTTGGAATTTTTCTGAAAAATAAAATAAAACAAGTTAGTAGTAAATTTACAAGAATAGGAGCATTTTATTGAACAAAAATAAGTAAAAACGACGAAAATAAATGGAAATGACTAAATTAATGTGCACAAAAATACGTATATTTACAATTCATCAATGTGAGATTTTGTTCAGTGATTTATGTTAGTAAAACATACAGTTGATTCTAAGTTGCACACATAAATGAGATACATGCAAATATTAGTGAAGCACAATACATGATATTTAAGAAATTATCTTTTAGAAAACAATTAGAATTTTCAGACAGAATATCTATCGCTAGAGACGCCTTTGAACGATCGGCAATATCAATAGTAACTTGAAATTTCATGCACCAAGTATGGTTTACGAGATTTTATATTCTTATTTTTCTATATTATGATTGTGCATATCAAGGGCCATATAGTAAAGTAGAATTAGTAAGTAGAGAGATAAAAAAATTGCCCATTCAATTTGTTTTATCCTGCGACCCCAAATAATACGTTTTCAAATCAATCTTGAAAATGATTTATTAGTCTTTATAATGTCAGTTATGAAATTCATAATTTATTTTATTTTTCATAACATTCTAAAATATTTGTTGGAAATGTATTTTTAAGGGATAAAAAATAGAAAACTAGTCACTAGATCTGATATGACTTTCTTTTTAGTGTTGATCAATTTGTTTTATTATTCATTAAGATTAAAGAGTGAATGCCATATCAAAAAAATATAAAGCGACCAAAGCGTTTTGGCTCAAACAGAAATACAAAACAAAAAAACATAAAATTAAAAAAATGACGATTAAGTATATTTAAAGTAGAATATTGTGAATTTCATTTTAAATTCTAGTATACACAAATGATGGATACTATAGAATAAAAGATTTAGGTATCCAAATGGGTTCGAGTGTAATGGTTCCTTTGTGCACCCAAATACTACATGTTACTTTTTGGGGAGAACTTGATGAATGAGCCTTTTCAAGTGGATTTTGCATTTCATCTTCAATTTTGGGGCTCCATTCATAATTTGTATGGTTAATATACTTATATTTATGGTTTCTATAATGATTTTCAAAATTATTATTTATAGAAATTTTGTAAATATTTAAACTTATATTAGGAGAGGCAAAATTGGGATTATGATTTATCATATTTTTAAAAATTAAATAATCTACTAGGTGTATGTTTAATATGATTTAACATACTAGTAGAAGTCTCATATAGTTTTGATGATAAACTAGAGAGAAAAGAATTTTTATTACTTGAAATTTTTTGAATAAACAATTTTAATGATTCTAGTTTAGAGACAAAGCAACATGTACATCAATCAATTTTTCATTACTCTCTTAAGAAATATTTAGCTCTTTTTCAAAAACCGTCAATTTTTCTATAAATTCTTTGCAATCGAAGCAAGGTATAATATTTTCAATTATAGAGCTAGAAGGAGAATAAGATACATCAAACTTTGGTTTTACATTTAGTTGTGCTTTTAAAATTTTATTTTCTAAACAAAATTCTGAATTAATATTTTTCAGTTTCTTAATTCTATGTTTAGTCACATCTAGCACATGCAATGTAGAAATATAATTACAAACAAGAAGGAAATTTAATTTTCTTATAGTGCTTTTAGTTGAGGAATGAATCAATTATATAGTTCCTTTGTCATCTTCCTCTTGGCTTTTCTCTATCAAAGATATATTTTTATCTTTCCTTCCGGTTGATGTGTTTGAAGTCTCCTCCTCCAAGAGCAAGTCTTCATTTGATTCTTCATTTGGATCCATGAGAAATTGCCAGAATTCATTGTTCGTAGAAAGAATACTATAAGTAATCTCAAGAAATTTCCATATATCATAGTTAGTAGGAAGCTTGTAGATGAGTTTGAAACTTTTTTGACCAAGCGTACAAAACTGACTATTCATAGCTTTCACATTTAAATAACATTCATGCTTATTTAAATTATTTGGGGGCTTGATACTAGTGATGTTTCAAACTTCTATATCTAATATTATAAGGAATTTTCTCATTAGTATTCTCAACATGCTATAACTCACACCAATAAACAAAGGTGGTGCTAGTGATTTTTCAGTGTGCAAAATTTCTTCCCCACTAGTCGATTGGAGATTAGGGTTGGCCATTATTCCTGGTGGAAATCTTTTTTTGGAAAAACATGACTCTAATACCATTTGTTGGATCTGGTGGCCAACCATCGGGGGGGGGGGGGTGATTAAGGTTTTTAAGTAAATTAAGAATTTTAAATTAAATTTCACCAAGGGAATCTTGTTCTGGAAGCTACTACGAGGTGGTAGGATACTACTGCACATTAGATCACAGTAAACAACTACCCTTGCATAATGTTTTTTTCTAAATTACATATGACCCTTAAAACCCTTGCAACATCCAGCCAACGAATTCAAAATAAAATAAAAGAACTTTAATTTTATTCAAAACTAAAATAAGGGTTTACAAAAAAATGACTAAATCTCCATGATGCCGAAGGTTGGAGGCAATGAATCAAACAAATATCTATTGGTTTATATACTGACCCCATAGGATCAGTTTACTCTCACTCATCTTCGCAAGAAGATTGACGGCTCTTAGAGCCCACAGAATCTCCCAGATCTATACAATCTCCCAGGACAATAATCCACAGATTCTTCCCAGGAATCCGACGACCTCCCTGACCGATTTCTCATAAACTCAGACTGAATAAAAAAGCAAAAATATAAATAAGAATAAAATATTTTGAAATTATTGCACCCTCAAAATAATAAATCCTTCGTAGAACGGTGCACGATCAAGGCTTCTGAATGTCGTTCTTCATGAACTTGATCAGCTGCTAATGTTCGTCAGAGACTTCGCTCTTCAGAGTTCTTCGATCACGAACGAGAGTGAGAAATTTCATGTTTTCATGCTTGGAGGCGGTGGTTCATACCAATAGAGATGGTTGTCCTAGACGTAAAATCCTCCTTGTCTTCTCAGAAGAAGAAACACACACTTTTAAACCTATCTTTAAGAAAAACTACTGTCAGAGGTAGAGCTAGTGCCCGGTGCTAGGTTTTCTCACGCGGTCTCTCCAGTTGTCCATTAAATTAGGAAAAATATCCAAAATAATATTCGCGCCACATTTGGAAATTGTAGCGTGGTAAGGCTAATGCCTGGAGGTTGTGATTCCTTCTTGACAAATTGATTGGATGGTCGTCGAAATGGCTAGCGCCTAGAGGCAGGGCTAGCGCCCGATGATAGGTCGTAGAGAGAAATGTTTACACGCTCACTTTAATCCTACGTCATTAGCACAAATGGTATATCTAACGATAGGAGGTAGGTCACCGAGATTGAAAAGCTCATTCTTTATTACCTATAAATCAGCATACTATACCCAACAAAAGTATGATCAAATATAACTTGGGATTTGATATTGTCAAACTAAAAAATGCACACCATTGGTTCCAATATTATCTTCCTAGAATGACTGGCTTGATCAAGAAAACTTGTATCTAAAAGAGATTTCTTCTGAAAAGATATTGCTTAAAGAAGAAGAAGAATATTTTTCTAAACTTGCAGTGGTAGAAGTTGATTTCTTGTTAAAGATTGACCATTGATCAAAAACTTACCCAGAACTTAGAAGAGTAAATCGTGAAGAATCTATGTGAATACCGAGTGCTTGCAATCCTTTTTCTCAATAGCTAGAGCTTGAATTCAGAACAATGACAATAACAACATTTATTAAATCTCTAAGTCTTTCTTTTATACTGGACTTGGCCAGTAAAGAAGTCAAGAGTTGAATTTGAACTTTCCAATGACTAGTCTTCCTTTAGCAAATTTATGAATAGGAAACCTCAAACAACTACTTTTGAATTATCCTATGGAAGGTTTTCATTATGAGAAATCTTCTGGGTAGAATTCTTCAAACATCTAGCAACACTTTGGGAATCAATCTTAAAATGAAATAATTAATAGTTGTCAAAATCTGATTAAGGAATGATTTAGAAATCTTGGAAATATTCTCCAAAGAATGATAATAATTCACCTTACTGGCAATCCCATTCTTCATGCAGCAAATCCCATGAAATAATTTGGTTTAAATCTTCTGCTTGAACTGCGCCTTAAATCATGGACAAACCCGTTATGCCATGTGTTAGGTTAGAGAAAATATTTCTAAGTGACCATGTCATGGTGCCATAAACCTAGTCAATTAGCCAACATGAAATATGTATTGTCATCTTAAATCATATAGAAGTTATATAAGGAAACCCGTGACACTTAGCAATTTTAGCCTATAGAACATTTTGTGATTAAGTAGTCAATGCAATTGAATCTATACTGAGTCATGTTTTCAATGTAGTTGAATATTTACTTGGTCATAAAGTCAATGAAGTCGATCTTTTACTTGGCTATAAAGTCGATGTAATCGAACTTCTACTTATCTATAAAGTCGGTGTAGTCGAACTTATACTTAGCTAAGAAGTCGATGCAGTCGAACTTTTCCTTTGCTATAAAGTCAATGTAGGCGAACTTCTACATAGCCAAGAACTTGATGCAGTCGAACTTTTACTTAGTAATGAAGTCAATCCAGTCAAATTTTTCTTTGGTGAATATTTTTTTCTACCACTGATTCCTTTTGCCCTTCGTGACTTTTCACATTGATAGTGACATGTCTAATATATGATTAGTATAGAGATTAACATGAATTTTTCTCCTTGAGGGATTATAAAGGCAAAATCCTTTTGGGTGACCAAGTGTTTAACCATACATTAGCCATGCACCTAAGTAATATCCGTCACACCAAAACTTGAACAACCATCAAAGAAAAGATGTTTATTGTCATCTTGAGGCCTTCTTCTAATTAGGAAACTTGGGGATAATATTCCCAACAATCTCCCCCTATTTGAAGAAGTCAGAACCATATATGACAATAACCATAGATACATAAAAAATATGCTACGACAAATAGAGGTAGAGAATCAATTCAGATTTATATTCATAAGTGAAAACATTGGGGATTATAATTAAGTTATATTTGATAAAACAACCCAAACATCAACTAGGTTGTCCTAAAGCTCTCAGCACTCAGAAATCTTCTACTTTAGCCTTTCTAAATATCCAAGTGGCTTTGGAATGCATTTGGGAGGAGGAGGAGGTCCATGAGGGTTTTTTCCTTTTATGAAGTCTCCACATCTCACGATCTTCATATTTCTTCCACTCCACTGAGTTACAATGTCTAGAGATGTTGATCACATTCCTGCTAAAGTTGTTCCAACTGTATAATATGATTTCCTTGGATGTGGGTGTCCATTCCTCTGATCCCGGCATGTTCTGGATTTCAGTTATCCTCTTATGCCTTGCTTCTATGATCTAATCTTTGACTTGATCAAACCTCCTCTTATGGAAGAAGATTCCCCTTGTTTTGCTATTAGAGGAGTAAGCTTATACTCTCCCAACAAGATGCTTCATAATCCTCTGGAGGGAGGTAATAATTATTTACATCTGGGTCTGCCTCAAGATTGATAGAATGAGGAAAGAAGTTTAAAGGTTCCAATCCCAGTGCTTCTTTGATAGAATTTGTAGTCCAAATTGTTTGCTGGGCAAAGTAGTGGAATATTTTCTTCTCTCCCTTTCTAAGATCTTTAATTGTCTATTTGTAGATGGCCTCTTGGGCTTCACCAATCTTATCTTGCAGCATAATGACACCAGCTACTTCAGTTTTTTTAATTTCTAGGAGGTGTCCATCTAGTATCTGGATGAATCCATTCTTTCCATGATGGCCATCCTGTTGTCATCCAGTCTAGCTTGTGTTGCTTGTAATACATGATAAAAATTTTCTCCAGTGGCATCCTGCTTATCTATAACTGCTTGAATTCCCTGGTGGGTCATGTCATTTTGTCTTGTAGTATATTCCACTGTAGTTGCTACCTTTATGAAAAATAGAAGGTTTGAGTATTTACGTGATTCATCTCCCATTCCACTTTTGAAATTCTCTCATTCATTTTAGCCATATGTCCTTGGATTGTGATCTCAACAAATACTTCAATACTTTTCTCTAAGTATCCATCATTCTTTGCAGATGAGTCAGAAAACAGCTGGGCTCTTCAACAGGTTATGGAGTTGGGGCTTAGAGCTGAGCCTCAGTAACTTTCTAAGAGGTATATGCAGGACCCTCATAATACTGATCTAGATAGTCAGGAGTTCACTTCTTGTAGGTTCATATGTTCATGTCTCTATCCTCTAGAACACTTTATCCTTTCCAGCTACTATCTCATGGCCAGTTGGATGGAACTCTTTAAATGTGTCCTCATCATGAGGGACTTCACTGTGAAGGCTATTACATTGCATATAACCTTCTCTACTTCCTCCATGGTGACCTCTTCTTGACCTTCTTTAGGATATTCAATAATTTAAGTCTCTTGGGCAAAAACCTCATGTGTAGGCTACTCCTCAACTATGCTTGGCAGGAGTAAGGGTGGATGACTCTCTCCTTCCAACACCTCTCTGCGAAATGTGGAGGCTTCCTGTACCTCTATAGCTGTGAATTGTGGAACATGTTCCTCACTGACTTGTCCTGAGTGTACTTCAACAGGTTCTAGGGTAGCAAGTTCATAGTTAACTTTGCCCATCTTAGATTTTTCTTAACAAACCATTCCCCTGAATACCTCCATAGTGACAACTTTTCAATTCGTTAGGCGCCATATCCTTATGTATACCAGGATGATGATCCCCTGTTTGCTCCCCCTCAGTGTATCTGGGGGCTAGTGAGAGTTTCCACCTTGATTAGTTTTCCCAAGTATTCTCTTTTTTGCAGCTACTTGCTTTTTTGGACTAACATCAGTCTTTTCCTTCTTTTTCTTCTTCTCCTCTCCCTAGTAGTGCCTGGAGCTTGCCCCTCTCTTGAGGTAGTGGAGTGGAAGCTCAGGTACTTCTGCTAGCCTATCCCCTAGGCTCTTGAAATGATAAAGGGAAACTATCCTCCCCATATTAGGGGCAGATATGCAGGCTCTCAATTTACTCAGAACTAGATTGCTCCAGTCAGTTATTTTAGTTAAGGTAACTACAATCATGACCTTGAACATCTCCCTAGAGATCCTATCATGTGATCCAGGCTTGTATGTCAAAGCTCTTCCTATTATGTCGGCCAACAACTTTCCTAATGAATTCATGTCACTTTTCTCTAGTGACCCGTAATCTTTTCTAGTGTAATTGCACCACTCGAGTGCAATAGCTGTCTCTTCTTTGGAGATTTCCTCTTCTTCTTCTCCTCTTGAATGGTAGGAAGTTCTAGATGATGGCTAAAACTCCTTACCGTCACTCTCAGGTCGTGGTTGTGATATGAAGTTTTGATTTTTGACCCTAAACTACTGACCTCTGTATTCTAGAAGAATTCTTCTAATAGTATTAGAACAATTCGGGTAGGCTCTGATAGTACTACCTCCAAGAAGGTTGTGCTCAAGAGGAATATTACATTTTATATTTCTTTTGAACATGTCCTAAAGCCACCTCTTCTGACTTTGCTTTTAGTGTTGATTCTTTCTGACGAGCTCTCCTTCAGTGCCATTGACGGAATTAGGGTTTAAAGGAAACAAAGTTTTCTATTTCGAGATGGGAGGGAAGTGCAAGCGCAGAGGTGTCAATGTTTGAGGTCTCAAAGCTTATTTAAACTAACATTTCATGTTGTTTCTCATTTTATTAATATAAAAGAGAATTCCAAAAGTTGCATACCTGTTTAAGGTATACAATATGCAAAAATAATGTGCGATATCCTTTTGATTTCATTACTGATTTCTCGCAAAGCCAAAATCCTTTTCCTCTTTAGTTTTGTTTGAAATTAATCTTCTTCCCTACATCTTGGTTAGTGTCCTAGATACTATTTGCAAACCACAGAATAATAATGAAGAGAATCCAAAAGTTCTTTTTTCAAATCAAATGAGAGAAAACTAACTTAAATGTTCAACACCTCATCTAGTGTAAAGACTAGGCATTGAATTCAATCAAGATTTAGCATGCCTAGTTTAATTTTTAAATAATTGAATTTCTCTTCATCCAGAGGATTAGTGAAGATGTTTGCCACTTGCTTGTTAATGGGGAACCACTCAAAATAGATATCTTCCTTTTCTATATGCTCACTGATGAAGTGATACCTTATATCATTGTGCTTGGTCCTGCTATGAGACACAAGTTTTTTGGCAATTGAGATTGCACTGGATGAGTCACAAAATAGTGGTGCTCTACTTAGCTAGATGTTGTATTCTTGAAGTTGATGTTCCATCTAAAGAATTTGAGCACGACTTCCATCTTAAATATATTATGACTCTACTATAGATATGGAAAAACTTATCTGCTTATTACTACTCTAGGAAATAAGCCTTCTTCCAAGGAACTGACATGTTCCTGAAGTGCTCTTCATGTCTTCCTTATATCCAGCAATGTCTACATCTAAAATCCCTTTAGCTCAAAATTATTACTCCTTTGGTATCATCAGCTAGGATTAGGTGTAACCATATGGTATCTTAGAATCCTCTTGACAAAGGTATAATGAGACTCCTTAGGGTTCACTTGGTACCTAGCAAAAACTTATGTGGAGAACATGATTTCTGATTACTTGTAGTAAGGTAGAGCAGGGACCCAATCTTACATCTATACACTGTTTCATTAAAGGGTTTCCCATTTTCAATCCTTGTCTAGAGATAAATTGGAGCCCATTGGAGTACACATAGAGATTCCAGTCTCAATTCTAAACTTCTTTATAAGATCTTTTGTGAACTTGGACTATGAGAAAAAAAATTCCATCTTCAGAGTGCTTCACTTAGAGATCGAGGAAGTATTTCAACTCTCCCATGCTGCTCATTTTAAACTTACCTTACTTAAGTTTGATAAACTTTTTATAAAGGTTGTCATCTGTAGATCCAAAGACGATGTCATCAACATAGATTTGTACTAACAAAATCATGTCTTTAATTTTTCCTAGGAATGATGTATTGTCTATATTCCCCCTAAAAATTTGTTTTCAATGAGGAATTCGACATGGTCTCATACCAGGCTCTAGGTGCCTGCTTAAGACCATATAATCCCTTTCTCAAATAATACACATGATTTAGATGAGATGAATTTACAAACTCTAGAGGTTGTTCTATATGTAATTCCTCCTTTAGATCTTTATTGATGAAGGAAGACTTCAAATCTATTTGGTAAACTTTGATGTAACACCCATGCTCATTCCACACGATATAACAACAGGTCCGGTCTGGAGCCCATGCCATATTGAATGAACAAAACGAAAGAGTTACTAGAACTTCCTACCATTCAAGCTTATAAAAGCAAACTTGATGCATGGCTCCGTAGCACCTGCACGCAAACATTTCACCAAGCGGGAGCAAACAAGGCAACAATCAGCAGGAACTGACCAACTTATAACAATCCCACCCCTTTCTCAGGGTGGCAGTGTTCTTCCCTGCAAGAAAATAGCATGTTTACATATTAAGAGGAATTTGCAACTTAAGAACAATACATCACAGTCGTTGGCGCAACTAGCCAAATATCTCGTACACATAGGGGGCCTTAATGGTGTACCAAGTTTCTCCAAGTCCTACCTTTTGCAATTACAGGCATACAATAGTGCATAAATCATGCCAACGGTGAAATCCATGAGTCCACCAACATTCTCAGTCCCGGACTGAATGGTTTTGCTTGAGCATTACTAGCCAGGCCTATAGCCTCGGCTCACCCTCATGCCAACAAAAATTGCTACATACTTTCGGTCTATTTAGCCGAACGACATAGAGCGGGTACTATTCATCTCTTCCCGTTGCTCAAATCATCATATCAATTAATGACAATGATGTGGGTCAGCATCTCCCTTTCCGTATATGACATAACCAACTTTATATTCCAAGGTTGGCACTCATGGCCACCGAAATTGGGCACCTAAGGCGCATAGCTCAACACGTTAACACATGTTCTCCGAGACAACAGTTACGCACGAACAGAACAAAAGCTCCCCGGAAGCTAAAGACAATGATACAACGATACAAAATAAACATTATGGTGTTTCTTAGAGCACACCTCCAGTACTAACTGCCGCTCCATGCAGACCCCCATAATCGAAACGATAGAACTTCCCCCGAGTATTCTCTGGGAACCCACAAAACATCACCAATACATACCAACATGTCCGGATGGGCTTCACATAACATTCCTAATCCGTACTCGTGCTTCCGGATACTAAATTCAAATAATAGCAGGGATGCACACATTAACTCGTTGAAGAGCACACTTCCTCCACTCGTTGGTGGTGGTGGGGGGGGGGGGAGCTTCTATGAAAACATGCTAAAATAAAGGGGACTTCACTTGTCCAAGAGGAAATGTCGTTAAACTTGACACACGTTTCAGAGACATAGCTCGGTCATAAACGATGAAGGCGAAAACCCTAGTTTCTCTCGACCAACACTTTCGGTCAGCCACTTCAAACAAGACCAAGTCCCACCATAACTCTTGTTGCTCGACCAATAGGAGAAGAGGGTCGGCAAAAGGAGAAGGCTCAGTTTCCCCTTAGGCAGCGGTAGCTGGGACTGAGTGAGAGAGAAGCTTAGCTTCCTCTTAGTCGGTGGAGGCTAGGATAGTGAGAGAGAAGAAGGCCAGGTCGGGTTTCTCCTAGTGGGTCAGCTCCCAAAAAATGAGAGGGCGAGGGAGGTCGGGTTCAGTCCTCCTAGCGGTAGCTGCTCCCAGAACAAAGAGGGATTAGGGTTGGGAAGGGGAGGCTGCTCGGGCTCTCCTACTTCCAGTCAGCCCAATGGAGAGAGAGGGAGATCAGGATCAGGAGGAATGGTAGGGGGCGACTGATCGGTTTGGAGAAGAATGAGGAGGGTTTAGGTTTTATATAAACCATATCCCAAATCTGCTATCCACACACCACTAATGCTAATCACAGACCTTATCCTCTAAATGCACCGAAAAACTGTTTTGATTAAATTTGGGTTGTGTTATAATTCTCCCTTCCTTAACAAAATTTTGTCCCGAAATTTATTCACACAAAAAACAACAAAGAGGTACAAAATATAAAGAAATTTGTACCTTAACGGAACAGTTCGGGCAACTTCTCAAACATGGTTTACTCGGGATCCTATGTAAGCTCCTCACGACCATAGTTGTCTCAATGGACGTCGATCTTCCTGATCACCTTTTTACGTAACAACTTGATCTCTATTTCTTCGATTCCAATGCGCTTGACTTTATCTTTAAGCCACTATCGACTGACACCTGATCCATAATAACTTGAGTAGGCTCTTGTATAGCCTTCCGCAACACCAATATGTGAAACACATCATGCAAACCACTTCGCTCTGTTGAAAGAGCCAGCCGATAGGTAGCTTCACCAACCCGTTCAATAACCTTAAACGGTCCAAAGTATCTTGGACTAAGCTTTTTCAAGATTTGAATCCTGGATACACGTTTGAATGGATTGATTTTAAGATACACCCACTTACTAACCACAAACGCAACACTTTGGTGCTTGGTGTTGTGGTACTTTGCCTACCTATCCTGAGAGATCAACAGTCTCACTCGAATCAACTGTTTCGTTGAATTTGCATTTTCGACCTATTTTTTTTATACAGCTTAGTCTCACCAATTTCCACCCAACCTAAAGGTGAACGACACTTCCTATATTAAAGGGCCTCGAAGGGCGCCATATGAATACTCGCTTGGTAGCTATTGTTATAGGAGAATTCAATCATGTAGAGATGGTCCGCCCACCTCTTTCTGAAATCTAGGGCACACATACAGAGAATATCCTCCATCGTCCTGTTGTTCCTTTCAGTCTGACCATCTATTTGAGGTTGAAAGACTGTGCTAAACTTTAATTTTGTACCCAACAGTTGGTGGATTAGGCTCAAATAATTTGAAGTGAAATGCCCATCTCGATCACTTCTGATATAACATGGCACATAGTGCAATCATACTATGTTATCAACATAGAGCTTTACTAGCTTTTCCATAGAATCCTTTTCCGGTTCGGAATGAAGTGTGACACCTTTGTAAAAAGGTCTACTATCACCCATATGAAATCGTTCCCATGCTGCGATCTCGGCAACGCCTGCATAATATCCATCAATATGTTAACAAACGTCAATTCCAAAATCGGAAAAGAATTTAGAAATCCTCCCGATTTCTGACATTCGACCTTCACTAGTGCGCAAGTATAAAACTTTTCCAAGTAATGAGCTATGTTTTTCTTCATACCTGGACACAGAATAGTGTCTTCATGACCTTTTACATTTTTGTGCTTCTCGGGTGGATTGAGTATTTGGTATTGTAAGCCTCATACATCAACTCCTCCTGTACGATGCCAACCTTTGGGGCGCACAAATGATCACCTGTTGGGGTTTTATATACACAATGACCTTGATTTGAAAAAGTTTCCCTTGAATAAAGATGAATTGAGCTTGTATTTGATGCTATTTTATTTGTCATGTGCTTGTAGATTTTATTGCTAAGTACAAACCAATGTTAGGTTACAGTGGGTCATGAAACATAGGACTATACAATAAAATCCATCATTGTATAGGTCAATGTTTTGACTCATGTGTAATCTCTCTATTGGATTGTACTTCTTTTATAAGTGCATTATAAGGTTCAAGGAAGGATAAGTTGCTGGATTCAGAAGAAAAAGGAAATTTTCCCAAATAAAATTTGTCGAGTATAGTAGTGGATACTCGTCAAATTCGTCGATTTTAATTATGAATACTTGACAAATTCATCGTGTACACTTACTGACACTCGTCGAATTCGTCATGTTTAATTGGAGAATAATTTCACTGTACTTCGAAATCAGTTAAGATTCGTCGAGTATCCTCAAGTATACTCGTCGAATTCGTTGAGTGTACTCATTGACACTCATTGAATTTGTTGAATATACCCGTCGATACACGTCGAATTCATAGAGACTCACTGGAAAAGCATTGATTTATCGAATCTGCTTTTCTGGATTTGTCTAAAAGAAATTCATCAGATATCGAAGCCGATTCATCGAGTATTTTCATGGATATACAATGATACTCGGCGAATGGGCTTAAAAAGTTTTTTCTGATGATGGGTTTCTATTTCAAACCGACAATCATGTACAGTACATGTGGATGTTTCGCTTTGGAAAGAATTTTCTAGCCGTTAGAAGAAGGATTCCTATAAATACTGAGGGTGATTTTCGATCAACCCTAATCGCTCTTCTAAACTTTGAAATAGTGAAGGCTGCCATTCTCTGTCGCACGTATAACCATCAGAAATCTTTTTTGCGGCCTAGCTTTGCACGATCGATAATTCGTTCAAAGTGTTAATTCGATAGATCTATTCTCTAGATTTCTCAAAGTTATCATATCTCGTTGGATAAAAGATTTCAGATCAAGCATTCAAGTTTCATTTCAAGTCTTCTTCTTCGTCAAAGCTCTCAAGATTTTCATTCCAAGGAAGAAGAAGATTGAATAGTCTCAGATCTGAAGAAATAGATTGATTCCCATTCTAAAAGCATTGTATAAACTCTTTTGTATTTTCGAAGGAAGTTTATCTTCCGAGCTATAGATCCTTGTGCTAGGATCAAGTTGTAGGAGAGTTTTGTTCTCCGAGTGTTGGAGAGGTTGTTCTCCGAGTGTAGGAGTGGTGACTTCAAGTTGTAATGTTTGTTTAAATATGAGAAAGGTGAAGTAGCCGAATTTAGCCCTTCGTGGTAGATATTTGTGGCAGGATAGTGGACACACCCAAATCGGGAAACAACTATAAACTCATGTGTTGTGCTGTGTTTGTTCTGTGTGCTTGCTCTTTATAATTTTTAATCAGCTATTAGACGTAGAACTCACATATTCATCCCCTCTAGGTGATTTAGGTAGGCAATTAGACACTTTAAATTGGTATCAGAGGGAGGTTGTTTGTTATAAGGTTAACATGTTGAACGAGATCCCTGTCTAGTTGTCTAAGCATAGGTTTACTTCAATGGATAGGAGCAAGGACATGTACTCAATGAAGCTTCTAGTGTGCACTAAGGAGAACTTTCCTATATGGAAGGAAAGAGTCAGATTCTTCATAGAAGCAGCTTATCCAAGAATTTTTTAGATTGTAAAAGAAGGACCTCATGTTCCTACTCAACCATCTGCTATGAATCCTAACGTAATGGTTCCAAAAAAGATGATGGATTTAAACAAAGATGAGATTGCTCTCATCTCCTTGGACAAGAAAGTCAAGAATATAATTGCCAGTGCAGTGGATGACTCTATGTTACAAAATCTCTTCCAATGCGAGTCTGCTATGGAAATGTGGAATTCTCTGGTTGTTCTGATGGAAGGTACGAAATAAGTGAGAGATGATCGATGATCTCTACTCAACCAGGAGTATGAAGCATTCAAACAATACTTAAAAGATACCATTGCTAACAGTTATGAAAATTTCTTCAAAATTATTAATGGTTTGAGAAACTACGGCTGGGTATTCACAAATGGTGAACTGAATGATAAATTCTTAAGATCCCTGACAAAATAATGGGATACTAAGGTAGTGGAAATAAGAGAATTTGGAAAGTTACCCGAGACTGATCCTCAGAATTTATTTCGGAAGCTCTTTTCTTATGAAATACAAATGAACACAAGGAAAAAGATCAAAGCGGTAGGACTTCAAGAAAAGAGAAGTCTATAACATTGAAGGCCGAAGGTTCAAAGAAATATAAGGCTGTTTCACCAGTTAGGACACAAGCTTCTAATGCACAAGAAGATTCTGAGCCAAGCACCTCAGACTCTGAATTATCTGATGGAGTGTTCTCACTAATCTCCAAGCAATTCAAACGAATGCTCATCAAAAGTAGGCAAAGGAAAAGTCAGCCCTCCTCTTCTAACTATAGAAGATCACATCATAACAGTGAGTACTGTAAAAAAGCTATAACAGAGACAGCAGGTACAAATCTAAACTAAATAAACATTCTTCTTCTACAATATTTTCTATTATTGTAATAGGCCAGGACACAATATTGCGGAGTGTCCCCACAAAAAAGAAGGAGGGATCTAAGAAAGAAGAGAAGAGATCCTTCAAGTGTAGACAGAAGGAAGAAAAGAAATTTGTCGCGAAGAAGTCAAAGACTCTTAGCGATAGTAACTCAAGTGAGTCAAGCTCAAATGATGTAGAAGCCTAATTCGGGCTCATGGCTCACTAAGATGAGGAAGTAAGCGACTACCAATTTAACGGGAAGGTAAACTCATACACTATGTTTTCTGAATAAAACACTTCATCTAATGGTCATGAAAACTATTCTTATAGGGAAGATAATTCTGAGTTGATGGCTCAGTATCATGTTCTTTTGAAAGATTTTGACAAATATCGTAAGGTAGTCAAAAAGCAATCGAAAGAGATTGCTTCTCTCAAGGTAATGGAATCAAGTTTGAAGGAGGAAATTAAAGAATTAACTCCTCTCAGATATGACATTCACTCCTTGAAAGACGAATTAAAATGTTCCGCTGAGCTTCTAAGTCAGAAGGATAGATACTTAGATGATCTAGAAGAAATGCTTTTGATTGAGAGGAAACTTGTTGAAAGCTACTCCAAGCCAAAAATCATTCTTCCACTCATCGATGAATTTTCTTCACCCAAGAAAGGTAGTGGTCTAGGCCATGTAGCCGAAAAGGATAAGATTGCTAAGAGAGCCGCTACTAAAGGAAAAGGGAAGGCACCTCTAAGTCAACCATCATTTTTAAAGAAATTCTTTCCCACAAATCAATATGACTTTGAGACGTCTTATGATCACTTTGCTAGGACTACTTATGTGGAGCCTAGAAAGAACTACCATGGATGGACCCATCCCCGTGACTTTGTTGCAAGTGACTTCAAGGCACCCATGAAGAAATAACTCTTAAAGGGTATGGTGCCTACGTTCATGGACCAAGTATTAAGAATGCACCAAAAGCCAAAACTGTTGTTCCCAAAGCTAAGGAGACGTTAAAGCTATGTGTTTGTTGCAATCATGAGGCTTCCACATCCAAGTCTATGGCACCTTCTAGAACTCCCATTCAGAAGGTGAAGTAGGAATATAAAATAAGGTACAACAGGTTTGACTATTGGTGTTGTTGCATGATTGGTCAGTTTACCGTAGATTGTTGGTTTCATCCAGTTAAAAATGAAACTGCACGATTTAACATTGCGAGACTGACAACTCGTAACATTAATGTTCCTAGTGGTGTTAAGATAACTAGGAACCAAGGACCCAAATCTGTTCGGATTCCTAAGTGTAAATAATTTAAGAATGCAGGTTTGTCCAAAGGACACTAAAACTCTGATTTAGTATATGGACAGTGGATTCTCTCGGTATATGACTGGGACGAGAAGCCTTCTTCTAGACTATACTCCAGTTGAGGACGGTTGAAAAGTCATTTTTTATGGTTCAGGCAGGGAGTAACTAAAGGTTTTGTTATGATTTCTAACAACATAGTCTCCTTCACAGACATGGCTTATGTTAAAGTATTACAACATAATCTCATAAGCATAAGCCAATTTTGTAATAATGGCTGTATCATTGAGTTTTACAAGGACAAGTGTCTGGTAAAATCATCAACCTATTTTGAGACAATCTTATCAGGCACTTAGAGTAGAAATATTTTCTGTTTAATTTCATTTTGTTTAAACAATTCCATACCAGTGTGTATTTTAGCAAAAGATAATGCGCCTCTCTGTGACCAATGACACCTTATGAACTATTGAAAGGCAGAAAACCAACTGTGTCCTACTTTAGAATCTTTGGCAGCAAATGCTTCGTACTTCACAATTATAAGTATTATTGCACGAAGTATAGTGAAAAATATTTTTAAGGTATTTTTGTAGGTTTTAATAGCCATAGTAAGGCATATAGGATTTTCAATGAGTAAACCCTGGTTATAGAAGAGTTTATAAATGTTGTATTCGATGAGACAAGTATGCTTCATAGCAACTTGTTTAGTATTATTGGTGTAGATGAAGGTTCCAGGAATAAAGAACTGAACTTGGATGAAGCAGTCAAGCAAGACTCTCCAAATTCCATCAAAGTTGTTAATCCTAGCATGGATGAACAGGAGAGTCAAGATGAAGATCTCCATCCACACGCCAAAGGTGCACCAGGTGTGGCAGAACCTCCTGGTGGGATGGGGAGGAATCTAGTGTTCAGACACTCAAGAGATCACCCTATAGATCTGATCATTGGAGATCCTCGTGACCGTATAAGAACCATAAGAGGTACAACTAAGGGAGTTTTGCATCTTAGTTTTCTCTCTCAGATTGAACCAAAGAAATTTGAAGAAGCGAACAAGGATGCATCTTAGATAATGACTATGCAAGAGGAGCTCATCTAGTTTGAAAGGTGCAAGGTTTGGGAGCAGGTGCCAAGCCCCAAAGGACAGAATATGATTAGAATGAAATGGATATTCAAAAACAAGCTCAACGAAAATGGAGTAATCATAAAGAATAAATCCCGTCTTGTAGCTCAAGGTTACATACAAGAGGAAGGGATCAAATTCAATCAAACTTTTGCTCTTGTGACTGGACTTGAAGCAATCATGCTCTTCCTAGTGTTTGCTGCTCACAAAGGTTTCAAGGTTTATCGGATGGACGTAAAGTTGGCATTCCTCAATGATAATCTAAAAGATTTAGTATACATTGCTCAACCTCTAGGTTTTATCAATGCAACTCTCCCTAAACATGTTTATTTTCTTAATAAGTCATTGCATGATTTAAAACAAGCTCCCTGAGCTTGGTATGAGACACTATCTAACTTTCTTCATAAGAACAAGTTCCCATGGGGAAAGATATATAAGACATTATTTCTTAGGGAAGCAAATGACAAGATTTTACTAGTACAAATATATATTGATGACATTATTGTTGGATCTACAAACGATCAACTTCGTAAGAAGTTTTCTAAACTTATGGAAGAGATTTTTGAAATGACTAGTATAAGTGAGCTGAAGTATTTCTTAGGACTCCAGGCGAAATAATCTGACGGTGGAATTTTCATCTCTCAGATGAAGTTCACCAATGAGTTAATTAAGACATTTTGAATGGAGAATGCAACCTCTATGATGACTCCAATGGGTTCAGCTATGTCTCTGGACTAGGATAAGAAAGGGAAATATTTTGATGAAACCAAGTACAAAAGCATAATCGGATCCTTGCTCTACCTTACTGTTAGTAGGCGAGACATAATATTTTCAACATGCGTATGCTCTAGATAGTAGGTGAACACTAAGGAGTCTCATTACACCGCTGTAAAGGGGATTTTGAGATACCGTAAGAGTACACCAAATCTTGGCTTATGGTACCCAAGAAGTAATGACTGTGAGCTAATTGGCTTTTCAGATGATGATTTTGCAAGTAGTAGGGATGACAGGAAAATCACTTCTGGAACATGTCGGTTCCTAAGAAGATGGTTTATTTATTGGAGCAGCAAAAAACCGAATTGTGTGGCAATCTTAACAGCTGAGTCAGAGTATATCTCTGTAGGTAGTTGTTGTGCAAAACTTCTGTTGGGTCCGGCGTTCCTTCACTTGACCAGTGGCGCTCTTCTACTTATTTAAGAAATTAAGTAGCACCCTTTCCAACAGTCCGGGCTTTTGGAACAGTTGGTTATGCGCTTGATCCTTCAATTGGTATCAGAGCAGGTCACGGGTTCAAGACCGGGGGAGCGCTATTAAATCCTGATTTTTCCCTTCTACCTGTGTGGGTCCGGCGGGTCAGGAAACCGTGGACATGTGGTAACCCCACCTCTGAGCCGTGCAACCGTGGACATGTGGTAACCCCACCTATGAGCCATGTGGGCCATGTGGTAACCCCACCTCTGAGCCATGTGGGCCATGTGGTAACTCCACCTCTGAGCCGACGGGTTGTGCTGGATGCCAGGGGGGGATTGTTGGGTCCGACGTTCCTTCACTTGACCAGTGGCGCTCTTCTACATATTTAAGAAATTAAGTAGCACCCTTTCCAATAGTCCGGGCTTTTGGAACAGTTGGTTATGCGCTTGATCCTTCAACTTATATGGATAAGGAATCAGATCGAATATTACAACATGGAGCTAAAAGAGATTCCTATATTTTGTGACTCGTCTAGTGCAATTGTGATTGCTAATAATCCAGTCTCTCATAGCCGGTCAAAGAACATCGATATTGAAGGATTTGTGATAAGGTATCATTTCATCCGGGAGCATGTTGAGAATGGAGACATCAACCTCTGTCATGTCCCGATGAATAAGCAAGTCGCAGAAATTTTCACGAAGCCATTGGATGTGGCCATGTTCTCTATCTTCAAAATGAAACTTGGTATGCTCAACAAGGACTCATGAAGATGGTCAAGGATTCAGACTAGGAAATTCATTGTATATACTAGTGGAATCTCGACGAATTCTTCGAGTTTGGCTAAGGGATTTCGACGATTTTCAACGAATGGGACACTTCACCCATGTTATTTCAACGAATTACTGGGATTACTCAAGGAATTTCGACGAATTTTTCTTGGGTCATTTTTTTCTTTCTTTATTGGATCCGAAGAGTGTAACACCCCCTATCCGTCGCATAGCATATAGCAGTAGGTCCGGCTGGGGCCCAATGCCATATACCACAAACAGACCGGGTGCTTACTCAATGGAAAACATCCAACTAATCATAACATCCTACACAGAGCATTCTAGCGGAAGCAGTTTAAATAGTTGCAATAAAAAGAACCCAACAACAAGCATGAATGTCCACTTACAAGCCAAATAGGAATGAAGTACAAACACAAGTACTGGCCTTAAGGCCTTACAAATGGTTTACTCTTATTACATGTTTTCCATACCACAGCACGCAGGCCAGTCATACATGAACAAAAGCAAGTAAACAATCCAATTAGGCCTTCGAGGGCTGGCTTCGCAATTTGGGCTTTAGCCCGCTATTGACCGCTTGGTCTAGCAGCACCTGCAAGCAACAAACCACCGAACGGTGGCAAACAAAAGCAATGGTCAGCAATGCTGACCAAATTATAACGATCCTGCCTCTAATTTGGGGTGACGATGCTTCTTCCCTACACTTAATTTTATAACCAAGCAGTGTATAAATATACATTTCATCACAGGTGTAGGCTCACATGGCCACACACCCCGTGCACTCAGGGCACATTCTCGGTGAATACGGTCAAAGCCCGCCGACTCACCACCATCCCCAGGATGGCCAAACAATGAGCAATTTGCCTTCCCGGCATGGGTCACGGTAATTTAAACCATAGACCGCCGAAGACCCTCATCTATGCCAACGACTCTAATCCAAATGACATAGAACGGGTACGGTTCCATCTAACCTGTTCTCACATCGCAACGTTAATTTAAAACATATGAGTGGGTCAAACTTCTCCGAGTCCCGTTTCCATCACATACTTCACATAACCCGGTTATGTTCAAGTTGGCTCCCAGGCCACCAAGTTGGCAAGATCACGCATCCGCCCAGTTTTCCGAATGCACCTTAGGGTTAATCCCCAAGGCTCCCTGTTGCAATCTACCACGTAGAAAACCCGAAAAACAAACATTCGCACGAAGTCTTCTCCGGCATTTATGCAATGTAACATCACCGATCCAGACCAACATGTACGGATAAGCTTCACACATCATGCCTATGTCCGTTCTCGATTACGGACTCTACACAATGGGGACTTCACATATCTACCCGAAGGTATGCCTCAAACTCACCGCAAACTCGCGAGAGCGGGCTTCCTATGCAAAAGAAGTAGAGCTTCACATGCTCAAGTAGAGAATCGTGAACCTAGCGTTCTTCCTTGGTGCCATGGAAATGTAAGCGGATGAAAAACACCGCACTCTCTTTGTCTTCGTAGATCCGAAGTCGGCTTGCGATTTGGAGCTCTAAAACTCCTCCAACGACTGGATCTAGACTTCTTCCTCCTTTTCTCTCCCTTCTCTCTAGAATTTAGACAGAGAACTTACGGCGGAAATAAGGGTTTTGAAGCCCTGTACATGGGTATAACCCATTCGGGAATAACCACAGCCGTCGGATCCCACAAAAGGGGATGCACGGACACGATCCAAGTCTGACCTGGACAAATGGGGTTAAACACCGCATGGCTCACCAATCCGGAGCAAGACACGTCCGCGGCCAATTAAATTGTGTCGGAACATTTAGTCAACTCCCGCAAAAACCCCTGTATCGACACTCCATGTTGACAGAGTTAAACACGCTACAATCGCCCCGCACTCGACGATCGTCGAACCAAGATCGTCGACCGCTGCCAGATCGTCGAACGGAAAACTATGGCCAAATCGTCGAACGCAAGGCCCGATCGTCGAACGGAGATCGCTGGCCCGATCATCGAACACAGCGAAATCATCGAACGGAAATCGCTGTCCCGATCATCGAACCCACGGCCCGATCATCGACAGCAGAAAAACACAGATCGTCGACCGTAGAATTGTGACCAGATCATCGACCGCTGCTCGACGATTGTCGAACCCAGATTTTTGCCTGATCGATTTGCCAGAAATTTGAACTACCCCGACACGCCCTGGGACACGCCGGTGTCCAGGGCCGTGTTTGCTGCTCGACGACCGTCAAACCAAAAATCGTCGAACACATGACCAAATTGTCGAACAAGCTCGACACGCCCTAGGACACGCCCGTGTCCCAGGCCGTGTTCCCCTGCCAAATTCCAAATTTGGTACAAAAACATCACCCGTCACTCTGTTGAGTTTCGGGGCGTTACAGCTCTACCCCTCTTAAAAGAATTTCGTCCAGGAAATTACATAAAGGAAAGATAAGTAAAAAAATTAAATTGTACTTGAGCGGAACAACTCCGGATACTCGTCAAGCATAGCCTTCTCTCATTCCCAAGAGATCTCTTTGCGACCGCAATAGTCCCAACTGACCTTGGCCATCCTGATCTCTTTATTGCATAGCCGCTTGACTTCCGAGTCTTCAATCCGCATGGTCTTGACCTTTGTCGTCAACTCACTATCCACTGACACTTGATCAACTGCGATCACTTGCGAAGGCTCTTGCACCGCCTTCCGTAGCACCGATATATGGAATACATCATGTAGACCACTGAGCTTCACAAATAGCTTCAACCGATAAGCCGCTTCGCCAATCTGCTCCAGAACATCAAACGGCCCAAGGTACCTCGGGCTTAGCTTTTTCAAGCACCGCACCCGCGAGACACCCTTGAACAGCTTGATCTTTAAGTACACCCAGTCGCCCACAGCGAACTCCACGTTCCTGTGCTTGGCATTATAGTACTTCTCCTGACGGTTCTGAGCGATAAGAATTCTCTCCCAAATGGTTCGCACCAACGAAGTAGCATCTTCCACCTCTTGACATTTGTACAACTTTGACTCACGCGTTTCCAACCCGGACAACAGCGTGCGACATCTTCTACCATAAAGGGCCTCGAAGGGCATCATTTGAATACTCGCCTGGTAGCTATTATTGTATGCAAATTCCACCAAATAAAGATGGTCTTTCCATTGCTTTTCAAAGTCCAAGACACACATGTGGAGAATGTCTTCCATAGTTCTATTGACCCTCTCGGTCTGCACATCCGTCTGTGGATGGAAGGCTATGCTAAAATTCAGCTTTGTTCCCAACACTTGCTGCACAAGCCTCCAATCATTGGACGTGAACCGCCCATCTCGGTCACTCACGATGCTGCGGGGCACACCGTGGAGCCGCACTATGTTATCCACATATAACTTTGCCAACTTCTCCACTGGATCGTCCTTCCTATGCGGAATGAAATGCGACACCTTCGTTAGCCGATCTACAACCACCAAGATGGCGTCGTTCCCCTTTTGCGACCTTGGCAAACCGAGCATAAAGTCCATAGTGATGTCGTCGAATTTCCACTCCGGAATAGGCAAGGACTTCAGAAATCCTCCCGGCTTTTGGCACTCCGCCTTCACCAAGGCGCAAGTTTGGCACTTCGCCATGTAGAGCGCCAAATCCTTCTTCAAACCGGCGACCAAAACAGTTTCTTAACGTCACGGTACATCTTTGTTCTCCCCGGGTTAATCGAGTACTTGATATGGTGTGCCTCGTACAATAAATCCACCCACAAACTACCCGTGCTTGGGACGCAAAGATGACCGCCTTTGCAAAGCAAATCATCCACAACTTCATATTGGGAATTTGACCCATCCAGAGCCTCTATCATGAGTTGCTTCAGGTGGCCATCCAAATCCAAATCCTGCCGAATCCAATCAGCCAGGTCATATTGAACTTCAGTCCAATTCAATAGTGCTTCAGCACTTGACTGCTTATCCACGCAAGAAATCTCCAATGCCTCCAACTCCCGAACCAACCGCTCATCATGCACCGATAGCCAATTGGCTTGAGCTGGGGCTCGGTGACTCAACGCATCCGCAACTGCATTGCCCTTACCAGGCACGTAGTGGATCTTGAATGTATAGTCCCCCAGGAAATCCATCTATCTACGTTGTCGCATATTCAGATCTTTTTGATCAATCAAATACTTCAGGCTCTTATGATCGGTGTAGATATCCATCTTTGCACCGTACAAATAATGCCTCCACAGCTTCGTGTCAAAAATCATGGCCGCTAACTCCAAGTCATGGACCGGATAGTTCCTCTCTTGTACCTTCAGCTGTCTCGAGCCATATGCAATAACGCTTCCATGTTGTAACAGCACACAACCCAAACCACTACCCAAAGCATCGCTATAAATCTCATAACCTTTGGTCCCACTCGGTGAACTCAGCACAGGTGCCGCGGTCAACCGACATTTCAACTCCTCAAAAGCTCGGGCGTACTCCGGCGTCTAAACGAACTTCTGCTCCTTCCTCGTTAAAGTAGTGAGAGGTAACGCTATCCGCAAGAAGTTCTCTACGAAGCGTCTAAAATAGCCGGCAAGCCCCAGAAAGCTCCGATTTTACGCTACCGTAGAAAGCTCAGGCCACTCCCGTATCGCAATAATCTTCGCCGGATACACTGTAATACCTTCCCTACTTACTATGACCGAGGAACGCCACTGAGGACAACCAAAACTCGCACTTCGAGAACATGGCGTACAGTTGATTGCTCCTTAGCGTCTCCAAAAACAAATGAAGATGCCTGAAGTGATCTTCCTCACTCTGTGAGTACACCAAAATATCGTCGATCAAGACGATCACAAAGTGGTCCAAGTACTCCCTGAAGGTCCTGTTCATCAAATCCATGAACACTGACGGCGCATTAGTCAGCCCAAATGGCATGACCGTAAACTCATAATGCCCGTACCGTGTACTGAACGTTGTCTTCGGGATATCACTCTCCCTTATTCGCAGCTGATAGTACCCGGACTTAAGATCCAACTTTGAGTACATCGTCGACCCGACTAACTGATCGAATAGATCATCAATCTGGGGGATCGGGTACTTATTCTTTTCCATCAACTTGTTGAGCTCCCGATAATCAATGCATAGCCTCAAGCTTCCGTCCTTCTTCTTAACAAAGAGGACCGGCGCGCTCCAAGGCGAAGAACTTGGAGGCACATACCCTTGCTCCAACAACTCTTGCAGTTTAACCTTCAGTGTTGGGTACATTGGAATATATGTACCTGATTTGAAGAAGCCTCACCCTACTCAATGATATACATCAAGGTGTATTTGATGTGCTTTGAGTTTCTTTGTGCAGGTTAAGTAACTGCAGGTTTGCAGGAAAAGTTTCTAAGTCCATGTGTCGACACCTAGAAGAAAAGTGTCGACACTTAAGAAGGCTTGTGTCGACACCCAGAGAAGCAGTGTCGACACTTGGAGTAATTGTGTCGACACCAGGGATGCAGGGTCGACACCAGAAGGAAAGTGTCGACACATACAGGCAGTGTCGACACACAATGAAGAAAAGTCTAAAGAATCAGTGTCGACACTTAGAAGCAGTGTCGACACCCATAGGAACTTTGTCGACATCAAAAATGTCGACACTAGGAGGCTGTGTCGACACTCAACAAAACATCAACAAAGTTCAAGTACAAGTGTCGACACTAGGAGGCTGTGTCGACACTCAGCAAAACATCAACAAAGTTCAAGTACAAGTGTCGACACTGGGAGGCTGTGTCGACACTCAGCAAACTTCAACAGAGTTTAAGTACATGTGTCGACAAAAAGGAGATGTGTTGACACACAGCAAAAGTCTCAACACATGAAGAATGTGTCGACACAAAGGAGATGTGTCGACACTCAGCAAAAGGTTGAACACAGAAGGCATGTGTCGATACAAAGAAGATGTGTCGACACTTAGCAAGTATCAACACAAGAGGATGTGTCGACACAAAGGAGTTGTGTCGACACTTAGCAGAAATCAACTAAGTATTGAAGAAGAAGGACTTGTGTCGACACAAAGGATCTGTGTCGACACATTCTGAAGAAGCAATGTCGAGAAGTAATTTCTATAACACAAGGAGTTGTGTCGACACCATGAAGGCTAGTGTCGACACTTAGTCTACTTGTGTCGACACTTGGTCTATTTGTGTCGACACTTGAATACTATCTGTCTCGACACTTTCAGACAGTGACAGAGGTTTCAAGAAGTGACTGGATGACTTGACAGCTGCCATTTCAACCGGTCAACTGCTACTGTCAGAGATGTCAGAAGTTCGTTAGAAACCGGATCAGCCGGTCACCATGAAGAAAGCCTATATAAAGGCTTATTCCTTCAACAGAAGGCATTGAATTGAATCATATTGAAGCAATCAATGAAGTGAGAAACAACAAATCAGAAGAAGACCTTCAAGTGAAGATCTAAGAAGTTGGAGAGAAAAAGTTCCTTCTAAGAAGACAGCTATTGAACCAGGCTGATAAAGAAAGTTTCATATTGAGATCTGATTCTCAAGTCAGCAGTTGATTGAAGATCATCTGCCAAGATATTCAACCCTACTGTGTTCTAATTCAAGAAGCTTTGAAGAAAAGCCAAGGGAGGTTGATCTCAGCAAAGTTCTTTCAAGAACTCATCAAGAAGTCAGTCAACTCAACTTTCTCAATCAGAGTTGTGGTTATTAAGCCTTGTACTTTTTATTTTCTGTAGGATCCTAAGGGATCTGAGTTGTAAGCCTATATTTATAAAGGCTGAGTGGTAGGGCTTGTGTGCTTGAGTGTAGGAGATACATTTCTCTGAGTGTAGGCCTTGTTGAAGGCTGAGTGTAGGCCTTGTTGAAGGGTGAGTGTAGGTCTTGGTGAAGACTGAGTGGTAGGGTTTTGTGCCTGAGTTGTAGGAGTGTGATCACTCAGAGTTGTAGGAACCTATTTGGGGTTCTGAGCTGTAAGATTTGTGGATCTGAGAAGTAGTGGAGAAGTTAGGCCGAATCTAGTACACTACTAGATAGGCGAAGGGGGAAAGTGGATGTACCCAGACCTTGGGGAACCACTATAAATCTGTGTGTTCTCTGTGTGTGCTTTATTCTGTGATTGTTGTGGTGTATATGCTGTATTGCTGTGAAGAATTGCATATAATTCTGTGGTTCTGCCTTTAAAGTTTCAAAAGATTAAGTGCACCTATTCACCCCCCTTCTAGGTGTTTAGGCACTAGTTCTTTCAAGTGGTATCAGAGCCAGGTTACTCAAAAAGGACATAACAGTCTGAGTACAAGATCCTGTAGGCAGAATCAGTAAAATCAAGAATCAAGAAAATTGGTTCAACTGAGAATCACAAAGAGCTAGGATCCATGAAGTTGTCAATCTGCAGAAAGGAGATCTTTGGCATTTGGAATGAAAGGGTTAGACTTTTTATGGAAGCCTCAGATCCAATAATATATATTACTGTTAAAGAAGGGCCATATGTGCCAATGAAAGTATCAGTGATAAATGTCAATCAGAGAACTCTCAAAGACTATTCAGAAATGACCAAGGATGAAATAATTCTGGCCACTATGGACAAGAGGGCCCAGAATATTATTGTAAGTGCAATTGATGATGCCATATTTCAGAATCTGATTCATTGTAAAACATCAAAAGAAATGTGGGACACACTGATAGTTTACATGGAGGGATCTGAAGAAGTTAGACAAGACAGGAAGTCTTTGTTAAACCAAGAGTATGAAAGCTTCAGACAAGGTAGGTCTGATAGCATAATTGAGTGCTACAAGAAATTCTATAGGATAGTCAATGAATTGATATCCTATGAAAGAGAGTTCAGCAATTATGAATTGAATGATAAGTTCTTGAGATCCCTGACTAAGGACTGGGATACCAAGATTTGTGCCATAAGGGAAATGGCCAAATTAGCAGATATACCTCCTCCAACATTGTTTGGAAAACTGTTATCTTATGAGATGCAGTTAATGGTAAGGAAGGAGGAAGAGAAGACTACCAGATTGGAGCACAAAGAAAGAGCTGTGGCTTTCAAGACTGAAGCAACTAGGAAATATAAAAGTAAGTCTCCATCTCCACCTCAAAAAGTTGCTAAGGCTGACACAGATGAGTCAGAAAGCAAGAATTCTGAAAGCAGTGAGAGTGATGAAGACTTTGCAGCTTTCACCAAACATTTTCAGAAGTCTCTAAAGAAGAAACAGTGGAGGTCTAAGCCATCCACTTCACAGAAGTCATCAAAGAATGAAAGAAGAAAGTCCAAGCCAAGTAAAACTACATCCTCAAAGATAGTTTGCTATTGTTGCAATAGACAAGGACATGTAGTTGCTGATTGTCCAGAAAAGAGGAAAGAGTCAACAGACAAGAAGAAGACTCAGTTCAAGGGCAAAAAGGAAAGATCCTTTGTTGCTAAGAAGGATAAAAGTCTGTCTGATATGTCATCTTCAGAAACTGATTCATAAGGTGAAGCTTATATTGGACTGTTTGCTGAAGAAGAGGAAGATGAGTTCATACAATTAATGAACTCAATATATGAGCATGAGGACAATCAGTGTCAGGGACTGATGGCCTTATCAGAAGGAGATAAAATCCAGGATCAGCCTGGACCAAGTCAGGTACAAAATTGTTCTGCTAGTTCAATTTCTAGTACTGAGTCAGATTCAGATACATCAGCATCAAGTGATGTTAGTGGATCTGAATCTGAAGGAGATATTCATCAGTTGATTGATGAATATAGAGTAGTGTTGCAGGCTTTGAAGAAAAGCAAACTCTTGGCCAAAACTCAGGCTAAGGAGATTACCATTCTTAAAGTTGTTGTAACAGATTTTGACAAGTTGCTTGATCAGAAATTAAATGAAATAGCCAGACTGAAGCACATTACTGTTATTCAGATGGGGACTATAACATTTAAAAATGATCAAATTAGAAATCTAGAGATTAGTCTTCAGAAAGAGAGAGATATTGTAGCCAGTTTTTCTAAACCAAAATCTCTTCTACCTTTGATAGATGAGTTCATTCCTCATAAGGGTAAAACTGGATTGGGGTTTACAAAACCTGCCTGGACAGTAAAGTCCAAGTCTAAGGGCAAAGCCCCAGTACTCAACAAGAAGCCTGTTGTAGATAAAACAGCCAGGGTTATACCTAAACAAAGGTACAACAGATTTGAGTGCTGGTGTTGTGGAAAGATAGGCCACTTTGCCATAGATTGTTGGCACAATTTTAGTGCCAAGGTGAGTAGCAAACTGCCTGCTAGAAAAGCTACAGGTGGTTTTGTTAAGAGTCATACTAACTTGCACCAAGGACCCAAGAATTATTTGGGTTCTAAGGTTAAGTAATCTGTTTTGCAGGTGAGTCCAAGTGGTCATGCCCCAATAAGTTACTTGGATAGTGGATGTTCCAGACACATGACTGGAACTAGGAGATTGCTGAAGGACTATACACCAATCAAGGATGGTCCTAAAGTCACCTTTGGTGGTTCTGAAAAAGGAATCATCAAAGGCTTTGGTAACATTTCTAGCAACCTTATTATAATTACTCAAGTGGCTTATGTTAAAGGTTTGAAACACAACCTAATTAGTATAAGTCAGCTGAGTGATGTAGGATATGACATCTCATTTGTCAAAGATGGTTATTATATCAGTAGGTCTAGTGATCAAAAGATCATTTTGACTGGATATAGGAAGAGAAATGTATATTGTCTAGACATTTTGTGTGAGAACATTACTTCTCCTATTTGTCTTGTAGCTGATGAAAGAGTCTCACATTGTGTTAAATGGAACAAGAGGCTGGCTCATCTTAACTACAAGACAATTGGCCAACTCTTTAGCAAAGAGTTAGTGAGAAATGGTTCTCAGGTTAAGTGTATAAAGGATGAGATATGCTCAGCTTGTCAAAAGGGCAAGCAGACCAAATCCACCTTTAATAGCATTGAGAACAAAGATGTTGTGAGGTGCCTATACCTCTTGCATATGGATCTTTTTGGTCGTATGCCAGTTCATAGCCTAGGTAGGAAGGTCTACACATTTGTGGTTGTAGATGACTACTCAAGGTTTTCCTGGGTATTCTTCCTAAGGCAAAAATCTGAAACACCTAGTATCTTTTATAGTTTTGTCAAACAAATTCTGAATGAGTTAGATAGTACAGTGGTCAAAATAAGAAGTGACCATGGTACTGAATTCCAATCTGATAGTATGACAAAGCTATGTGAAGAGTTTGGGATATTTCAGGAATTTTCCTCACCAAGAACACCTCAGCAAAATGCTATTGCTGAAAGGAAAAATAGAACCTTGATAGAGGCTGGTAGAACCCTACTGAGTGACACATCTCTTCCAGAATATTTCTGGGCTGAGGCAGTTAATACTGCATGTCATGTAATTAATAGGGCTACTATCACCAAGAGCCACAATAAGACCCCCTATGAGATTGTGAAAGGCAGAAAACCAAATCTATCCTATTTCAGGATCTTTGGTTGTAAATGCTATATACTTAACAATGGTAAGTCTTATTTAACTAAGTTTGTTGCCAAATCCCAAGAGGGGATCTTTGTTGGGTACAACAACAACAGTAAGGCTTATAGGATCTACAACTTGACTATTCAAGTTGTAGAAGAGTCAGTACATGTAGTGTTTGATGAAGCAAGACTCATTAACAATGAATTGTCTAGAAGTGTTTGCAGCTCCACAGGTGTGACTGAGAAGATGGACAAGCTTACTATTGAAGAAGGTCCTTCTACAAGTCAGCAAGTAGAAGATAGTGGCTGCTATCCAGGGGGAGTACAAGATACTCCTGTTGCTGAAGAAGACCAAGAGGAGCTGCTGAATGAAGAAGCTGAAGGTGTACATCCAGAAGACAGACTGCCTCCAGCAAATAGGCATTTAAAAGATCATTCAGCAAATCAAATTATTGGAGATCTCAGATAAGGGGTACAAACAAGGAGCAGGAATCTAAGTTCAGTTCTCTACTCCAGCTTTCTATCCCAGGTGGAGCCAAAGAAATTTGAAGAAACTATCCTAGACCCTCATTGGATTGAGGCAATGCAAGAGGAGCTGAACCAGTTCAAAAGATGCAAAGTCTGGGAGCTAGTTCCTAAACCAAAGGATCACAACATAATTGGAACTAAGTGGATCTTTAGGAATAAGCTGGATCAAAATAGAGTAATTATAAAGAACAAAGCTAGACTAGTAGCTAAAGGATATAGGCAGGAAGAAGGTATTGATTTTGATCAAACCTTTGCTCCAGTAGCCAGACTAGAAGCAATAAGGATGTTCCTTGCCTATGCAACATTCCAAGGGTTCAAGGTATACCAAATGGATGTTAAGTCAGCTTTTCTGAATGGAAATCTGAAGGAATAAGTCTATGTAGAACAGCCATCAGGTTTTGTTGATTCTACTAAACCTAATTATGTTTATAGACTTAGGAAGGCTTTGTATAGGTTAAAACAAGCCCCTAGGGCTTGATATGAAACACTGTCTAGTTTTCTCATTGAGAATAAATTCACAAGGGGGAAAATAGACAAGACTCTATTCCTTAGGTAATCCAGAGGTAAGATTATCTTAGTCCAAATATATGTAGATGACATCATATTTGGGTCTACAGAAAGTTGTCTTTGCAGAAAGTTTGCAAAACTAATGCAATGACAGTTTGAAATGAGCAGTATGGGGGAACTTAAGTTCTTATTGGGTCTCCAAGTTAGACAGACTGAGGATGGTTTATCCATATGCCAGTCTAAGTTCACCCTAGAATTGATAAGGAAGTATGGTATGGAATCATCCACTACCATGAAAACTCCTATGGGGTCAAGTATGTCACTATGCAAAGATGATGCAGGGAAACCTGTAGATGAAACTTTGTATAGAGGGATAGTTGGCTCACTACTATATTTGACTACAAGTAGACCAGATATCATGTATGCTACATGTGTTTGTGCAAGGTACCAAGCTTGCCCTAAAGAATCTCACTTGACAGCAGTCAAAAGAATTTTGAGATATCTTAAGGGCACTCCTAATCTAGGCCTTTGGTACGCTAGGAATGGAGATTTTGAACTGACAGGCTATTCAAATGCAGATTTTGCAGGCTGCAAAGAAGATAGGAAAAGTACAACAGGTACCTGTCAATTCCTAGGTGGAAGGCTGATATCATGGAGTGGCAAGAAACAAATAAGTGTGGCTATCTCCACAGCAGAATCAGAGTATGTTGCTGCAGGAAGTTGCTGTGCTCAACTTCTATGGATTCAACATCAGCTAGAAGATTATGGTATTCAGGTAAGTAGAACACCTTTATTTTGTGATTCTACAAGTGCTATTTCTATTGCAAATAATCCTGTCTCCCATAGTAGGACTAAGCACATAGAAATAAAATACCATTTTCTAAGAGAACATGTGGAAAAAAGAGATATTTCACTAGAGTATATTAATACAGATAATCAGCTAGCTGACATGTATACTAAGCCCTTAGATGAAACCAAATTCAATAAATTTAAAATTTAATTAGGGATGATAAACTTAGAATAAGTTTTCAAAATTGGCTAAGTAAAATGGTGTCGACACACAGAGTTGTCTGTGTCGACACATAGAAGTGGTGTCGACATTTCAGAGAAATGGTGTCGACACATCTAGGAAGTCTGTGTTGACACTTCAGAGAATTTGTGTCGACACATGCAGTGTAGGTGTCGACACATCCAAGGTGGTGTCGACACTTAGGCTTTACACATAATTAGTCTAGTAAAGTCTCGACTAAGTGTCGAGCTGAGTGGTGTCGACACATATACAAGTGTCGACACATATATTATGTCGACTATACTTGTGTCGACACATAGTTGTCGAGACATTATAAGTAAGTGTCGACACTTTTTAACAGTGTCGACACAATTTAAGTATTTTGACGCGCCCTTTCATCTTCGATTCTAGAAAGGTATAAATAGGTTTTCGCCATTGTTTGTCGACACGCTCACCAAAGTTTCGAGACCAAACTTGTGTGTCCATATCTCTCTTCTCTAAATTCAAATTTATTCAAACCCTAATGGCGCCCAAGCTAGAAGAGAATGTTAATGAAGGTTATGAACTCGTGCGGTGTGCCTTTGATGACGCGGAACCTGAAATCAAAGGTGTGGTAACCCTAATTGCCGACACTGGACTGGAATATCTTGTTTCTGAACCAATCAAGATCTGGAAGAAGGAGGTCCTAGAATTTTTGAGTGCAGCTTCAGTTGATGATACTGGACTCAAGATTAAATCCAGAGTTCATGGAACCAAAGTCAAGGTCACACCAAAAAGTCTGAGGAAGATACTTCAACTACCAAGAACAAAGGAGGAAGAAGATGTCTCTGCTTCTAAGACTAGAGAAAAATTGAGATGGTGTGGACTGGATTCAAACCTGAAGATTGGATCATTGTTCAACAGGAAAGGGATGAACATCCAAGGAAAATTCTTGTCTGAAATAGTTGGCAAAGTCATCCTGAGCAAACCTGGAGGACATGACAGAATTTCAGCACATATGTTTAGTTTGATGACAAGGATTATCTTCAAACTAGATACTGATTGATCTGCAGTTATGTTTGATAAGATAAAATAAAGCATGAAGAAGCCCAATCTGGGTAGAATACTAAGTCTTTACCTAGCTGGTAGCATACCAGATGTGATGAACCAAGCTGCAGGTTCCAAAATAAAACACATGAGGAGAATGGATTTGAGAATCTTCTCTAGGTGGGATAGAGTATTGATCAAAGAACTGCCATCTCTAGTAAAGGACACACCCCAGAAGAAGAAGAAGAAAACAGCCACTGTGACTCAAGAATCCTCTAGCAGCTCTGAAGAGCAAGTAGTGTTTACTCCTGATGATGAAGAGACAAGAAATGCTGGACAGTCTCCAACAAGACATGAAGAAGCACAGAGGCAGGGGGAGCTACCACCAGCATGCCCAATTCACCTGGATTCACTCCAGGGGGAGCCTCTACTTATGGAAGAGCCAACTCCACTAGAGAGTGAAAGGGCTACTCAAACCATCCTAGAGGTAATCACTGAAATTAATCAATTAGATTTCACTATTGAGGAAGAAGTTTTGTCTGATTCATTACCTAATGTTCATCAGCAAACACAGTTACCACCTCAAGCACAAGATGTTGTCATGGAGGACACATCTGTTGCAGATAATGTGATTGATGAGATAAGAGATTCTCCATCCCTTCCTCAACAGGAATTTACATTAGAAGAGCTATTCCCTGATCTTATACAAACAGATTTTGAGAAAGAGAAAGCTGCTGCTGAGGGGGAGGAGATCACTATTGAGGGGGAGCATATGGAGAATATAAAGGAAACTGCTATACAAGAGACAGAGAAGCCAAAGGATGCTGAAGAACCACAAAGGACTGAGAAGAATTCTCATCCTAGTCCTAATGAAAGAGTTGATATTGCTAGCACTTCTGCATCAGAAGATAAAGAAACTGCTAGAGCCAAGAAGAGAAAGTTCCAAGTCTTCAAAAGAAGGAGGCAGAACTATAAGAAAGCCCTACAGACCATTGCTCCACCACCTGCCCCATCTACTGACTATAGTTCACTGATGGTGGCTTTACAGATCAAGCTAGATGAGCAAAGAAAGGCTTTGCAAACTTATATGGATGAAGGACATAAGTCACTACAATTTGATCTTGCACAAGATATAAAATCTATCAGATTTGAAGTAAATCTTAACAAGAAGGAAATGACTGACTGCTTCCATAAGGGAGGAAATGCAGTAGTCTATCTTGCCACACATCAAGAGAAAATAAAGACAAAACTTGATGAGCTAGAAGTGAAGTAAGGCTATGTTCTGGAAAATCAGATAAGGATGAATGATAATCTCACTGCTTCACATAATGCTATAGTAACTGAAATGAAGAATATGGCTACTGCTCAGACTACAGCAAATGCTACTGCCAAGGTTGAATTTGACAAATAATTGCAAGAGAGCCTAACTGCTGTTAAAAGTGCTATTGAAGACTCTCAGAAGGCAATTACTGACAAGCTCTAAAGATTAAAACCCTCTATAAAGATGGAGTAAACTATCTGAATGCACAAATAAGGTTTCAGAAAGATGATCTGAGGGATCACATTGAGAGAGAAGTCATAAAGGGGGAGAGGGTATTAGTCAAGGCAGGCTCTGATCATGCCAAGTGGATTTCAAATTCCATCAGAGCCGCCCTTGGATATCCCCCCTTATGTGATGATGACAATGTTGCAGAGTCTGTAATTAATCCTGCATACTTTGGAGGAGAGCAAGCTGAAGTGGCTCAAGTGATATACCCTCCACCAGACTTTGACATGATACATCAAGAGATACAGTCTATGTATAGCCCACCTGAGGGAAATCAGAATGTCATCATTGAGAAAGTGGTTCAGCATGTGCCAGAGCCAATACTGAAAGAACAAGAGGCTTTGCTAAAAGAATAAGAGACTCAATTGCCTGAGAAAAGATTCAGAGAGCAAGCTGAATTGAGACCTGATTTTGAACAATGGAGCCCCACTTCTAGGAATATCATTTTGACTGCATGGAAGCCTGCTAAGGACAATGTCCTGGATAGAGGCAAGTGGTATTCTGACCTGGAGTGGAGGAAGCATGAGAATAGGCAAGAGACCATTGTGCAATATAGAAGAAAGGCTAAACTGGGAAAGCTACCTCCTAATGCACAGGAGCCTAACAAGTATTTTCCCAAGCCTTATCACTATTTTGAAAGGCAGAAGATAAAGACTGAAGAGCAGAAAAAGAAAGATCTCAAAGGGAAGAAGCCTGCTGCTGCTGATGATACTGAAGCTCCAGTTCAAGCAAAGATTCAATCTGGAAAAGAGATTGTAATCAAGGAACTAGAGCAGCAATAGGATAACATTTTCTTTAGTTTACAAATTGTAATCATTTGTATTCAAATTCTATGTAAACTTTTGACTAATGAAGTTGTTGAAATTTGTAAGAACAATATTATATATACATTAATTGTTCTGAGATAACTATTTGTATATGTTCTGTTTATACATGTTTAAGTATTTACCCTGACATATTTTACTGTTTTACATCATACTGTGAATTTGTTATGTATGGTGTATATCATTGACTAAGGATTATGACTTCTCCAAATAGGGAGAGATTGTTGGGTACATTGGAATATATGTACCTGATTTGAAGAAGCCTCACCCTACTCAATGATATACATCAAGGTGTATTTGATGTGCTTTGAGTTTCTTTGTGCAGGTTAAGTAACTGCAGGTTTGCATGAAAAGTTTCTATGTCCATGTGTCGACACCTAGAAGAAAAGTGTCGACACTTAAGAAGGCTTGTGTCGACACCCAGAGAAGCAGTGTGGACACTTGGAGTAATTGTGTCGACACCAGGTATGCAGAGTCGACACCAGAAGGAAAGTGTCGACACATACAGGCAGTGTCGACACACAATGAAGAAAAGTCTAAAGAATCAGTGTCGACACTTAGAAGCAGTGTCGACACCCAGAGGAACTTTGTCGACATCAAAAGTGTCGACACTAGGAGGCTATGTCGACACTCAGCAAAACATCAACAAAGTTCAAGTACAAGTGTCGACACTAGGAGGCTGTGTCGACACTCAGCAAAACATCAACAAAGTTCAAGTACAAGTGTCGACACTAGGAGGCTGTGTCGACACTCATCAAACTTCAACAGAGTTTAAGTACATATGTCGACACAAAGGAGATGTGTCGACACACAGCAAAAGTCTCAACACATGAAGAATGTGTCGATACAAAGGAGATGTGTCGACACTCAGCAAAAGGTTCAACACAAAAGGCATGTGTCGACACAAAGAAGATGTGTCGACACTTAGCAAGTATCAACACAAGAGTATGTGTCGACACAAAGGAGTTGTGTCGACACTTAGTAGAAATCAACTAAGTATTGAAGAAGAAGGACTTGTGTCGACACACAGGATCTGTGTCGACACATTCTGAAGAAGCAGTGTCGAGAAGTAATTTCTACAACACAAGGAGTTGTGTCGACACCATGAAGGCTAGTGTCGAAACTTAGTCTACTTGTGTCGACACTTGGTCTATTTGTGTCGACACTTGAAGACTATCTGTCTCGACACTTTCAGACAGTGATAGAGGTTTCAATAAGTGACTGGATGACTTGACAGCTACCATTTCAACCGGTCAACTGCTACTGTCAGAGCTGTCAGAAGTTAGTTAGAAACCGGATCAGCCGGTCACCATGAAGAAAGCCTATATAAAGGCTTATTCCTTCAACAGAAGGAATTGAATTGAATCATATTGAAGCAATCAATGAAGTGAGAAACAACAAATCAGAAGAAGACCTTCAAGTGAAGATCTAAGAAGTTGGAGAGACAAAGCACCTTCTAAGAAGACATCAATTAAACCAGGCTGATAAAGAAAGTTTTAGATTGAGATCTGATTCTCAAGTCAGCAGTTGATTGAAGATCATCTGCCAAGAGATTCAACCCTACTGTGTTCTAATTCAAGAAGCTTTGAAGAAAAGCCAAGGGAGGTTGATCTCTGCAAAGTTCTTTCAAGAACTCATCAAGAAGCCAGTCAACTCAACTTTCTCAATCAGAGTTGTGGTTATTAATCCTTGTACTTTTTAATTTCTGTAGGATCCTAAGGGATCTGAGTTGTAAGCCTATATTTATAAAGGCTGAGTGGTAGGGCTTGTGTGCCTGAGTGTAGGAGATACATTTCTCTGAGTGTAGGCCTTGTTGAAGGCTGAGTGTAGGCCTTGTTGAAGGCTGAGTGTAGGTCTTGGTGAAAACTGAGTGGTAGGGCTTTGTGCCTGAGTTGTAGGAGTGGGATCACTCAGAGTTGTAGGAACCTATTTGGGGTTCTGAGCTGTAAGATCTGTGGATCTGAGAAGTAGTGGAGAAGTTAGGCCGAATCTAGTACACTACTAGATAGGCGAAGGGGGAAAGTGGATGTACCCAGACCTTGGGGAACCACTATAAAATCTGTGTGTTCTTTGTGTGTGCTTTATTCTGTGATTGATGTGGTGTATGTGCTGTATTGCTGTGAAGAATTGCATATAATTCTGTGGTTCTGCCTTTAAAGTTTAAAAAGATTAAGTGCACCTATTCACCCCCCCCCCTCTAGGTGTTTAGGCACTAGTTCTTTCATTCAGCCCGCCATTTTCTTAGGCGCTAGCCGATATGGAGAGCGTGACACAGGCATTGCACCTGGTATGAGCTCTATCGTAAAATCTATCTCCCGCTGCGGCGGGGCTCCAGGAAGATCGCTAGGGAACACATCCGGGTACTCTGATACCACTGAAATACTGTCCAACGCGGGCTTAGGCTTTGCAAACTCCACTAGTGTAAAGAATAGTTCTGCACCGACACGAACCGCCTTCACCACCTGGAGAGCATACATCAACATCTTGCTCGAACCCTTCAAGCCCGTGAAAGTCGTCTCATGACCTGCTCCCAGCTTGACTTCCTTGCTACCGCAATCAATATAGGCTCGCTGCTCCGAGAGCCAATCCATGCCAAATATAACGTCGAACTCCACCAACGGTAGTAACGACGCTTGCAGATCGAACTCTTGATTCCCAATTCGAATTTTCACTCCACAGATTCTATCCGTGCACATCGAACACCCATTGGGCAACAACACATCCAACTTGTCCTTCACCATCGAAGAAGATACTCCGATGTGCGATATGAATCCTTCGGACAAAAAGGAGTGTGAAGCTCCCGTGTTAAAGAGTGCTCTTGCCGGATACTCACAAATCAAAACAAATCCTAAGCAAGCAGTGGTAAGGTAACATGTGCATAGAAAATATTTAAAGAAATTAACTTTCTATAAATTTAAATTTTACCTGTCACCACATCCGCCTGTTTGATGGCCTCCTATTTGCCAAGATTATAAACCCTCGGTTGGGCCGAAGCATAATGGGACGCGGTTGACTCCACCGCCATGCCCTTCTCTTCATAAGTTGTTCCCGGCTTCCTTTCAGACTTGGGACGTCCGCTCCAACAGTTACAGGCAAAGTGCCCCGGCTTCCCACAAGTAAAACATGCAACCGGGGTCCGACCCGTAGTTGCCCCAGAAGCACCAGAAGACGGAGCTGGACCCGAAGTACTAGACTTCTTAAAGAACCTTTGATAGCCAGACTTTGAAGTAGTCGGCACTTTGAACCCAGACTTCTATCACCAACGCTTTTCTTTGCTTGTACATTCTTCATGTTATTCTCCAAGGGCCGGGCTGTGTTGACCAAGGTCAAGAAACCCTGCGTCATCGACCCCGAGAGTAGTAGCCTTAAATCATCTCTCAACCCTTCGTAGAATCGATTCGTCTTGCTCTCCTCATCCGCGATGGTGGAGCTAACATACCGACTCAATCAAGTAAACTCGTGGAGATATTTATCCACGCTACTCTCTCCTTGAACCAACTTCAGGTACTCGTTCTCCAACGCTGTCCTCTGAGCCGAAGGGAGGTACCTAGCCAAGAACAGTCTCGAGAACTCCTCCATCGAGACATCTGTAAGTTTCCTACCTCTCAATAGATGCAGCTCCAACCCTTCCCACCACAATCTCGCTTCACCGTTCAGATGGAACGTAGCAATGGTGGTCATTTGCCATTCTTCCATCTCCATTGCTGTCAAGACTCTCTTCACCCTGGAGAGCCAGTCTTCAGCTTGAGATGGGGTTCCTAACCCCGAGAATACCGGAGGATTAAAGCTCATGAAATGTTTGAGCTGTCTCTCGGTTGCCCTCCTCGGCACCAACGGTTCCTCTACTACCTGTTCCATCCTTCTTGGCTCTACCTCTGGAAGAGGTATCTGCTCCATCGCAGGAGCGGGTTGCGCATTAGTCATTGCAAACACTGCTTCGACAACCAATCATATGGTCTCAGCCGATGGAGGTGTTGCAGGAGCATCATTTGGTGCACTGCTAGCCTCAGAAACTCGATGTTCTGACGTCCAAGCACTGCTTCTGGTCACCTATATTGGTACAAAACACCGTTAAGCGACCAAACAAAATTGCAAACATCAATTATAGGAACACGCAGGTTCCCCAAACACGTGTATTTTCATTCCTAAGTGGACATTCATGGGTTCTTTTGTTGTTATAACGGTGACGCACACACATGTGCTCACCACCCCGTAAAAAAGAGTTGCCCACGAATTCATTTTAAGCCAGACCAAAACCAGTAGTCTGATACCAAATTGTTACACCCCCTATCCGTCGCATAGTATATAGCAGTAGATCCGGCCAAGGCCTGACGCCATATACTACAGACAGACCGGGTGGTTACTCAATGGAAACCATCCAGCCAATCATAACATCCTACACAGAGCATTCTAGCGGAAGGAGTTTAAATAGTTGCAATAAAAAGAACCCAGCAACAAGCATGAATGTCCACTAACAAGCCAAATAGGAATGAAGTACATACACAAGTACTGGCTTTAAGGCCTTACAAATGGTTTACTCTTGTTACATGTTTTCCATACCACGACACGCAGGCCGGTCTTACATGAACAAAAGCAAGTAAACACTCCAATTAGGCCTTCGAGGGCCGGCTTCGCAATTTGGGCTTTAGCCCACTATTGACCGCTTGGTCCAGCAGCAGCTGCAAGCAACAAACCACCGCACGGTGGCAAACAAAACCAACGGTCAGCAATGCTGACCAAATTATAACGATCCCGCCCCCAATTCGGGGCGGCGATGCTCCTTCCCTACACTTATTAGCATAACCAAGCAGTATATAAATATACATTTCATCTCATGCGTAGGCTCACATGGCCACACACCCAGTGCACCCAGGGCACATTCTCGGTGAACACGGTCAAAGCCCGCCGACTGACCACCATCCCCAGGACGGCCAAACAATGAGCAATTTGTCTTCTCGGCATGGGTTACGGTAATTTAAACCATAGACCGCCGAAGACCCTCATCTATGCCAACGAGTCTAATCCAAACGACATAGAATGGGTACGGTTCCATCTAACCCGTGGTCACATCGCAATGTTAATTTAAAATATATGCGCGGGTCAAACTTCTCCGAGTCCCGTTTCCATCACATACATCACATAACCCGGTTATGTTCAAGTTGGCTCCCAGGCCACCAAGTTGGCAAGATAACGCATCTGCCTAGTTTTCTGTGTGCACCTTAGGGTTAATCCACAAGGCTCCCGGTTGCAATCTACCACGTAGACAACCCGAAAAACAAACATTCTCACGAAGTCTTCTGCGGCATTTATGCAATGCAACATCACCGATCCAGACCAACATGTCCGGATAGGCTTCACACATCATGCCTATGTTCGTTCTCGATTATAGAGTCTACACAACGGGGACTTCACATATCTACCCGAAGGAACGCCTCAAACTCACCGCAAAATCGCGAGAGCGGGCTTCCTATGCAAAAGAAGTAGAGTTTCACATGCTCAAGTAGAGATCCGTTACCCGAGCGTTCTTCCTTGGCGCCATGGAAATTTAAGCGGATGAAAAGCACCACACTCTCTTTATCTTTGTAGATCCGAAGTCGGCTCGCGATTTGGAGCTCTAAAACTCCTCCAACGACTGGATCTAGACTTCTTCTTCCTCCTTTGCACTGCCTTCTCTCTAGAATTTAAACAGAGAACTTACGGCAAAAATAAGGGTTTTGAAACCCTGTACACTAGTATAACCCCTTTGGGAATAACCACAGCCGTCGGATCCCACAAAAGGGGATGCACGGACATGATCCAGGTCTGACCTGGACAAATGGGGTTAAACACCGCATGGCTCACCAATCCGGAGCAAGACACGTCCGCGGCCAATTAAATTGGGTCGGAACATTTAGTCAATTCCCGCCAAAACCTCTGTGTCGACACTCCGTGTCGACAGAGTTAAACACGCCACAATCGCCCCGCGCTCGACGATCGTCGATTCAAGATCGTCGACCGCTGCTAGATCATCAAACGGAATACTCTGGCCAAATCAGCGAACGCACGGCCCGATCGTCGAACACAGCGAAATCATCGAACAGAAATTGCTGGCCCGATCGTCAAACCCACGACCCGATCGTCGGCCGCAGAAAAACACAGATCGTCGACAGCAGAATTGTGACCAGATCGTCGACCGCTGCTCGACGATCGTCGAACCAAGATTTATGCCTGATCGATTTTCTAGAACTTTGAACTACCCCGACACGCCCTGGGACACGCCCGTGTCCAGGGCCGTGTTTGCTACTCGATGATCATCGAACCCAAAATCATCGAACACATGACCAAATCATCGAACCAGCTCGACACACCATGGGACACGCCCGTGTCCCAGACCGTGTTCCCCTGCCAAATTCCAAATTTGGTACAGAAATGTCACCCGTCGCTCTTTTGAGTTTCGGGGCATTACAAAGAGTAACTTCTGGCAATGTACCCACATGTCTATCTTGTTTAAAAAATTAATTTTAATAAAATAGGACTGATTTGGGAAAATGTATTTCACATTCATCGAAACATTTCGTACTTCTCTTAATTGATTTGGTGCACTGTTCATCTTCCGTGACTATTCGCATCATCGATTCATCTTCCTCACTTTTCAGTAAAATTTCATGGCTGCAAGAGGTACGAGAAATCTTTATGTAGGGGGAGAACTTGATCTAACAGGGTTTGCCACCGCCTCCGATGAATTCCGCAATATTCTTTTGATGCATGATGCCGCCAGACCTTCCTTTGCTCTGGAACATCCGTGCAAGGTACAAGATAGAGACGTTTTGGAATTTTTCCATCATGCAAAGCTCCGCCGAGAGGATATAATGATCAAAAGTTAGGTCAGGAGTCTATCTATCAAGGTTAATGCCTCCCTCCTCACCCAATTCGTGATGCTTCCAGAAGTTGTAGAGGCTGAACTTGTTGAAGATAATGACTTGACTACAACTCTACTATTATGCGGATTGCCGAGAGGAACTACAACTATCAAGAGAAAAGTCATGAATGATGAAGGCAAACACCTCGCTGATGTTATTGGAAAAGTTCTGTTATGCAAGATAGGTTCTCATGACTACCTCTACAATGACATGTTCAAGCTCATCTCCACAATCATATGCCAAAAGAGAATAGATTGGGGAGCAGTACTGTTTGGCATAATCAAAGAAAGCCTGCGTTCGCCAACTTTTGGCAGGATTCTGAGCCGTTACTTGAACTAGGTGGATAGGAACACGTTTGACATGATGAAAGGTATACCAATCCATCAACTCAAGAGGATTAACTCTTCAATCTTATCTAGATGGGAAAGGAGAATCCAAAGGCAAGGTGGACTTAGGGAAGTGCCCGAAGAAGAGGAAGAGTTTGTTCCTGATGATAGGATTCCTACTCTTACCCCCATAAAGCTCCAGATTAATCCGGTGCAGTAGTTGAGGGGGTGTCAGCTTCGAATCATGTGACTACTGATATTCTAGTGCATCCCACTATTCAAATTTCTACTGAGCCAGTTGTTCCAAATTCAGTTAATGTAGAGATAATTGTTCTAGACACAGGTGTAGCTGAGATAGTGATTGCTGTTGTAGTTCCAGATTCAGATGATGGTCTTGTTATTGCTGCTACTGAGATTGTTCCTGATGAGAATACTAAAGAGATAGTTGATGATGATGATTTGTATGCTGAATTTGATGACTTTGCTGAGGTAGAGATGACTGATCTTGATGTGGTTGCTGACAAGATTGTTGAGAGAGTTATATATATTGAGATTGGTGCTTCTGATGAGATTGTTGTTTATGAGAAAATGAATGTAAGTCTCCAGAGATTCATCCAGTAGAGGCTGAGGGGGAGCAGATTTATCATTTTGTACCCGTTCAAACTAAACTTCATAGATTCATCCGCAACCTAAATATAAGAATTGCTAAGATTCCGGGTGGGTCTCCTGTTAAGGGGTAGGACATCGTTGAATTATCTGATGAGGAAGAAAGGCTGAGGTACTTCCTCATGTCCTAGAGTCTCAAGATCCATCTTTATTGCTGAAAGCCCATTTATCTCCAGTGAAAGAGAGTCCTAGTGACTCTGAAGACATTGCTGATCTTCCCTCTCCTCCAAGAATATAGGTTGTAGACAGTCCAAGCTCAAGCACGGAAAATTTCTTGCTCAAATCTATTGAAATGATGATGGCCAAGCAACATGCACATTACGATAAATCACTAAAGAAAGTACTCACTAAAGTGAAAGAGTTGAACACAATATAAACAACGACCTTGCTGAAGTCAAGGTTCATTTTCATAAATTGGAAGCAAACTTGGACACTTGGTTAGTCTAAGGAGTGAAAGCTATAGTTCACACTATGATAAGGTTGAAGGAAAATTTTGATTTGGTTACAAATATTGATGAGAATGCTAAAACCGTTATTAGTACTCAGAACACAAGAATGAACTATTTTGATGAATAAATGTTATACTAAAATAATGAGATAACAAAATGCTATTCTTTCAGAAGTCAAAAAGGGAGAGGATGAACTTAAAGGTAAGGTGACTGTGATTCAAGACACATTAAAAGAACAGTTCAGGCTATCAACACCAACAATTATGACAATTTCAGTTAGCTACATAAAGAACTTTTTGGAGGTCTAGTAACTGCTTAAGTAAGAATGCAAGCAGCAGTACATGTCGATGTTCAACCTGCTCAAGAATATTCTCATTACTCGTCAAAAACTCAAGATCTTCCTCAAGACTTTTATCAATATGGAACAGATGCTGTTATTGCTAATTCAAAAACTAAGCCAGTTTAAGATATTCCTCAACCTACAACAAGTAAAATAAGGTTTGGAGAAGGCCCATTTTCTCATAGGTCTGATCATAACATGGAACTATTTGAAGTATGGAGCCTAATCTCCAAGGGGATCATTCTTGACACTTTCACACTAGTTGATATGGGAAATAAAGGCCGACTTAAACATTATAGAAGGGAAGAATGGCAGAAAATTAGGTAGCAAATGCTAAGAGAAGAATTCATTTTAGAAAATTCAAAAGAGATGATGCTAAATGCTCCTCTTGCGCCATCAATGTATTTTCAAAAGCCCAACGCTTATTTGACAGGCAGAATCAGAAGTCCCAGGTGAAACATGTCTGAAGTTTTTATGATTTTTTGATGTTGTGTGAAAAATGTTTGTCCCGATAGAACTTTTTATATATACATTAATATTTTGACTGAGATAGAACATTCTATTATTTGTGTTTATGTTCCTTTCTTATTCGTGTTTATGATTATTTTGTGTGCAATTCACCTTAGTATATAGGGTTTTGACTTTTTCAAATAGGGGGAGATTGTTGGGTATTGTATCCACAATGACCTTGATTTGAAGAAGTGCGACTTCAACTAAGATGAAATGAGTTTGTATTTGATGTTGTTTTATTAGACATGTGCTTGTAGGTTTTATTGCCTAGTACAAACCAATGTCAGGTTACAATGAGTCATGAAACACAAGATTATACATTATAATCCCTCATTGTGTAGGCCAATGTGTTGACTCATGTGTAGTCTCTCTATTGGATTGTATTTCTTTTACAAGTGCATTAGAATGTTCAAGAAAGGACAAGTTACTGGATTCAGATGGAACATAAAATTTTCCGAAGTAAAATTCGTCGAGTATAGTAGTGGATACTCGCCGAATTCGTCAGGTTTAATTATGAATGCTGATCAAATTTGTCATGTATACTTACTAACACTTGTTGAATTCGTTGTGTTTACTTGGAGAATAGTTTCACTAGACTTGGAAATTGGTTAAGTAAGACTCATCAAGTATCCTCAAGTATACTCGTTGAATTCATTGAGTGTACTCATTGACACTCATCTAATTCATCGAATATACCCGTCGATACACGTCGTATTCGTCGAGACTCACTAGAAAACTGTTGAGTTCTCGAATCTACTTTTCTTGATTTGTTCATGGGAAATCGTCAGATATCGAAGCCGATTCATCGAGTATATTCATGGATATACAATGATACTGGACAAATTGACTCAGAGAAATTTTTCCAAAATTCTGTTTGACGGGTTTCTATTTCGAGCCGATGACCATGTACAATATATGTCGACATTTCACTTTGGAAAGAATTTTTTAGCTATTAGAAGAAGGATTCCTTTAATACCGAGGGTGATTTTCCATCAACCCTAATCACTCTTCTGAACTTTGAAATCGTGAAATGATGCAGTTCTCTATCGCACCTACAACCATCAAAAATCTTTTTTGCGACCTAGCTTTGCACAATCGGAGATTCATTCGAAGTATTGATTTGACAGATCTCTTCTCCAGATTTCTCAAAGTTATTAGATCTCGTCGCATCAAAGATTTCAGATCAAGCGTTCAAGTTTCATTTTGAGTCTTCTTCTTTATCAAAAATCTCAAGATTTTCATTCCAAGGAAGAAGAAGATTGAATAATCTCAGATCTAAAGAAATAGATTGATTCTCAATTTAAAAGCGTTGTATAAACTATTTTGTACTTTTGTAGGAAGTTTATCTTTTGAGTTGTAGATCCTTGTGCTAGGATCGGGTTGTAGGCGAGTTTTGTTCTCCGAGTGTAGGAGAGGTTGTTCTCCGAGAAGTAGGAGTGGTGACTCTGAGTTGTAAGGTTTGTTTAAATCTGAGAAAGGTGAAGAAGCTAAATGTAGCCCTTCATGGTAGACAGGTGAGGCGGGACAGTGGACGTACCCAAATAGGGGAACCAATATAAACTCCTGTGTTTTGTCGTGTTTATTCTGTGTGCTTGCTCTTTATAATTATTAATCCGATTTTAGATATAGAACTCACATATTCACCCCCTTCTAGGTGATTTAGGTAGGTAACTAGACACTTTTATAACCCTTTCACAAAAGACCTTCTTTATATAAGAATTCATCATTAGAACCATCCTTGGTCTCCGCCACATTGCATTTCATTCTCTCATCAAGCTCCAAGGCCCGTCGAATTATGTCAGCAAGGTCATATTACACCTCCATCTAGTTCAAGCATGCATTTGTCCTTGTGCTTCTATTGACGTAAGAGATTCCAAAGAACTCGAAGTAACTGATTAGATGCTCATCATGCATCAAAATCCATTTGGCCTACGCGAAAGCCCGCCTACTCAATACCTCCACAATGACATTTCCCTTACCGGGAATGTAATGTTTCTTAAAGGTGTAGTACCCAAGGAACTCCATCTATCTCTGCTATCACATGTTCAAGTCCTTCTGATCGATCAGATACTTTAGGATCCTTTGGTCCGTAAAGATATCGATCTTCACACCATATAAGTAGAGCTACCAAAGCTTAAGAGCATATATCACGGCCACTAGCTCCAAGTCGTAGGCCGGATAATTCCTTTCACATTTAGTTGGTGAAAGCCATAAGCTATCACCTTCCCATACTGGAGTTGAATGCAACCTAAGCCACTCCCTAATGCATCACTATTGATTTCTTAGCCTTCCGTAGCACATGGCGAGAACAAAATGGGTTCCATGGTCAGACGACGTTTCAATTCCTCAAAAGCTTGTGTGCACGTCGGTGACAAAACAAACTTCTGATCCTTCCTTGTCAAGGTAGTGAGGGGTAACACTTTTTGTCTGAAATTCTCTACAAAGCATCGTAGTGTTCGATAAGACCCAGAAAACTCCAGACTTCCATCAACGTCGACAACACGGGCCACTCCCATATTGCAACTATCTTTGCCAGATCTACCAAAATTTCCACTCCACTAACCACATGATCAAGGAAGGCCACTGATGACAGCCAAAACTCACACTTCGAGAACTTGACATATAATTTACTCCTCCTCAGGGTCTCCAACATAGTGCTAAGTGATCCACATGATATTCCTTCGACTGAGAGTACACTAGGATATCATCAATGAAGAATATCACAAACTGGTCCAAATACTCTCTGAATGTTCTGTTCATTGAGTCCATAAATACCAAAGGCACATTCGTTAGGCCAAACAACTTAACCGTAAACTCGTAATTCCTATAACGCGTGTTGAACACCATTTTGGGAATGTCACTCTCCCTAATTCTCAACTAATAATAGTAGGACTTCAAATCCATCTTTGAGAACACTATAAATCCTACTAACTGATCAAACAGATCATTGATTATTGGAATCAGATACTTATTCTTCTCCGTCAGCTTGTTCAACTCTCGATAATCTATACCCAACCATAAGATTCTATCCTTTTTCTTTACGAAAAGGACCGGTGCACTACAAGGTGACAAACTTGTACGCACATAACCTTGATCTAGCAGTTCTTGAAGTTGCACTTTCAGTTTCGCCATCTCCTTTAGTGCTAAATGGTACGGAGAGCTTCAGACAAGCTTAGCACCTGACATTAGCTCAATACTGAAATCAATCTCTCGCTGAGGTGGAGCTCCAGTGAGATTTTCAGGGAATACGCCAACAACGTCCAATACTATAAGACCGCTAATCAAATCGGGTTTGGGCTTTGAAGCCTCTACTACTGTGAAGAATAACTTCAAACCTTTCCAAAATGTGTTGAAAGCCTTGAGAGCAGACATCAGTATCTTGTTCGATCCCTCATACCAGAGAAGGTAATTTCACGAGCATTATTTTGCCCCAACATGACCTCCTTAAGATTGCAATCAAAGCACACACATTGCTTTGGGATCCAGTCCATCCCAAAGATCACATCATATTCCAAAATGTGTAGTATCAACGCTTCCAAGTCAAGCTCTTGATTTTCTATTTGTCCCTTCATTACACAGTACCTATCCACGTGCATCTTGCACCCATTGGGCAACAACACTTCCAATCCATCTCTTGACATATAGGAATGCACTTCGATACGCAGAATGAAGTCCTCAGATGGAAAGGAGTGAGATGCTCGCTTGTCAAATAGCTCTCTCGCCTGGTTGTTACAAATTAGGATAAAGCTTAACATACACACCAAAACATCAAACAAAAGTACGTAAGGTATATAGTATATAAAATACAGAAGTTGTATAAGGCTCATACCTGTCACCACGTCACTTTGTTTAATAGCCTCCTACTGGCCAATATTATAGACTCTTGCTTGCACTAGCATATGATGAGATGTAGACGGCTCCGTTGCTTTCCCCTTCTTATCATATGATGCACCCGGCTTTCTATCAGACTTTGCAGGATGGATCTAGTAGTCTTGGCATAGTGTCCCGCTTTACTACAATTGTAACACGTATGCAGACCTTTCCCCATGACAGATCCAGAACCAGCAGAAGGAGCTGTTCTAGAAGACCTAGTCTTCTTATTCCACTTGCTGTAAAACTCAGACTTCAAAGAGCTCAGCACCTTGAACTATTGCTTTCTCACTGAGAGGTCCTTCTTACACTAGACACACTTCAAATCTCTCTCAAGGGATCGCGTAGTGTTAACCAAGGCAAGAAATCCTTGCATCATTGGACCTGCTAAAAGCAACCGCAAATCATCCTGCGGACCTTCATAAAACCGATTTGTCTTTCTCTCTTTGTTCTATAGGGAACATCCAACATACCTTCCCAGTCTAGTGAAGTCATGTAGGTACTTATCGACCGAATGGTCACCTTAAGTCAGCCTCAGAAACTGGTTTTCCAATGTAATACGTTGCACTAAAGGGACAAATTACGCCAGGAAAAGCCTTGAGAACTCATCCATTGAGACGTCCGTCAGTCGTCTCCTTGCTAACTGATGAGCTTCAATTTTATCCCACCACAACCTTGCCTCTCCATCCAATAAGAAAGTGGCCACGATGACCTTATGAGAATCCTCTGTCTCGGTAGCATTTAAGGTTCTCTTTATACGAGAGAGCCAGTCCTTAGCGTCAGATGGGAATTCAGAGCCCATAAATGATGGAGATTTGAAGCTCATGAGGTCCTTCAACTATTGGTCTAAAGACCTTCTTACTGCTAGTGGTTCCACTAACGTAACTAGCATCAGGGTCATCGCTGGGGCAGGAGGCTGCACTGCCTTCCTGGTTGGGAATTTATCATGCCAAACATGGCTTCATCTACCAACCTTATCATTTTTGCCAGAGGATGGGTTGTAGGTGCATTATTAGGTGCACTACTTTCTGCATAGCGTTGATTTTGAGACAGCTATGCACCACTCCTTGTCACCTATAATTGCATAACATGCAATTTAGTGACTAATAATCATGGAAAAAACAAACAAAGGAATACTAAGGTTCAACAAATAAAGTTTTTAACATGTTTCTTGTGTGTTTTTCATTCCAAAGTGGCCATTCGCCAGTGTTTTTAGGTTTTTATGATGATGCACACAAGTGTTCTTCACCCCTTAAGAGAATTCGACAACAAATTCAATGGACAATGAACCAACACCTATAAGCTGATACCAAATTGTAACACCCCTGCTCGTTCCAAATGATATAACAACGGGTCCAGTTGGGACCCCACGACATATTGAATGAATAAAATAAAAGGGTTACTAGATGATTATCAATCAAACCCTACACATAATGCATAACAGATTTATATGCTGATGAAGGCATTTAATAAACTTGAAACCAGAATGTCCACAACTCTTATAGGAATGAATAGGCATTTAATAAACTTGAAACCAGAATGTCCACAACTCTTATAGGAATGAATAACAACAAATAAAATGTCTTTCTATGGCTTAAGGCCTTACACACAACAAATTATTAACCTCAATATGGTTTCCACAAATTGGCACTCAGACTGGCAAAAAATGAAAACTAAAGAAAAAACTTCGGCCTTCGAGTGCCGACACAGCGATGGAAAAAAGGCAACGATCAGCAAGACATGACCAAATTATAATGACCCCACCCCTTTCTCGTTGTGGCGGTGCTTCTTCCCTGCAAGAAAATATCATGTTTACATATTAGGAGGAATGCGCAACTTAAGCACCATACATCACATACGTTGGAGCAACCATCCAGACATCTTGTGCACACAGGGCACATTAACATTATATCAGGTTTCTCCAATTCCCACCTTTTGACATTACACGCATACAACAATGCATAAAGCATGCCAACGGTCAACACCATGAGTCCACCACTATTCTCTGTCCTGGACTGGATGGTTCCACCTGAGCATTACTAGCCATAACTATAGCCTCGGCTCACCCCAATGCCAACGGCTTTTGCCACATACTTTAGGTCTATTTAGCCAAACAATATAGAGTAGGTATAGTTCAACTCTTTTTTGTTACTCAAATCATCATGCTAGTTAATGACAAAGATGCGGGTCAGCATCCCCTTTTTTGTATACGACATAACCAACGTTATGTTCCAAGGTTGGAACTCATGGCCACCGAAGCTGGCACTTATGGCACATAGCTCAACACGCTGATACAAAGTCTTCAAGAGACCGGATATGCACAAACATAACAAAAGCTACTCGTGAGCTAATGCTAATGATATAATGATCCAAAACAAACATTAGGGTGTTTCCTAGAGCCCATCTCCAGTACTAATTATCACAACCTGCATTTTCTCAACATTTAAGTTATATCAGAGTAAGAGAAAATACGCGCTGTGATGCCACGCCGTGCAGGGGATAACTGTAGGTGCTCAGGCAAAACTCTAAACTCTACAGTTTATAAGAAATCCATATGTGATTTTGTAAAAAGCAGTTTAAGTTTAGATGGTCATATCCATCGGCACAATGGATCAGCTAGTCCACGATAAAAGTATAGTTATACGCTGCGAAAATACTTTGATTATGTTGGATTAACATCCTACATGAGCATAAACATCCTCGAAGGACAACTCGCGGTATGAAAGACTCTAGATTAATTATATGTATAGAAATAGTCTTTACGTTAGTTAGAAAATAGCTTTTTAGTTTTACAAAGATGGCATGTATGTAATACTAGTAGTAATGCTTTTATAAGTTAAAATACCTAACATGCAACCTAGCACAAACATTCCCTAAGAGCAAGTAAATACAACCACAAAGTAGGCCAACTAGGCAGCTTAACAAATACATAGCTCATCAAAAGAAAACGCCCAATGGGCTTCAACATCTTGACACAAACCCACTAGAGAGCATGTATGTTTGTACTAACATGAAAGTAACAAAACAATAACTCACTACTGTGAGGAAAACCTCTGCAAAACAGCAGTCCACCAGCAAATTTCCAAACCTAGCCATTCACACGGCTACTACCCTAAACCTAAGGCATTCAAAGAAAGAACACCTCAGCAAAAAATACAAGTGGTAAAAGGAGAGATTAGACAACAATCAAGTAATAGTACAAGGGGTTACCAAACCCAATTATACGGAAAACCGACAACCTTAGCTGAATAAGAAGTAAAAGGGTAGCAGTAAAAGCTAACTTACCGACTCCAAGAGTAGGAAAATTGCAGCAAGTGCGATAAAAATCTATGCTTTAAGAAACATGAATATAAGTAAGTCAAGGTATCAGAAAATAGACTACCCATAGCCTTATAAGTAAATCACCGAGGAAATACCGACATCTGCAGTGTAGGGAACTGATGTCAGCTAATCGTGAATGGAATAAAAAGCGAACTAGCAATCCAACGAGGCAAGTATATCTGTCGAAATGTAGCTAGGGGACACAAGTGCTGTATTAAAATCCGGGAACTGTTGAGTAATCTTACTCACACGAAAACTATTATCTTATCGAGAGATTGTTTTAGGGCTTAAGAGAAAGCTAAATGCGATAAAGAAAAGAAATATTATGCTAAAAAGAGAAATGCTTGCGGTTAAATATATAGCTACTAAAGGCAATTACAACGAGGGTTTGAACTATGATAAAGAAAAGCACTCGATCGAGAATCACCACGGCTAAAGTTGATTAAAAAATGCGATAATAAACCCTAACTTAATAAGGTAAAGGACCTTGACCGTGGAGGTTCCATAAGCATGAACACATTTCTCTCGAAGTCGTGCCCACCCTAGTTTTGGATGGTCTGACCGAACTCTCATCCAAATCGGAGTCTGTTGGATCCATAGTAAGATTTGGGCTAGGTTCACTAACTTAGGATCATATGACCCACAATGTATAGCCAGGGTTATGATTATGTCCTAGAGTCTAGGCCAAGTCCTTAGAAGCAACACTGCATGGACCAACTATCTTCAAGACTGCCAGAGTCTCAAGACTTAGAGTTTTTCTAAAGACCAAGTAAAATGAGTTCGATGTTCGACGAACTCAGGTCGACGATAGTCGTGCTCAGCTCAACGATCTCAGAGTAAATTCTCTGAGCTGAGCTCGACGAACTTGGTACTCAGGACGACGAATTTTGGACACTATACTTCAACACTTCGAGATCAGAAAACATCTCTTCATTCTAAGTCCAGAGTCAGACTTTGGTTGACGAACTTGATTCTCAGCTAGACGAACTGTGACCACAATAGCTAGAGTTATCCAGCAGCTGTTAAGTGGAACTCAGCTCGATGAAACCAATTCTTAAGTCGACGAATTCTGGATACTTCACTTCAACACTTTCAATCAGAATCATCTCCAGTCGACGAAGTTACAATATCAGCTCGACGAACTTGAGACATAGAATAAGCAAGTCTGGATAATACAATTTTCTGCTCTCAGCTCGACGATCTTGGAACTCAGATCGACGAACAGAAGTCATCTGGTAGATGAACTCAGCAACTCAGCTCGACGAACTCTGGACTCATCTCGACGATTTCTGCCATCAGTTTGATGAATCCAGACTTAGTCATTTTTCCATCCTTCTGTCCCCATTCTACTGCAATAATTCCTGAGTAATTAGTGCTGTAATATTCTCTGAATATAACCATTAGAAGAGCATTGATTACTGTATTCTCCAGGATTATTGTCTGCCGTTTTTCCATGGGACAGTTGGGGAAATAATTCAATGATGTTTATTCTCTAGTCCGTCAGCATTGATTACAGAAGATTCAAAATTTCAAAAGACCATTTTTGACAGGAAATAAAAAAAAGATTTTTTCTTTCTTCTTCCTGCAAGAAGTGAGACAGACAGAAGACAGAATACAGAAGAACAAGAGAGATAGACACATAGAGAAAAATACAATCAGTCTGCTCTCAATTTATTATACAAGATTTCTGATACAGAAGAAGCCCTAGACCAGAACATCAGTCACTTTTGAAGAAGAAGAACAATCTATCAAATATCAAGAGTCTTCGTTCTTCATCTCTGTAGGACACTTCAAAGGACAACAAGAAATCCATCTGTCAAAGAAGTTCTTGGAGATTTCTCTGGTCAAGGCTGTACTATTGAAGGCCTACTCACCCTGTGCAAAGCTTCCCAGCCTGAACCCTTTTACATCTCAGGGGGAGCTTTGACAACATCACTGAATCCACATAGTCTTCTCATTGTGATTGAGAAAAGAAGACTGAGAAAAGAAGACTTTCATCACTCTCTCATCCCCACCTCTGTACAGGGTTTTAATTCCCTTCAGAATTATTCTGGTTCACAAGTCTCCTTCCAAAATACTTGAGGATTGGTTTTTGAGCACCTGATCAAAAGCTCATTGGTGTTAGGAACCTGATCAAAAATCTGAGTGGATTCCTGCTAGGGTGGTAGAAGAGTGAATGTACCCAAGTTTAGGGGAATCAATATCAATTCTTGTGTTGTCTGGATTGCTCTTTTCTTTTGTTTTTGTGTTGTGGATGTTTGTTAGGATTGCTATTTTATTTTGTTCCTGCTCTAGATTAAATTAGAAGAAAATTTTATAAACCCTGAATACTCTATTCACCACTCCTCTAGAGTATTTGTGATCTAACAGCTCACTTTTAATTGGTATCAGAGCAGGTTCCTTTGGTTGTACAAGCTAACCCTTGAACCAAAGATCCTTTGTTAGATCTAAATTTTATTTTTATTTCCATTTAGATTTATATACACAGCTATGGCACAGAACAAGCGCTATACAAGCACCAGACCTCCAGTTTGCAACCTAAATAGGTTTGCCATCTGGAAGGCAAGAATCAAATTGTACATGAACTCTATTGATGAAGATATCTACAATTCCATCTTGACAAGTCCTCCTCAAGCCACTGCATCTACCTCTACAGCAACATCTTCAAGCACAACTGCAGTTCCACCAACTGAGTGGACTGAGGCCCAGAAGAAAGCAAAGATTGTTGATGCCAAGGCAATGAACATACTGGCACAGACTATGTCAGATGAGATCTTCCAAAAGGTTGCTGAATGCACTTCAGCCAAAGCCATCTGGGATTCCCTAAACCAAATGGCGGCTGGATCAGTAGATGAGAGGAAAGATAGAAGATCAAACCTCATCACACAATATGAAAACTTCAAAAAGGATGAAGCAGAAACAGTTGAAGTGATGTACAACAGGCTTAGCTCCATCATCAGTGAGCTAAGGACCTTAGATAAATAAATCACCTTGAATGAAGTAAATGACAAGATCCTTATGTGCTTCCCAAGCTCATGGGATTCAAGGATCTGGCCCATCAAGGAGTCCAGCAGCCTAAATGAGATATCCACTAAATCTCTATTAGGCAAACTAAAGTCCTATGAACAGCTGATTAAATCCAGGGAGGCAGCTGAACAGAGAACACCCCCTCCAGCTAGAAAAGAACAAAGCATAGCATTCAAAGTTATTGATGATACAGAGACTCCCTCAACAAATGAAGAACTGATGAGTTTATTTGCCAAAAGATTCTACAAAATGGCAAGAAAAGATTTCAGGAGGAAGTCATCAAGGCAGGATGACAAGCCTAGATATGATAAGACATCAACCAAAGAGGTTGTGTGTTTTGGATGCAGGAAGCCTGGGCACTTCATCTCTGAGTGTCCAGAGAATCAGAAGAAAGACAAGAGAATAAAGAAAGATAACAGGAGACAACACAATAGCAGGCTTTCTTCCAGCAAATACAAGAAGATGGAGAAGTGTTTTGTGGCTAAAACATGGAGTGAGATTGAAGAAGAATCAACATCTTCTAGCTCTAGTGAAGATGAGGAAGAGGCAAGGGCTAAGGAGGTCTGCCTCATGGAAATTGATGCATCCAGGAACCATTCAGAAGAAGAGGACTCAGACAATGAAGCAGTTTCAGATTCTGAAGCTGACAAGGTATTGTGTTCTTTTGATTACAGTTCTGATTCCTTCAAATTTGAATTCAAAACAATGTGTATAGATTTGATTAATTCAGAAAAGGAGATTAAAACTCTTAGGGAGAAACTAGGAATTTTAGAAAATGTAATCTCTGAAAATAATAGATTAAAAGATGAACTGTGTTTAGCCAATGAACAAATCATAATGTTGAAGATTGAGCTTAGTGAGGCTAAACAAATTGAGGAAACTCTCAATGGAAGAAGCCTCAAGGTGATGGACATCACAAGCACTGTTAATGCCAGACTTAATGGAAAACTAGGCTTGGGTGCTTCATCAAGTTTGCCCCCTATTCTCAAGAAGAACATCCTGACTACCCCCATCAAATCTATCTCTGCTAAGGGGAAAGAAAAGATAAACAATAAACAAAAAATAGAAAATATTCCCAATCAATGCTCCCATCAACATTCTTCTTCAACTTAAACACCCACTTGCAAGTCACTAGAGTAATGCCATCAACCTTTGGTATAAGGTCCCAGGTTTCATTCTTCTTGAGTGCAGCAATCTCTTCCTTCATGACATCATCCCACTCCTTGACTCTAATGGCCTCATTGAAGTTTGCAGGCTCTCGCTCATCCAGAGGACCTGCAAAGAAGCAGGAGACAAAACTCACTGCATTCCCATCATAGTAACGAGCAGGTGGCTTCACAACCCTCTTTGATCTCCGAAGAAGCTGTTCCTTGCTCACTACCTCTGTTGCTTCTTCAGGCTCAACTCCACCTCCAGGCAAGCATTGAGCAATGCTCCCCCTGCTTCCTGAGCCAGAAGCCTCAACACTAGAACTTGAAGTAACAGGAGTTGCTGGTGATACAGCAAGCTCCTCTTCTAGAACTTCATCAGCCACCTTCTGCTCTTCATCAACCTTGCTCTCGGTTAGCTCAACCGAGCCACCTCCATATGACGTCAGTTCGTAAGGACCACGTCTCTTGATACAACAAACTTCTTCGTCGCAGGATCCATGCATTTCCATCCCTTCTTCCGCTCATCATAGCCAACAAAGACAAGCTTCCTTGCCTTTGCATCCAGCTTGGTCCTTGAAGCATCCGGCACATGCACATAGCAAGTTGATCCGAACAACCGAAGGTGTTCCACACTAGGCTTCTCCTTCTGCAACATCTCAAAAGGAGTCTTCATGTTGATCGGGCTGAGTGGCATCTGATTGATGATATAAGAAGCACAAGACATCCCCTCTGCCCAGAAGGTTCTAGGAATGTCTTTCGCATGAAGCCAACATTTGCAAGTCTCCGTCAGATGATGGATCTACCACTCCGCTACTCCATTTTGTTGTGGAGTGTGAGCACAAGTAAGCTCTCTTTGGATCCCGTGCTTCTTGTAGAAGTTAGAAAACTCGGAGGAGACAAACTCACCACCATTTTCTGTTCTAAGCTTCTTAATCCGCAATCCAAGCTGGCCCTCTACCAAATCCTTGAACTCCACAAACAAACGGAAGGCTTCAGACTTCTCCTTCAAGAAATATACCCAAGTGTTTCTTGAGTAGTCATCAATCAGAACAGGCATGTATCTGCTCCCACTAAGGCTAGCAGTGGCAGTTGGTCCCATCAAGTCTCCATGGATGCACTCCAATGGTATCGTGCTCCTCGTTTGTGATTTATCAAACGGAAGGCGATAAGCCTTGCCGTACTGACATCCCGCGCAAACATGACCGTCGCCAAATGAAGATAGCTTAGGCAGGCCTCTTACAAGGCTTCTGTTAGCCATAGCCTTTAGCTTATCCATTCCTACATGCCCCAGCCTTTCATGTCATATAACAGTGCTATCGTTTGCTCTCATCCGATCAACATAAGAGTTAGTTGCAAGAACAAACAAGTTCTTCACTCTCCTCCCAACATGAGCAACATCAGCCTTAACCGCTGATACGTTGCGAAGGAACTTCACTTCTATTGGCCCAAATAGAACGTGATAACCTGCATCTACCGCATTGGTCACAGAGAAGAGGTTCTTTTTCATGCCCGGTACGTGATACACACTCCTTAATATGAGTGGCCCCATATCACTACCCAAAGACATAACCCCCTCTTTCGCTACTACATAAACAGTATTATCAGCAGTTATGATCGCTTCGTAACCTGAGTAAGCTTGCAAGGAATAGAACTTCGACTTGTCTCCGGTGAGGTGATGACCACACCCGAAGTCCCCGATCCACTCGTTGTTGAGGTCGACAACGGACAAAGCACAGACACAAGTGCCCATCAAGAAGGCTCCGCCACATCCAGCTACCTCACTCTTAGAGCAAGCTTCCTCTTTGCCTGCAGCATGCCCAGGCTGCAGTTTGACCTTGCAGTCATGATTGAAGTGTCCCCGCTGATGACACCTGTAGCACTTCAAGTTCTTCTTCCAATCCATCTTAGGAGCAGCTCTCCTCTCTGATTAATAAAAAGTTGAAGGCTCATTTTCCAACAGCAGTCTTCTTCTTCTTCCCTTCCCATCCCTTCTTCTTCTTGCCTGAGAAGATAGCTTCATTGCCTTCCTGATTGACATTGAATCCAGCCATCTGCCTTGCCAAACTTTCCTACGAAGCAAGTAGGTTCTCAAGCTCCAGCAGAGATGGCTGAGTAGCCCAGCCTTGAACAAATATCACAAAGGCAACATACTCCTTCCACAAGTGACAGATTATGTGCCTTTTCATCTTAGCCTTAGAGATAGGCTCATCAAGATCAAGTGCTGATAGCTCAGCACACAAGCTCTTTATCTTCAGAAAGAATTTGGAAATCGTCAGGTCTCCTTGAGTTGTCCTAGCCAACTCATTCTCCAGAAACTGAAGTCTTGCTACATTCTTCCGATTGAACAACTCATCAATAGTTGTCCAAATATCAGCAGCAGACTCACATCCAATGATGTGATCAAATAGTTCTGGCGACACAGCTCTCTTGAGAACAAACTCCCCCTTTGCATTTGTTTTTCTCCAGAGCCTCACCTGCTCAAAAGTACCAAAAGCAGCAGTCACTTCCTATCTGTCGTCACCACCGACGACCTCCCATAGCTCCTCGCCCAGAAGATAACTCATGACTTCCACTTCTTAAAGTTAGTCGACATTAAGAGTTCAATACCAAGACCTCTTGCGTAGCTTACTTCCATTGCAACAACCTTTGGCTAAGCTTCCAGAACCACAGAGCAACAACAGAGCAATAACAACCGTTGATCACTGCTCAAGTAATTGAACCTCGCTCTGATACCATGTTGAATTTTCTCAAAGTGATCAGCAAGATAGACTAAAGCCAAATGAATATTCTCAGCACTATCCAGTTAACACCTTGATCATGCAGAAGCCCAAAGAGCAAGCTTAACACGAAAAGCAAATGGAAGAACAAGCAGATCTTATATTCATTAACACCTCATTACAGGGAGAGGTATACATAGCGAGACATGTTTTTGCTAGTACACAAGCTACAAACAGAAAGCAAAACTAGCCGGGCGGACAGCACTAGAAACCGCCGAGACTGCCAAGGTCGCCAAAGCCGCCCGAACTGCTGCTGCTACAAGCCGAATAGCACACGGAGTCCGCCGAGACTACGAAGTCGCACAGACACACCATTATTCACTGCCTGCTGATGAATTTAAGAACAGACTGCCTACTCGCCTGAGACCGGCAGATAGGTTATTGGAACTTGGAAAAGCTAAAACATAAAACCACTGACAAGCCGCAGAAGCGACCAGCTGAGACCGTAGAGACTATACACTTCAATGTACTTGACCAAAGTCAAAGCCAAACTCCTGGCTCCTTGAAGCTAGCCGCGCGACCTGCACACAGCAAACTGCCAACTCCACTAAACCCGCGTGGATAGGGAAATCCAGATCCCAACAGAAGACCAAGCCCCACTTACTGTTCACTCAGTTACTGTAGACGTGCCGGTTGGGGGGGGGGTCTATTTATAAGTGAGGTGAGGAGTGTGGTCACCACCTAGTGAATAGAGTCACCACCCCAGCTCGCGCACTAGCAAAGACCCGTCCGCTTAGTCCGCATGGACTTAGCCGGATTGCAATAAAACCTGCCAGGAGCAATAACGAAGATGTTCACCAACAAGCGAACTCACATCAGTCCGCCCATAGTATGGGGACAAGGCACCAGTCCGTATAGCCCGCAAACACCTCACAAGGACAGCCACCACTACGACAGTCCGCGCACTATATGTGCGGAGAAGGAGGCAGTCCGTACAGCTCGAAAGCCAAGCCTCCATCCGCCATAAGTCCACGAACAACATGCAGTCCGACCGGTAAACAACGAACTCGGCGGATACCGCGGACACACTGAACTTGTCACTGAATGTGACCAAGTCTAGAAAACAACCAAGAGCAAGCGCAAGCACGGCGGACAAGGCCCAGTCCGCTTGCCCCAAAGTAGATCGCCAAACACCCCACCAAAAGGTAGAGCTCGCAAGCCCTACTCACACAGCTGCCAAGACAACAGCCACCTGCCGGACTTCAACACTAGTCCGCGCAGTCCTCCACAGCAGCTAACACCTGCTGCACCAATAGAGCTCAGCAAAGTCCATAGTCAAACTCCAAGGCCAGTCCGCAACAGCAGACACCGCAGACTCAACCAGTTGATGCTTAAGATCACGACAGTGAACCGGTCGCACAAGTAATATAAAATGATGGCTTTCCCAAGTATCGATCTCTCAAGGAACACAGTAAGGTGGAGTTAATTTCGAGGAGGACTTGAGATTGAAGTCCTTAGGTCGGAGGTAACGATGGGGGCTTTGATATTTGCGGAAAAAGAAAATAAAACACTATCAACTACTCCTATGGAATGCCGCTATGCGATGCTTCGCCAGGCGGGATGGAAGACTAGTCGGGCCACTATACACCGAATCGCTAGGCGGATGGGCGAGTAGGCTAGCGGATGAGGTGGTGAGAACGGCGGAATGAGGGTCGTGAGCACCTCTTCGCTACGCACACCACTAGCAATTGCTAGTGCGGCAAGGCTGGATGTATGGTGGATGAAATATGGCGCACCTCAAGTAAATATAACGAAAATACACAATCACATAGACATGATTACAGATAAACGTATATTACAATAAGCATCGCTTCATCAAATACAAAGATTTCAACTAAACTATCAACAATAAGAGAAGAAAAGTGTGCGAAATCGACCGAATCCGAAGTCTTGCTGAGGATTCACGGTTGGAGTCGTCGTGTTGTCAATCCGCGTCCGGGGTAGAGAAGGGCTGTCACCACATTCCAATGGCCCGTCTTCTTCGTGTCATGATCCGGTGGAGGATGGCACAACTTCTCCTAGCTTGGTGGAGAAAGCTAGGTCAAGATCTTCTTGAAGCTCAAAGATGAAGGAGGAGGCCGAGAGGAAGCTCCGGCTTGGATTTGGCGGTGAAAGCTTGCCCGGAGCACCTCCCTAGGGTGGAAGATGAAGGGGAACGGCGGAATCCCTCCTCGGAGACGAAAACGGCGGAGGAAAAAATGAGCGATCTCCGGATCTTTGGATTAGGGCGAGACCTGCACTATTTATACAAAAGTAGAAATGAACAATGCGCACGATCACAGGCGCACGACCAGTGGTCGTGCGCACTATGTCCTGTGGTCGTGCGCACTGGCATGGAATATCAGGAAGAAGAACTGGGATAATGCGCACGAGAAGTGGTGCACGACCAGTGGTCGTGCGCACTAAGTCCAATGATCGTGCGATTACCCAGACAGGACTCCAGAAATGAGGAATCAATGCACACGATCAGTGGAGCACGACCAGTGGTCGTGCGCAATATGTCCAGTGGTCGTGCGCTTGATTATGGAAAATGTAGAGTAGTGCGCACGATCAGGGGCGCACGACTAGTGGTCGTGCGCATTATATCCCATGATCGTGCGCAGTTACCCCTGTACCGAAAGGAAAAACCAATAACTATTCTGTGCAGACATTCCAGACAATCACAAAAGGGAGTACAAACTATAAAAATAACAAAATACACAACCACGGGCATAAATGTGCACTTCCTATATAAATAAAGATAAGATGAAATATATACGATAACGAACTAAAAGTGAAGTGCAAGCGAAGGAAAACAAGCCTAGATGAGTACGGAAATAGGTATAAAACATGGACTCATCAAACCCCCAAACTTAACTGTTTGCGCATCCCGAGCAAACAAAATCTAAGCAGATAGGGAAAATTACTAGCTAACAAAGAAATTGAAAAACAAAGTACCATGCGAAGTCGCATGCTCGCGTGCGTAAAAATACAATAGAGAAAATTTCTAAGTATGCAGGATAGTTTATATTTTTCACAATGCGTAACAACATTTTATTACTACTCAAAAATAGAATCACGGTGAATCAACCAGTCACACATAGGAAGAAAGTAGGCAGACCACTAAGGTGAGCTTTGCCAAAGATCGGGGCTCAGGATCACCTCCAAAGGAATCCACCAATGTCGGGGACCATACGCTTGCCCGTTCGCATTCTCTCCACGGCACTGGTTTGTTCACACACGAATCAGTAGGACTTTAGGTGAAGAGATGGGGCTTGGGTTTCAGTGAGGTAAACAAAGATATACAGGAAGACTATGCACCTAACCCAAATGAGCTAGTATAAAATAAATCCCTCTACTAAGCAAAATACACGCGGGTACACCACACCCCCAGACTTAATTTTTCAAAAATGGGTGTTTGTATCGCCTACTCCAAATACAATCTCCTTTCCAAAATGATTTTCAATTTAAACGTTTTCTTTTCACATTTTTTTTCTTTACGAATAAATTTTTTTTTGATATATTTTTTTTTGAATCCTATTTTGCTTGAACAATTTCAGCAAATAAAACTTTGGAGCACATCCACATATTCACATGGAATATCACCACATCACATCCCAAAATGAAAATGTCAAACTCTAAAGCTCAACTTGGGTGTGCGACTAGGATCGGCTTTGAGGCTTTGGTGAAATAAAGGTGGAGCTGAATCAAAATAATTGGTAGGCATAACGGGGTTAGCGAGGATAAGACATCAGGAACGGTACAAAGCTCACCCCTGCAGGTATTCTTGACAATATCGCATTGGTGGGGTTGTGATTCTTCGCATGGCGGGCCTGCTTCAGGTTTCCACGAGTCTTCTGGTATGCTCACAAGCTGAGCATTGGGTAACCTCTTCCCTTAGCTTTTTATGATTTTAATTTCTCTATTATATGCTGCTTTGTTTAGTTTAAGTCTGGGGGAGGGCTTGTTTTGTTACCTTTTGCTCGTGCACATCTCATGTGCATACTAGAAGCCTTTATAGTTTTATTTTGCTTAGTTCATTGCATCGCACACCACTGCACCCACATGAGCGCGTGCTTAGCTTTTTGCGTGCTGTGAGTTAAACTATTTTCTTCATTCTCATAACAAACACCGAATGCAATGCTCGACATTCATAACAACAATTATTTTTGTTCGTGATGGATCCTGATGCTGAGCGCCATATCCTTGACACTTTGCGCCGATCCATCGATGCCATTGCTGTTATGAATGCCGAGCATTGCATTCAGTGTTTGTTATGTCAAGGTGTGGGACACATGTTGAAGGATTGCCCTCGTTTGTGCAAGCCTTCTCCCTCTGAGGGCGTGTGCACAACAACCTCCCTTTCGCGGAAGACTGTTGTGGACAGTCCTACAAGGGTGTTGCCTGGCCCATACACTGACATAACGCACTTTGCTCATTCTTTACCCGTTGAGATTACTGAAGAATCTCTGGCCGCATACAGCTCTTTCATGGGTCCCTCGATCCCTTTTTACGAGCTTTCCTCGAGTGATGATGATCACTCTGGTGTTAGCCAACAAAAAGAGGAGCAGGAACTCATGGACGCTCCTGTATGGGACGATGAGATTGTTCCGGTCATTGACGGGGTGGCGTCAGTGAATGATTTTGCGATGGGGCCTGCTCATTCAGTGCTTGATTTTGAGAGCAGCCTTGCCCCTCCGCAATTTTTGCCGGATTGTGCTATTCCTCTTTCTTTTGAGTCGGTTGATGATGTTGTATTTGTTGATGATTCGGTGCCCGAGGTTGCGCCGAAGTGGGATGATGATTCCTCTATCTCCGACGGAGAAAGTGGATCTTCGAAACACTTTTACGCACCCCGGTGGGATGAGGAATATCCCCTTTCCGATGTGGAGGTTTGCACCTCCTTATTGGATGAGGTCGTTCCTCTTACCACCGCAGAGCTCGAGTTCTCGGATTCGCCTCGTTACGACTCATATGATACCGATGATGATCTCTGCTTGGATCCTGCTGGGAGTGAGACCGGGACCACTCCCCCTATTTCTGATTATTTTAGTTCTTCTTCTCCTTTATTTCTTGATCCCTCTTCTTTATCTGAGCCTATGCAGGTTGAATCTCCACAGGTAAGTTGGGTTGACGTTGAGCCTTGTGCTCAGGCTGTCGATGAGTGCATCCTCTTGTGTGAGGAGGTTCCTACCTCCTTCACAGTGGAAGCCCCTGTCGTCACCTTCGCCACCAGTGAACTTGTGGTGGACTAAACCTTGCTCGACAAGGATTTGTTTTGTGGTGAGATGAGTGAGGGCTAGGCCTCCTCCTCATCCTACTCCCTATTTCCTCTGCCTGCGAGGAGCAGGTATGATTATTTAGGCAGAGGGGTAACTGCTCTATCACCGTATCGGTACCCGTTACCGAAACGGATATTAGGCCAGTTACCTGTGCACTTTTTATTTCATAGGCCCATTAGCTAGAACTGTTTAGAATTTAATAAGTCGTGCTGGCATGATAATAACCCCAGTACTTATCTTTTATTTCCGGTATTTTTATTTTCATGTCTATTTTAATTTTAGCATTTTTTTGTATATTTTGTTTTGTTTTTGCGGAGCTCAACCCTGCAGGTATTCTTGACAACATCGCATTGGCGGGGTTGTGATTCTTCGTATGACGGGCCTGCTTCAGGTATCCACGCGTCTTCTGGTATGCTCACAAGCTGAGCATTGGGTAACCTCTTCCCTTAGCCTTTTATGATTTTAATTTCTCTATTATATGCTGCTTTGCTTAGTTTAAGTCTGGGGGAGAGCTAGTTTTGTTACCTTTTGCTCGTGCACATCTCATGTGCATACTAGAAGCCTTTATAGTTTTATTTTGCTTAGTTCATTGCATCGCACACCACTGCACCCACATGAGCGCGTGCTTAGCTTTTTGCGTGCTGCGAGTTAAACTCATTTCTTCGTTAGATTTGGGAAAATTATGGTGCTGGCTTAGGATTGTGAGACGGAGTAAAATGTTGGCCTTGTTGTATTTCTAGTCAACTGCTCTCGTCTTGTGTCGAAATTCGAGTAGATTTAATTTTTCTGTATGCTTTTAGTTTTATATTTTTCTAATTGCGTAAATACTTTTTATTCTACTCAAAAGTTGGTGAATCCGGTGTGAATCTGACGGTAGCTTAGGGATGTGTGTAGACGGCCGTTAGGTTCGTATTGATCGAGTCGGGAGGAGGGATAGTCTTTCTCGTTGGCTAAGAACTTGCCCCAAGCTATTCTTGAAGCATGGGTATAGGTTAGTCATGCATGAGCATGATGTAGGCCATCATTTTGGCCCGGTTGAGCTTTGTACCGTTCCTGACGTCTTATCCTCGCTAGACCCGTTGTGCCTACCCATTCTTTTGATTCAGCTCCACCTTTATTTCACCAAAGCCTCGAAGCCGATCCTAGTCGCACACCCAAGTTGAGCTTTAGAGTTTTACATATTCATTTTGGGATGTGATGTGGTGATATTCCATGTGAATATGTGGATGTGCTCCAAAGTTTTATTTGCTGAAATTGTTCAAGCAAAATAGGATTCGAAAAAAAAATATATCAAAAAAAATATATATTCGTAAAGAAAAAAAAAGTGAAAAGAAAAAGTTTAAATTGAAAATCATTTTGGAAATGAGATTGTATTTGTAGTAGGCAATACACACACCCATTTTTTAAAAATTAAGTCTGGGGTGTGGTGTTCCCGCGTGTATTTTGCTTAGTAGAGGGATTCATTTTATACTAGCTCATTTGGGTTAGGTGCATAGCCTTCCTGTATATCTTTATTTACCTCACCGAAACCCAAGCCCCATCTCTTCACCTAAAGCCCTACTGATTCATGTGTGAACCAAACCAGTGCCGTGGAGAGAATGCGAACGGGAAAGCGTATGGTCCCCGACATTGGTGGATTCCTTTGGAGGTGATCCTGAGCCCTGATCTTTGGCAAAGCTCACCTTAGTGGTCTGCCTACTTTCTTCCTATGTGTGACCGGTTGATTCACCGTGATTCTATTTTTGAGTAGTAATAAAATTTTGTTACGCATTGTGAAAAATATAAACTATCCTGCATACTTAGAAATTTTCTCTATTGTATTTTTACGCACGCGAGCATGCGACTTCGCATGGTACTTTGTTTTTCAATTTCTTTGTTAGCTAGTAATTTTCCCTATCTGCTTAGATTTTGTTTGCTCGGGACGCGCAAATAGTTAAGTTTGGGGGTGTGATGAGTCCATGTTTTATACCTATTTCCGGACTCATCTAGGCTTGTTTTCCTTCGCTTGCACTTCACTTTTAGTTCGTTATCGTATATATTTCATCTTATCTTTATTTATATAGGAAGTGCATATTTATGCCCGTGGTTGTGAATTTTGTTATTTTTATAGTTTGTACTCCCTTTTTTGATTGTCTGGAATGTCTGCACAGATTAGTGATTGGTTTTTTCCTTTCGGTACAGGGGTCGTGTGCGTGTTCCGGGATGGTTGTGAAACAGGAATACTGCACGCGATCTTGGGATATAATGCGCACGACCACTGGACGTGAGCCCCTGATCGTGCGCAATACTTTACGTTTTCCAGAATTAGCCTGGGGTAAGCGAATGACCACTGAACATATTGCGCACGACCACCGGTCGTGCGCCACTGATCGTGTGCATTGATTGCTCATTTCTGGAGTCCTGTCTGGGTAATCGCACGATCATTGGACTTAGTGCGCACGACCACTGGTCGTGCGCCACTTCTCGTGCGCATTATCCCAGTTCTTCTTCCTGATATTCCATGCCAGTGCGCACGAGCACAGGACATAGTGCGCACGACCACTAGTCGTGCGCCTGTGATTGTGAGCATTGTTCATTTCTGCTTTTGTATAAATAGTGCAGGTCTCGCCCTAATCCAAAGATCCGGAGATCGCTCATTTTCCTCCGCCGTTTCTGCCTTCTCCACCGTTCCCCTTCATCTTCCACCCTAGGGAGGTGCTCCGGGCAAGCTTTCACCGCAAAATCCGAGGCAGAGCTTCCTCTCGGCCTCCTCCATCATCTCTTGGATTCATTTCAAGTTTCAACGCCATAGCCATCAAGTAAAGGGAAGCTTTCAACTTTCGTCCGCTGTCGTGAGACGAAGAAGACGGGCCATTGGAAGGTGGTGACAGCCCTTCTCTATCCTGGACGCAGTTGAGGACCAAGCTTGGACGCGGAATGACAACCCGACGATTCCAACCGTGAATCCTCAGCAAGACTTCGGATTCGGTCGATCTCTTGACTTGTTCTTCCCTTATTGTTGTTTATGTGTTGTTGTAAATCTTATTTATAGATGATGTATGCTTATTTGTAAAATGATTTTATACGTAAGATCACGGCAGTGAACCCAAGTATAGACCGCCATACGAAGAATCACAACCCCGCCAATGCGATGTTGTCAAGAATACCTGCAGGGGTGAGCTCCGCAAAAAAAAACAAAATATACAAAAAGAAATGCTAAAATTAAAATAGACATGAAAATAAAAATGCAGGAAATAAAAGATAAGTACTGGGGTTATTGTCATCCCAGCACGACTTATTCAGCTACGAAAAGGTTCTAGCTAATGGGCCTATGAAAAGAAAAATGCACAACTAACTGGCCTAATATCCATTTCAGTAACGGGTACCGATACGGTGATGGAGCAGTTACCCCTCTACCTAAATAATAATACCCGCTCCACGCAGGCAGAGGAAATAGGAAGTAGGATGAGGAGGAGGCCTGGTCCTCACTCATCTTACCACAAAACAAATCCTTGCCTAGCAAGGTATCGTCTATCACAGGCCCGCAGGAGGCGATGGCAATAACATGAGCACAAAGCTCATCGTCATCCCAACGTAGCTGTGGAGACTCATCCTGCATAGGCTCAGATAAAGAAGGGGGATCAAGTAATAAAAGAGAAGAAGAACTAAAATAATCAGAAATAGGGAGAGTGATCCCGGTATCACTCTCAGCAGGATCCAAGAAGAGATCATCATCGGTATCATACGAGTCGTACCGAGGGGAATCCGAGAACTCGAGGTCCGCGGTGGTAAGAGGAACGACCTCATCCAATAAGGAGGTGCAAACCTCCGCATCGGAAAGGGGATATTTCGTGGTGCGTAAAAGTGTTCCGAAGATCCACTTTCTCCGTCGGACATAGAGGAATCATCATCCAACTTCGGCGCAACCTCGGGCACCGAATCATCAACAAATAAAACATCATCAACCAACTCACAAGAAAGAGGAATAGCACAATCCGGCAAAAATTGCGGAGGGGCAAGGCTGCTCTCAAAATCAAGCACTGAATGAGCAGGCCCCATCGCAAAATCATTCACAGACGCCACCCCGTCAATGACCGGAACAATCTCATCGTCCCATACAGGAGCGTCCATGAGTTCCTGCTCTTCTTTTTGTTGGCTAACACCAGAGTGATCATCATCACTCGAGGAAAGCTCGTAAAAAGGGATCGAGGGACCCATGAAAGAGCTGTATGCGGCCAGAGATTCTTCAGTAATCTCAACGGGTAAAGAATGAGCAAAGTGCGTTATGTCAGTGTGTGGGCCAGGCAACACCCTGGTAGGCCTGTCCACAACAGACTTCCGCGAACGGGAGGTTGTTGTGCACACGCCCTCAGAGGGAGAAGTCTTGCACAAACGAGGGCAATCTTTCAACATGTGTCCCACACCTTGACATAACAAACACCGAATGCAATGCTCGGCATTCATAACAGCAATGACATCGATGGATCGGCGCAAAGTGTCAAGGATATGGCACTCAGCATCAGGATCCATCACGAACAAATATAATTACTGAAAAAGTGCTACACAGCTAAAATAAAAAATAGCACGGATCTGCTATCTAAATCAAAAATCGGAAAAGGGGAAAAAGAAATAAGTAAAATAAAAATTCTAAAAACCAAAGCAAATAAGAAAAAAGAATGATATGCACAAATGGAAAAGGGCTTCAATCTATTATCTCCCTCTCCAAAAACTCACACGACTGTGTTCCCCGGCAACGGCGCCAAAAATTGGTGGGTGAACCGGTCGCACAAGTAATATAAAATGAGGGTTTTCCCAAGTATCGATCTCACAAGCAACACAGTAAGGTGGAGTTAATTTCGAGGAGGACTTGAGATGGAAGTCCTTAGGGTCGGCGGTAACGATGGGTGCTTTGATATTGCGGACAAAGAAAATAAAACACTATCAACTAATCCTATGCAATGCCGCTATGCGATGCTTCGCCAGGCGGGATGGAAAACTAGTCGGGCCGCTATACACCGAATCACTAGGCGGATGGACGAGAAGGCTAGCGGATGAGGTGGTTAGAATGGTGGAATGAGGGTTGTAAGCACCTCTTCGCAACGCACGCCACTAGCAATTGCTAGTGCGGCAAGGGTGGATGGTGGTGGATGGATATATGGCGCACCTCAAGCAAATAACAAAAACATACAAAATCACATAAACATGATTGTATAAAATCGTTTTACAAATAAGCATACATCATCTTTAAATAAGGTTTACAACAACACATAAACAACAATAAAGGAAGAACAAGTCAAGAGATCGACCGAATCCGAAGTCTTGTTGAGGATTCAAGGTTGGAATCGTCGGGTTGTCATTCCGCGTCCAAGCTCGGTCCTCAACTGCATCCAGGATAGAGAAGGGCTGTCACCACCTTCCAATGGCCCGTCTTCTTCATCTCACGACAGCGAACGAAAGTTGAAAGCTTCCCTTTCCTTGATGGCTATGGCGTTGAAACTTGAAATGAATCCAAGAGATGATGGAGGAGGCCGAGAGGAAGCTCCGGCTCGAATTTGGCGGTGAAAGCTTGCCCGGAGCACCTCCCTAGGGTGGAAGATGAAGGGGAACAGTGGAGAAGGCGGAAAACGGCGGAGGAAAATGAGCGATCTCCGGATCTTTGGATTAGGGCGAGACCTGCACTATTTATACAAAAGCAGAAATGAACAATGCGCACGATCACAGGCGCACGACCAGTGGTCGTGCGCACTATGTCCTGTGCTCGTGCGCACTGGCATGGAATATCAGGAAGAAGAGCTGGGATAATGCGCACGAGAAGTGGCGCACGACCAGTGGTCGTGCGCACTAAGTCCAATGATCGTGCGATTACCCAGACAAGACTCCAGAAATGAGGAATCAATGCACACGATCAGTGGCGCATGACCGGTGGTCGTGCGCAATATGTCCAGTGGTCATGCGCTTACCCCAGGCTGATTCTGGAAAACGTAGAGTAGTGCACACGATCAGGGGCGCATGACTAGTGGTCGTGCGCATTATATCCCATGATCGTGCGCAGTATTCCTGTTTCACAACCATCCCGGAACACGCACACGACCCCTGTACCGAAAGGAAAAACTAATCACTAATCTGTGCAGACATTCCAGACAATCACAAAAGGGAGTACAAACTATAAAAATAACAAAATACAAAACCACGGGCATAAATGTGCACTTCCTATGGAAATAAAGATAAGATGAGATATGAACGATATAGAACTAAAAGTGAAGTGCAAATGCGTGAAAACTAGCCCAGATGAGTCCGAAAATAGGTATATAAAGTGGACTCATCACACCCCCAGACTTAACTGTTTGCGCGTCCCGAGCAAACAAAATCTAAGCAGATAGGGAAAAATACTAGTTAACAAAGAAATTGCGAAACGAAGTACCATACGAAGTCGCATGCTCACGCGCGTAAAAATATAATAGAAGAAATTTCTAAGTATACAAAATAGTTTATACTTTTCACAATGCGTATCAAAATTTTATTATTACTCAAAAATGGAATCACGGTGAATCATCCGGTCACGCGTAGGGAGAAAGTAAACTAATCGCTAGGCGAGTATTGCCAAAGATCGGGGCTCAGGAAAACCTCCAAAGGAATCCACCAATGTCGGTGACCATATGCTTTCCCTTTCACACTCTCTCCACGGCACTAGTTAGACTCAGGCACGAATCCGTAGGACTTGGAGTATAATATAGGATTAGGTGAAGGCATGGTTTATAAAGGTAAACAAGACGGACACGCACCCAAAATAAGATCGCCCGAAAACGTACACAGCTAACCTCAATGGACAAACACGTGCGACGTATCACTAGACCTGGACTTTTGACGGTGCGTGCAAGCCCATAACGAACACAACTCAACCACATTGCACAACTCAGCAATAATAGATTTACAAATACATTTCTTTTTTTTTTGAATTCCACAATGCGAATTTTCTTTTTATTTACTATCATATTGTTTTTTCCTTTTTTTTTCCAAATAGCCAAAACAAAATATGAAAAGACAGCAACACCACAAGCTGCACAAACACGAACAAAACTTCCCACACAAAACAGATATAAACTACAACAAAACAAACTAACCGAGCGACCACATTCACATGTGCGAGTAGGAAAGGCTATATGGCTATGGTAGTGAGGCTAAGGGATTTCAAAGGAAGGGACATGCTCAACAGGGATAGCAACGGATAAATGTCGGGAATGGTACAAGGCTCAAATGAGACAAAGTGATGGCCCACATCACGCACGCACTTGACTAACCATGTACCCATGCTTCGAGAGTAGCTAGGGGCAAGTTCTTAGCCAATGAGAAAGACTATCCATCCTCCCTACTCGAGCAATATGAACCTAATGGCCGTCTATACACATCCCTAAGCTACTGTCGGATTCACACCGGATTCACCAATTTTTGAGTAGAATAAAAAGTATTTACGCAATTAGAAAAATATAAAACTAAAAGAATACAGAAAAATTAAATCTACTCGAATTTCTACACGAGACAAGAGCAGTTGACTAGGAGCACAGCAAGGTCAACATTTTACTCCGTCTCACAATCCTAAGCCAGCACCATAATTTTCCCAAATCTAACGATGAAATGAGTTTAACTCGCGATACACTAATAGTTGAGCACACGCTCCTGTCGGTGCAGTGGTGTGGGATGCAATGAACTAATCAAAATATAACAATAAATGCTTCTAGTATGCACAAGAAATGTGCACGTGCAAAAGGTAACAAAACTGGCTCTCCCCCAGACTTAAACTAAGCAACACAGCATATGATAGAGAAATTAAAATCATAAAGAGCTAAGGGAAGAGGTTACCCAATGCTCAACCAGTGAGCATACCAGAAGACGTGTGTAAACCTGAAGCAGGCCCTCCATACGAAGAATCACAACCCCGCCAATGCGATGTTGTCAAGAATACCTGCAGGGGTGAGCTCCGCAAAAACAAAACAAAATATACAAAAAGAAATGCTAAAATTAAAATAGACATGAAAATAAAAATACAGGAAATAAAAGATAAGTACTGGGGTTATTGTCATCCTAGCACGACTTATTCAGCTACGAAAAGGTTCTAGCTAATGGGCCTATGAAAAGAAAAATGCACAGGTAACTGGCCTAATATCCGTTTCGGTAATGGGTAACGATACAGAGATAGAGCAGTTACCCCTCTACCTAAATAATAATACCTGATCCTCAAAGGCAGAGGAAATAGGAAGTAGGATGAGGAGGAGGCCTGGTCCTCACTTATCTTACCACAAAACAAATCCTTGCCTAGCAAGGTATCGTCTATCACAGGCCCGCAGGAGGCGATGGCAACGACATTAGCACAAAGCTCATCGTCATCCCAACGTACCTGTGGAGACTCATCCTGCACAGGCTCAGATAAAGAAGGGGGATCAAGTAATAAAAGAGAAGAAGAACTAAAATAATCAGAAATAGGGAGAGTGATCCCGGTATCACTCTCAGCAGGATCCAAGCAGAGATCATCATCGGTATCATACGAGTCATACCGAGGGGAATCCGAGAACTCGAGGTCCGCGGTGGTAAGAGGAACGACCTCATCCAATAAGGAGGTGCAAACCTCCACATCAGAAAGGGGATATTCCTCATCCCACCGGGGTGCGTAAAAGTGTTCCGAAGATCAACTTTCTCCGTCGGAGATAGAGGATTCATCATCCCACTTCGGCACAACCTCGGGCACCGAATCATCAACAAATACAACATCATCAACCGAGTCACAAGAAAGATGAATAGCACAATCCGGCAAAAATTGCGGAGGGGCAAGGCTGCTCTCAAAATCAAGCACTGAATGAGCAGGCCCCATCGCAAAATCATTCGCAGACGCCACCCCGTCAATGACCGGAACAATCTCATCGTCCCATACAGGAGCGTCCATGAGTTCCTGCTCCTCTTTTTGTTGGCTAACACCAGAGTGATCATCATCACTCGAGGAAAGCTCGTAAAAAGGGATCGAGGGACCCATGAAAGAGATGTATGCGGTCAGAGATTCTTCAGTAATCTCAACGGGTAAAGAATGAGCAAAGTGCATTATGTCAGTGTATGGGCCAGGCAACACCCTGGTAGGCCTGTCCACAACAGTCTTCCGCGAACGGGAGGTTTTTGTGCACACGCCCTCAGAGGGAGAAGGCTTGCACAAACAAGGGCAATCCTTCAACATGTGTCCCACACCTTGACATAACAAACACCGAATGCAATGCTCGACATTCATAACAGCAATGGCATCGATGGATCGGCGCAAAGTGTCAAGGATATCGCACTCAACATCAGGATCCATCATGAACAAAAATAATTGCTGAAAAAGTGCTACACAGCTAAAATAAAAAATAGCACGGATCTGCTATCTAAATCAAAAATCAGAAAAGGGGAAAAAGAAATAAGCAAAATAAAAATTCTAAAAACCAAAGCAAATAAGAAAAAAGAATGATATGCACAAATGGAAAAGGGCTTCAATCTATTATCTCCCTCTCCAAAAACTCACACGACTGTGTTCCCCGGCAACGGCGCCAAAAACTTGATGCTTAAGATCACGGCAGTGAACCGGTCGCACAAGTAATATAAAATGGGGGCTTTCCCAAGTATCGATCTCTCAAGGAACACAGTAAGGTGGAGTTAATTTCGAGGAGGACTTGAGATTGAAGTCCTTAGGTCGGAGGTAACTACGGGGGCTTTGATATTTGCGGAAAAAGAAAATAAAACACTATCAACTACTCCTATGCAACGCCGCTATCCGATGCATCGCCAGGCGGGATGGAAGACTAGTCGGGACGCTATGCACCGAATCGCTAGGCGGATGGGTGAGTAGGCTAGCGGATGAGGTGGTGAGAATGGCAGAATGAGGGTCGTGAGCACCTCTTCGCTACGCACACCACTAGCAATTGCTAGTGCGACAAGGGTGGATGGATGGTGGATGAAATATGGCGCACCTCAAGTAAATATAACGAAAATACACAATCATATAGACATGATTACAGATAAACGTATATTACAATAAGCATCACTTCATCAAATACAAAGAGTTCAACTAAACTATCAACAACAAGAGAAGAAAAGTGTGCGAAATCGACCGAATCCGAAGTCTTGCTGAGGATTCACGGTTGGAGTCGTTGAGTTGTCAATTCGCGTCCAAGCTAGGTCCTCAACTGCGTCCGGGGTATAGAAGGGCTGTCACCACCTTCCAATGGCCCATCTTATTCGTGTCATGATCCGGTGGAGGATGGCACAACTTCTCCTAGCTTGGTGGAGAAAGCTAGGTCAAGATCTTCTTGAAGCTCAAAGATGAAGGAGGAGGCCGAGAGGAAGCTCCGGCTTGGATTTAGCGGTGAAAGCTTGCCCGGAGCACCTCCTTAGGGTGGAAGATGAATGGCAACGGCCCCAAAAACTTGATGCGTAAGATCACGGCAGTGAACCGGTCGCACAAGTAATATAAAATGGGGGTTTTCCCAAGTATCGATCTCACAAGTAACACAGTAAGGTGGAGTTAATTTCGAGGAGGACTTGAGATGGAAGTCCTTAGGGTCAGCGGTAATGATGGGGGCTTTGATATTGCGGACAAAGAAAATAAAACACTATCAACTACTCTTATGCAATGCCGCTATGCGATGCTTCGTTAGGCGGGATGGAAGACTAGTCAGGCCGCTATGCACCGAATCACTAGGCGGATGGACGAGAAGGCTAGCGGATGAGGTGGTTAGAATGGTGGAATGAGGGTCGTAAGCACATCTTCGCAACGCACGCCACTAGCAATTACTAGTGCGGCAAGGGTGGATGGTGGTGGATGGATATATGGCGCACCTCAAGCAAATAACGAAAACATACAAAATCACATAGACATGATTGTATAAAATCGTTTTACAAATAAGCATACATCATCTATAAATAAGGATTACAACAACACATAAACAACAATAAAGGAAGAACAAGTCAAGAGATCGACCGAATCCGAAGTCTTGTTGAGGATTCACGGTTGGAATCGTCGGGTTGTCATTCCGCGTCCAAGCTCGGTCCTCAACTGCATCCAGGATAGAGAAGGGCTGTCACCACCTTCCAATGGCCCGTCTTCTTCGTCTCACGACAGCGGACGAAAGTTGAAAGCTTCCCTTTGCTTGATGGCTATGGCGTTGAAACTTGAAATGAATCCAATAGATGATGGAGGAGGCCGAGAGGAAGCTCCAGCTCGGATTTGGTGGTGATAGCTTGCCCGGAGCACCTCCCTAGGGTGGAAGATGAAGGGGAACGGTGGAGAAGGAAGAAAACGGCAGAGGAAAATGAGCGATCTCCGGATCTTTGGATTAGGGCGAGACCTGCACTATTTATACAAAAGCAGAAATGAACAATGCGCACGATCACAGGCGCATGACCAGTGGTCGTGCGCACTATGTCCTGTGCTCGTGCGCACTGGCATGGAATATCAGGAAGAAGAACTGGGATAATGCGCACGAGAAGTGGCGCACGACCAGTGGTCGTGCGCACTAAGTCCAATGATCGTGCGATTACCCAGACAGGACTCCAGAAATGAGGAATCAATGCATACGATCAGTGGTGCACGACCGGTGGTCGTGCACAATATGTCCAGTGGTCATGCGCTTACCCTAGGCTGATTCTGGAAAACGTAGAGTAGTGCGCACGATCAGGGGAACACGACAAGTGGTCGTGAGCATTATATCCCATTATCGTGCGCAGTATTCCTGTTTCACAACCATCCCGGAACACGCACACGACCCCTGTACCGAAAAGAAAAACCAATCACTAATCTGTGCAGACATTCCAGACAATCACAAAAGGGAGTACAAACTATAAAAATAACAAAATACACAACCACGGGCATAAATATGCACTTCCCATAGAAATAAAGATAAGATGAGATATGAACGATATAGAACTAAAAGTGAAGTGCAAACCCGTGAAAACTAGCCCAGATGAGTCCAAAAATTGGTATATAAAGTGGACTCATCACCAGTCCGCAAAGCCACCCGCGGATAGAACTCCAAATCCGTCGGTTAACACAAGCATGCAAACAAGGCTGCTTATCAGACTAAGCATAGCCTACAGTCCGTGAACCGTAGTCTGCTCAAGTCGCTTCGCTTGAAGCCCTTCCTTGGCCATAGACCAACCAGGCCGCACAACAGCCTGCCCAAGGCCGCACACAAGGCTGCAAAGGCTACTTCTCAAGAACAGCCAGGCCACCAAGACAGCCAAAGTCACATAGGCCGCAAACAGCAGTCCGCCCAGGCCGCGGACTCAGGCAGCTCAGGTCCCACTCTCTGCCCGGCCTGCCCATCACCCACTTCCACTTCACAAATTTCAACACACAGAAATACAGTTTAAGACGCTGACCATTCGCTTTGAAATTACCCTTAACAGGGTGGGAAATCAAAGTAGTACCATAAGGAAAAACTTCTAAAACAGTAAAGGGCCCAAACCAACGTGATTTTAATTTTCCATGAAATAAACGTAAACGAGAATTATAAAGAAGAACCTGGTCACTCGGCTTAAAGGTTTTTGGGTGCCTTAAGTGCTTATCGTGAAAGCGTTTCGTCCGCTCTTTATAAAGTTTGTTATTTTCGTATGCGTAAGAGCGCCACTCGTCGAGTTTATTGAGGCCTAAAAAGCGCAGTGTTCTAATTCTACGGGTAAATGGCACGATTTTCCATAAACCAACCGATACGACGTATATCCGAGGGCGATTTTGTACGTTGTTCGGTAGGCTCATAGAGCATCATCTAATTTGGTTGACCAGTCTTTCCTAGAAGTTGAAACAGTCTTTTCTAAAATTCTTTTTATTTCTCTATTCACCACTTCGACTTGTCTGTTAGTTTGGGGGTGGTAAGCGGTTGAAAGGTTATGTGTAACACCGTATTTAGTAAGGATTTGAGAAAACTGTGCGTTATAGAAATGGGAACCCCTGTCACTAATGATGGCGCGCGGCTTACCGAATCGAGAAAATAATTTTTTTAAAAACGTAACCATGACTCAGGCGTCGTTCGTGGGAAGTGCTTGGGCCTCAACCCATCGCAAAACACAATCAACGGCAACTAAAATAAACTTATTTCCGAAGCTAAAAGGAAGAGGGACAACAAAATCAATTCTCCAGAGGTCGAAAATTTTGCACTCAAGGAAATAATTTTGTGGCATTTCATTTTTATTGGAAATGTTGCCCCACCGTTGGCAACTATCACACCTACTCACAAAGGCTTGCGCATCTTTAAACATACTAGGCCAGTAAAAACCCACGCAAACCACCTTCTGAGCAGTGCAAGCAGCTTGATAGTGCCCACCAGTCGGACCTTCATGTAAGTGTTTTAAAATATCTAATCCTTCTTTATAAGAAACACAACTCCTTATCACTTGGTCCGCACAGACTCTGAAAAGATGCGGGTCCTCCCAAAGATAGTTCTTCAACTCAGAAAAAACTTTCTTCTTTTGTTGAGAGGAGAACTCTTTTGGGAGCACACGAGCCACTATGGCAATGTGTGCAAACTAAGGAGAAGGAGAAGTACTAATTTAAAGCAGCTTCTCATCAGGAAAATAGTCATTAAAAGATTTTTCATTAAGATTTTCAATAAAAGGATTATCTAGGCACTAGAGGTGGTCGGCGGCCAAATTCTCGGCTCCTCGCTTATCACGGATTTCTAAGTCAAACTCCTGGAGGAGTAAGACCCAGCTAATGAGGAGCGGTTTGGCATCCGTTTTGGCAAGAAGATATTTGAGGGCCAAGTGGTCCGTAAAATGATAATTTTTGAAAGTGTAATATAAGGGCAGAATTTATTAAAAGCGAATTCTACAGCTAAGAGCTCCTTCACGGTTGTGGTGTAATTTTCCTGTGCAGATGTGAGCGTCTTACTTCCATAATAGATGGGGTGGAAGTTTTTAGATATTTGTTGACCTAATACGGCTCCCACCACAAAACTACTCACATCGCACATTATCTAAAAGGGAAGGTCCCACACCGGAGCTATCATAATCGGGGCATTAATTAATTTTTCTTTTATTAAATTAAAAGTAGCTAGGCAAAGGTCATCAAAAATGAATGGGGCATCTTTTTCTTGGAGATAGGTAAGGGGTTTGGTGATCTTGGAGAAGTCCTTTATGAAATGACGGTAAAACCCAGCATGCCCTAGGAAACTTCGTATGGCTTTGATGTTCGTAGGCAGCGGTAGCTTCTCGATAACTTCTATCTTAGCAACGTCTACTTCAATACCTCTTGCAGAAATTTTATGACCCAAAACTAACCATTCTTGCACCATAAAATGACATTTTTCCCAATTTAGGGCAAGGTTGTTAGATCATACGACGCCCTTATAGGGGGGGTGAATAAGGGTTGACAAAGTTTTTTTCTTAATCTTAATTTACTTGATGAAATAATTAGAAATCAAAGATAATTTTTCATAATAAAATTAAACACTTAGAAATAAATAAAAATAAAAATGATAATCTTTTATTTCATAAGTGATAAACCAATATACATGATATCTCTATGAAGCTAGAGATTAAGTCTTATTAAAAATATAGTTAACTTCTGATTTTGCCGGTCCTTCTACCAAGATACGATAGGCTAAAGCGTATCTCTCCCTAGATCTTGCTACTAGCCTCCCCTAGATCTAACCACGATCTAGACGCTGCATACAAGGCAGTGATTACTCCCTAAGCCGCACAAGGTCTTGGACGACACACACAATGCAGTGATTTTCCCCTAAGCCACCTAAGGACCAAGACGCCACGCACAAGGCGGTGATTCCCTCCTAAACCACACAAGAACTTAGACGCCACGCACAAGGCTGCGATTTCTCTACCGACTACAAAGATGATAAGATAGGTTACAAAATAGAAATTCAGAACAAAAACTCCCTAAAATGAAGCTCTGAAGATGATGTCAAATCCTTGCAAATATTGCTTGATATGCTGCACACGAACCATCTCTTCTTTGGTCTTGAACGTTTTTGGGAAAATGAGAGTTTTCTGAAGGCTGGAGCTCTCTGGATCAGTTACACGGGAAGAAACAATCCAAATTATGCAATCCTTGATCTCCATGAAAAAATGATTCACTTTTATATATTATCGATATCACCCGGCGACACTGGATATCGCCAATCAGCGATATCCTATCTGGCTGCCACGTGTCCCACGATTAAGATGTTTTTTGCGGGACGATTCGATCATGGAGCAATTGCCGGGCGACAGTGGCTATCGCCTGGCAATATCTCCTTTTCAGTTTTGCTATTAGAACCATTACCAAAGTGTAGATGACTTTGATCTCATTCCGGAATGGGGTGGCACGTTCTGTAACTCCTCACGGATTGAAAGTTATGGTTGTTTGAATTTTAGCACAGAAAACTCATCATTTTGTTTTTATTCTAAAGTGTACACACCCTTGGATCATGCCATGACAGAGGACTTGTCTCCTCATTCAACCTGTATAACCTGCACACTATAAACACACAAAAGAGTAGATCAAATACATCACGGTATTTGTTATTCTCAAACCAAGAGATGAGGAATGCATGCTCCAACAATCTCCCCCTTTTGATAATAACAAATACCTATATGAGAAATTCATGAGTTTAAGACCATTTATGTTTATAGGTAAGTGTGGTAAAATATATGCATAAATAATAAGATTAACACATGGTAGTTTTAAGGCCATTTATGTTTATAGGTAAGTGTGGTAAAATATATGTATAAATAATAAGTTTAGCACATGGTAGTTTTAAAGCAATGCATACTATTCTTATATGAAGGCTCTCCCTACATAAGTGTTCCTTATATATATTTTGCACCCCCTAAATATCAAATCCACTAGATTTCTCAGTTTATTCTCCCCCTTTTGTTATTAGTAAAAGTGGGTAGGGATGAATATATACCTTTTAGGATTGATTAGGGAAAACTTATTGGAAGAATAACCATGATCGAGCAATAGGATAATATATGCACTTCTTCTAGAATTACTGCTGCTACATAGATATTTCCTATGAAATTTACAATGTACTCCCTCTAAAATTTTTAAGTTCATTCAAGTTATTCTCCCTTTTTGATTGTATCAAAATGGGATAGAGGTGAGTGTATACCACTTGTTAAAAATAAGCACGGTGGAACCTAAAGTAGTAAAGAACATACATGAAATGATAGTGTAAACATTTTTATTTCAAGATACCACTTGTTAAAAAAGAAATCATGAGTAAGCGCAAGCAGTAATCACATCAAAAAGTATAATGAGCATTCTTAAAAATAAGAATCTTTTTAGAAATAGAGAATATATAAAAGCTAATGAGTTTTAAAACTGAAAATTAGATGTTTGAGTTAAAGTTCTAAGAAATGCTATTCCATTGAAATATAATTGCAAGCATGATTTGAAAATATCAAGAAAAAATATAAAACTACAATGTAATAAGATTTGTATTTCAAGTAAACAAAAACATTGAAGTGGTCATACTTTGCTATCTAGTGCATTTACTTAAGTTTGTAAAGAATTATGTAGATATGCATTAGGATCCAATTCTCATGAGTAGAAGTTTTATATGTGACAATAATGTGTACAAAAGTGATTTAATAAAGTATACAAATGTATTAATCAAAATGAATGACATATATAATGAAATAATACAACATTAAAATACATAAATAAAATTACTTCCACGATATTTCAATGCACATACATAAAAAGTACAACTACCAAGGTGCTTTGCACACACAATGCTCATTAAGACTAATCAGGGAGCGAAATAGTGCTTGGGGGGATCACTTTTATTCTTTTTAACTTTGTTTTTATTTTTGTGATCCAGTGAACTAAGAGAAGTGGTGAATATTTTTGTTTGTTACAAGACACTTTACAATCCTTTCCAAGGTGCTCAACCTCACAATGCTAATTAAAACTTATCAGGAGGGTGAGTAGTGCTTGGTAGAGTTTTCCTTGTCATTTATTCTATGCTTTTTATGCTTGTTACCAAGGACTCCGAATTGACTTATTTTACAATCAATATCATTTTAAATTTTTAAACCACTTTTCTCTAATGAATAAGTGCATGAAAAACAAAGAATTGAAATAAACAATTCAATGTAGTGTAGGTAATCTATTTATGCATTTTAATTATTATGTTATTACAGTACACAACCATGCAAGTATAAGTTAAAAACATATGTAGGTTATCAAAATAAGTGTGTGTGTAAAGTCATTATCAAAGACAAAACATTACTCATACTTAGAGGCATGCTAAACAATTCTACACATATTTTTTTACAATCGATTTCATTGCACATAACAAGATAATAATCAAGACATGACATAAACAACAATGTTTTAAGAAACGTGAAAACTAAATTAAACATTGTATTTAATTTTAATTGATATAATTAATCATCCTTGACAATGACAATGAGTAGCAAGCAGTTTTTATAATTTTTGTTCTTTTGGATTCATTTTGTAATTTTGTATTTAATTTTCAAATATTTTTAAAACAAATTATTTTCTAGAAAACATAGAAGTATATTAATAACACATCAGTAAAATGACCTTCTATGCCAGATAAAATGTAAAAAGAAAGACAAAATAACAATTTTATGCTACTGCCATCATTAGTACTAACGCATGCGCTAGCCACAGAAATATGTTATATTGTATTGAAAACATGATTTTTAATAATTTTTCATTCTAGTTTATCTTGATTCATGTTTTCTAATATAAGTGACACCAAGTACCGTGAAAATTTTTGAATAATAATGAAAATATTACAGATATAATTTTTGGTATATGGTGAAGAAAATGTTATTTTTCAAAATTTTTATGTTGTTCAAAATCATGAATGCCCAAATTCTATATAATATGGAAAAACACAAGATAACATGTTCGAACAAAAGATATAATATGCATGACATAAATAAAAATATAATTTATAATAATGTTCATTCAGTGATAGTGATGTAATATGTCCTAGATTAATACCCTAACTATATGTCTACACCCTAGCCCCGTACTAAGTGACAGATGGACATGAGGAGCTGCACATATGTCGTAGGTTGGGATGTTTATCCCATATGCATACAAAAGATGGCTCTCAACCTAGCACTCTTCCTCCCCAGTGCCTCGCAAGGCCCCACTAGAACCCTCCCCGGTTAAGGACAAGACATGACTTAAAGGTTAGGACTCTAATGCAAATAATACTACGCCCTCGCTAATGTGAGACACAAACTAGGTGTAAATAATTATGGATATACTAAGCATTTAGGTCTATGGATGGATTCATAAACTATGACTTTTATGTAAGAATGTTTTTTTAATTATAGTTTATTTTAAAGTCACATAGTTATAATGAATTTAACTTTTAATCTTTCAACTTTTTAAAATTCTTTTTAAGTTATTAATTTTAAGGTTCAGATAAAAATGAGAAGCATGCAAATAATAGTGAAACATACCAATACACCAAACATAATACCAATATTCAAACATATGATTCATAATTCCTAAGTGTGTTTGAAATAATCAATTTTAGATTAATTCTTGATATATCATGAATTTTGATTTATGAATAGAATTAATTTAAGAATAGGATATTAGCTACTCAAAATCGATCATAATGGTGTACATGAAGTTCATATTCATCCTCTTAATTAATTTTAAGTGAAAGCTTGTAAGGCGAATAATATATATATATATATATATATATATATTTTTGACTCAATTAAATCCATTTTGAAAATAATTTCATTAATATATATTGATAATATCACTTAAGAGTTTCAAAGTTAAATTAATAATGATATTATAAGATAATTATAGACAATGAATTTAATAAGTATGTATACTAGAGACATAAGATAGTTAAGGCACTTGAACATAATATGACTTTCTATTCAATTTCATTTAATTTTATTCATTTAAGAATTTATGCTCAATAAGTTAAAGTCATATATCAAAATATATAAAGTGATCATAATACGTGTTGGTTCAAAGGAAAATCCAAAATAAATTAAAAAATGAAAATAAAATAAAATAGATATTAAGCAAATCATGAAGTAGAATTTTGTTTATTTCATTTTGATTTATTTCTAATTCACGCATTTGATTGGATACTAATAAATAAGTGATTTTGGAATCCAAAGTGGACCAAGTATGATAGTTCCTTTGGGTACCCAAATATAGTGTGTTGTCTTATGAGAAGACAAGTATGAATTGGCCCATTCAAGTGTAGTTGATGCGTAATTCTTAAATTTGGGCCTCCATTAATACTGTGGATATTTAATATTGTTATATTTCAAATTTCAATAATTATTTTCAAAATTATTATCGTTTTGGTAGAATAAGGGTTGACAAATTTTATTTCTTAATCTTAATTTACTTGATGAAATAATTAAAGAAATCAAAGCTAATTTTTCATAATAAAATTAAATACTTAGAAATAAATACGAACAAAAATGATAATATTTTATTTAAAAAGTGATAAACCAATATACATGATATCTCTATGAAGCTAGAGATTAAGGCTTATGAAAAATATAGTTAACTTTTAATTTTGCCGGTCCTTCTACCAAGATCCGGCAGGCTAAAGCGTATCTCTCCCTAGATCTTGCTACTAGCCTCCCCATTGATCTAACCACGATCTAGACGTTACACACAAGGCAGTGATTACTCCCTAAGCCATACAAGGACTTGGACGCCACACACAAGGTGATGATTTTCCCCTAAGCCACATAAGGACCTAGACGCCACGCACAAGGCGGCGATTTCCTCCTAAGCCACACAAGGACTTAGATGCCACACACAAGACGGCTATTTCTCTACCGATTACAAAGATGATAAGATAGGTTACAAAATAGAAATTCAGAACAAAAACTCCATCAAAATGAAGCTCTGAAGACGATGTCGAATCCTTACAAAGATTGCTTGAGATGCTGCAAAAGAACCATCTCTTCTTCGCTCTTGAACATTCTTGGGAAAATGAGAGTTTTCTGAAGGCTGGAGCTCTCTGGATCAGTTGCACTGGAATGAACACTCCAAATTTTGCAATCCTTGATCTCCACGAAAAAATGAATCACTTTTATATATTATCGATATCGCCCGGCGACACTGGCTATCGCCAATCAGCGATATCCTATCTGGCTGCCACATGTCCCATGATTCTGAGGTTTCTGCGGGATGATTCGATCATGGAGCTATTGCCGGGCGACAGTGGCTATCGCTTGGCGATATCTCCTTTTCACTTTTGCCATTAGAACCATTACCAGCGTGTAGATGACATCTATCTCATTTCAGAATAGGGTGGCACATTCCGTAACTCCTCCCAGATAGAAAGTTATGACTATTCTAAGTTTAGCACACAATACTCACCATTTTGTTTTTATTCTAAGTGTACACACCCTTGGATTATGCCATGATTGAGGACTTGTCTCCTCATTCAACCTATATAACCTGCACACTATAAACACGCAAAAGAGTAGATCAAATACATCACGGTATTTGTTATTCTCAAACCAAGAGATGAGGAATGCATGCTCCAACAAAGGTTAGTTTCTTCGCATCTTTCTAAGATGTTTTCGAGGTTTTCTAAACAACTATCAAAAGTGTCACCAAACACGGAGAAATCATCCAAGAATACCTCTAAAATGCTTTCTACATTATTATCAAAGATAGCGAGCATACATCGCTGGAATGTAGCTGGCGCATTGCACAATCCAAACGACATTCTTCGGTAAGCAAAGGTGCCGAAGGGACAACTGGACGTACTTTTCTCTTGGTCCTCGGAAGAGATGGGGATTTGAAAATACCCCAAGAGGACATCGAGAAAACAATAAAAGCTATGGTCGGATAATCGTTCTAAAATTTGATTGATGAACGCCAAGGGAAAATGATCCTAGCGGGTGGCGTCATTTAACTTAAGATAATCTATACACATTCGCCACCCCGTCACCGTACGTGTCAGGATTAAATCATTATTTTCATTTTCAACTACAGTTATCCCTCTCTTCTTTTGGACTACATGAACTGGGCTAACCCACTTACTATCTGATATAGTATAGATAATTCCTGCGTCTAACAATTTCATAACCTGTCCCTTAACTACTTCTTTCATGTTCAGGTTCATACGGCGCTAAGTTTGTATGGAGTTACGGGAATTATCTTCCATTAAGATTTTGTCAGTGTAGAAAGATGGGCTTATGCCCTTGATATCAGAAATTTACCAGGCAATAGCTCGACGATGCTTACGTAAAACTAAAAGGAGTTTATCATTTTGCGCATCCGTGAGGTAGGCCGAAACTGTTACTAGTAGCTTGAAGTCCTTTTCTAAGTAAGCATATCTAAGATATTTGGGGAGTTCTTTTAATTCTAGGGTAGGGGGTTCTTCATATGAGATTTTAGAAATTCTTTCTTTTTCAAAAACTATGTCCTCGTAGACTTTTTTATGTGTAAAATTAAAAAGGGTGGAGCCAGTGGTCATTGCGGCTTCTTGCAGCGATTCAGTTGGAAAAGTAGAGGAGAAACAAAAATCAGAAAATTCTTTTTCAAATTCAGAGAGGCGATAGGCGGATCCATCACTTACGACATCTATGAAAAAGCAGGAGTCATCATTTATTAGGGTGTTCTTCATCGAGGGGGTGATAGATAAAGTAACTTCGTCGTCACCTACGCGAAGGAAGAGCTTACCATTACTTATGTCAATGATAGCTCGGGAGGTGGCGAGGAAGGGTCGGCCAAGGATCAGGGGAACCTCGACATCTTCTTCGATGTACAATATGACGAAGTCCACCGGGAAGATGAACTTGTCGACTTTAACTAAGACATCCTCCACTATCCCTAATGAGTACTTGATGGATCTATCAGCTAGCTGGATACTCATGTGTGTGGGGTTGAGGTTACCAATTCCTAACTTCTTAAACAACGAGAGGGGCATCAGGTTAATACTCGCACCTAAGTCAGCAAATGCGTGCTTGACAAAAAGATTACCAAAGACACACGGAATAGAAAAACTACCCGGGTCACTGATCTTCTTCGGCAAACTGTTTGACAAGACTGTAGAGTACTCGGTGTTAAGTGTGACATGCGAAATGTTTTCTAACTTCTTCTTGTTGGTCAGGAGGTCCTTAAGATACTTAGCGTACTTTGGCATCTGGGATATTGCTTCGTGGAAGGGTGGATTTATGTGGATTTGTTTAAACATTTCTAAGAAGTGGGAGTATTGATCGTCCTGACGTTGCTTATTAAGTTCGGAAGAGTATGGCGGGGTTGGATTATTTTTAAAGATGGATGGTGGAGTGAGATCTTTTTCTAAAATGCGGGTGATAACTTCTTCTTCAGCAGAGGGTGGAATTTTTAAAACGGGAGCAGAGCTTCGATTTTTTAAAGCGGGAGCGGAGCATCCCACTCCAAAGAGTTATAGATTTCGCTTGCTCTCTTAGGTTGGGCTCGGTATTGGAAGGAAGAGACCCCGCGGATCGCTCAGAAATTAGTTTTGCAAGTTGTCCTACTTGATTTTCTAGACATTTTACGGACCCGGTTAAGGTTCTTATAGTAACGTCATTTGTGGTGATATATTTAGAAAGTAACTCCTCCAAGCTTGGATGTTTTGGAAAGTTCTGAAGAGGTGGAGGTGGTGTAGAAAAATCATTTTGTGGTGGTGGGCGCATTGCGTTCGATGGATTACTCCATGAAAAATTCGGGTGATTTCTTAAAGCAGGATTATAACTATTTGGAAAAACAAAACCAGGAGGACGAAAATTCGCAGTAGAAAAATTATTAAAATCATTTCTAGGCATATTATTATTAACATAATCTAATTGTTCTGGAGCAGGAGTTGCAGATTCCCATACCTGAGGGGCGGAGACAGCAGTCATCTCCGTAATTTTTTTGCTTAATATTTCTACTTGCAGAGCTAACTGGGAGACGTTGTCCACTTCAAAGAAACCTGCAGGTTTGTTTGGGTAGGACCTAGGCACATTCCACTGGTAGCTGTTCATGGCCATGTCCTCAAAAAGCTCAAGAGCTTCTTCCGGGGTTTTGTGGTTTAAAGTACCACCGGAAGCTGCGTCTATCATTTTCTTTGTACTTTGATTTAGCCCGTTATAAAATGTATGCACCTGCAACCATACAGGCAGTGCATGATGTGGGTATCATCTTAATAATTCTTTAAATCTTTCCCAGGTTTCATATAATGTTTCAGAGTATATTTGTCCAAAGGCAGAAATCTCGTTCCTAAGTTTTGCAGTTTTAGCTTGCGGAAAATAGTTTGCCAAACTTTTTCAGTTAATTGAGTGCAGGTTGTGATGCTATTTTTAGGTAGAGTGTTCATCCACTGCTTAGCCTTAGTTCTAAGTGAGAAAAGAAATAATCTTAGCCTGATATCATCATTTGTGACACCATTTATCTTGAAGGTGTCACAAATCTCAAGAATGCTTGTTATATGTGCATTTGGATCTTCATCTTGAAGTCCGTCAAATTGCACATACTACTGCACCATTTGAATTATGCTAGGATTCAGTTCCAAATTATTATTATCTATTGCAGGGCGAACTATGCTAGATTCAGTACCCTTGAGATTCGGTCGTGCATAATAAGACATAGGACTTTGCACGACTTCCTCCACGTGGGGTTCTTGCATTCTAAAAGTAGAAAATGACTCGGAATCCTCAACCAGTATTTGGAAAGTAGGGCCTTGAAATCGCGATCTTCTCCGAAGAGTACGGTTAATTTTGTGGTCCAGGTCCAAAATATCTGATGGATTCCCGCGGGTCATGCACTAAAAGAAGATAAGAGAAGGAAGAGAAATAAATAAACTAGAAAAGAGGGTTAATAAGATTTTTTGAAATAGATATTTTTTTATGTTTTAACTACCAAAATTCCCAAGGGCTACCCGGTGAAGGGTTTGCAAGGTACTAGACAAGATAGCGGCACTTAAAACTGCTTTGCCCTTTTTGAGAGATTTAAGTGGTGTAGAAAAATTGTGAAGCGGGTTTCTATTAAGAGTGGTAATAAAATTTTTTATTTTAAAATTTTTTAGGAGGATGAGAAAGAGAAATTACAAAATTAATAGGCTCGTGTTTTCAATTTATCAATGAAAGTTGGTCCCCGGCAACGGCACCAAAAACTTGGTGGGCCGGCCTTTCGCTTTAGAAAAGAGAGCAGCCGAACTAGCAATCCAACTAGGCAAGTATACCTATCGAACTGTAGCAAGGGGACACAAGTGTCGTATTTAAATCCGGGAACTGTTGAGTAAGCTTACTCACACGAAGGCTATTATTTTATCGATGGAAATCTTAGGGTTAAGGGGAAAATTAAATGCGCTTAAAGAAAGGAAATAAAAAGAGCGATAATTGCACTAAAAAAAGAGAGCATAAAAGAAATGATTACACTGAAAGGTTGGAACGATGAAATAGAAATGCACTCGATCAAGAATCACCTCGGCAAGAGTCGATTAAAAACACGATAAATAAACCTAAGCTTAATAGGGTAAAGGTCCTTGACCGTGGAGGTTCCTAAAGATTGAACATGCTTCTCTCGAAATCGTGCCCAACTGAGTTTAGGAAAGTCCGACCGACTCTTGTCTAAATCGGAGGGCTAAAGCTCGCTTTACTAGGTGAACCCCACTATTGGATTTTACTCCAATCCGGGAGATTTGGACGTCTGCCTCTCTCGAGGGGTGCATACAACTCCCTTTACTCTTGAGCACTCACTTCAAACTATCGGCCTCTCGGCTAGCCAAGAATGAAAGCAAAGGTGGAGAATATATATCGATGATATATCTCCAACCCATGATAAATCAAGAGTAATTCGAGGCTAAACCCTAAGAAGAAAAGGTAAGTTCAAAGCATCATAACTTAATCACTCGAACCTCGGATCATCAAGATCGAGTACAAGGAGGATTACTTACTCATGGTGAAGTAGAGGAGAAGAGATGGGTAGAATAACATAATGAAAACAAAGTAGAAAGGGAAGAGAAAATAACACTTCTTTATTAATGAACACAAGGATCTTACAACTTGAAAATAAGAGATTTCAAGTGCATGAAAAGTAAAATCCTATTCTAGCCCTACCATTAGCAACTAAAGCAATTACAAAGGTTACTACAAAAACTTAAACTAAACTAGAATTAGGAAAAACTAAAATGAGAAAGAGAGAGAGAGATAAAAAGCATGAAAAACTTCAGAAACCAAAAGTGCAGCACCTCCCCCACTCAACAAAAAACTATCTGGACTCAAGGGGGGTCTGAATTTATAGAAATTCAAGAGGAGGTGACATGGTCGGCGACACGGCCGTGTTGGTGCCTGTGTCCCATGCTGGTTGACTTCGGGCTCTGGTTCTGCCGGGAAATGATCATTGCAACGTCGAATCGGTGGACACGCCCATGCTGACACGGCCGACGACACGACCGTGTTGGTAGCCGTGTCCTCTGCGGTTGATGGGCTTTGACGGGGGTGCACTAATGGCGGGCTTCAAGCGTTGATGAGGTGGCGATACGCCTGGCGACACGACCGTGTTGGTGGCCGTGTCCTTCACTGGAAAGTCATCGGCTCCTGGTGACATGGCTCATGTTGACATGACAAGCTTGACACGGCCAGCGACACACCTGGAGACACGGCCATGTCGGAGGCCGTGTCCTAGTCGGGTTGAGCTCGGGACTTTTGTTGGGTATTGTATCCACAATGTACCTGATTTGAAGAAGCCCCTGGACAAGCTAAGGTCAATAGACTATGTATTTGATAAACTTTTTCAAGTTGTACTTGCAGTTTCTCCACGCTAAGTGCACACCAATGTCAGGGTGCAGTAGGTCAATATACACGGATCTGCACGACGTAATCCCTCGTTGAGCAGATCAGTGTGTTGGCCTATGTGTACTCTCTCTATTGGAGTGCACTTACTTTCAAGTACAGGGCCGCTCATATGCAAGAGAAGACAAGGAGCATGGAGGATCAAGGAGCAGCTCCTAGGTGGAAGACGAAAAATCATCCAAGGCAAATTCGACGAGAATCACCAAGTGATTCTCGCCGAATCGGCGAGAATCACTTGGTGATTCTCGCCGAATCGACGAGAATCATCAGTGATTCTCGCCGACTCCTTCTGGCCATCTCAATATGGTGCCAAGTAAGATTCGGCGAGAATCACTTGTAATTCCCGCCGAACCAGTGGTCATGCAGCCCATGAATAGAAGTTGAATTCGTTGAGAATCGACAAGTAATTCGACGAGAATCACAATCGATTCTCGACGAATCGTCGAGAATCACTTGTGATTCTCGCCGATTCGTCGAGAATCGTCTGCGATTCTCGCCGATTTTTCCTTGGAGTTTTCTCAGTTAATTTCCTGAACCAGATTCTGTCTCAGCTAATTTCCTGAACCGGATTCTGCCACTGCTTAATATCTGGACCGGGACTTGGGGGCTACTTCTGTGGGTCCCACAAACGGTCTTATTGGGGGTAGCTACAGTATTTATACTCGGGTATTTTTGAACGAAAGGTAGACAGAAAAATACGCCGAGCTCACGGAAACCCTAAGATCGCGAAATCCTTCCGCCGCCTCCGTCGCCGCTCGCGCAAGTCCGTCGCCGCCACTGATAGATCTTCTTCCCGATCTCCGGCGACAGTAGCCTAGCAAGGCTTGTGTCTCACGCGTCTATCCAGAGATCCTTTGTCTCTCGATTTGTTGATCGGAAACACTTCCCATCCGAATCGATCGAGACGACCGATCCTCGTGTGACCGTTGGTAGACCGAGCTTGCTTCGCAACGAAGTTTAGATCTCCAAGTTCTGCAGCCACTCTTCATCGTAGCCGCCGATCCCGAAGCTAGCCGCCGCTCGTGTGCCGCCGCCGGTTCCGGGGAGATCTTCTCCAAGAGAGACCAAGGTCGTAGACTCTTCATCGACTTCAAGAGCACGTCGTCGAACAAAGAGGAACACCGGAGTCTCCAAAAGAAGTTTGTATCACGTGTACATTCTACATTTTCATTTCGTTGTAAAGGAACTTTTGTTCCGAGTTGTAAGGGTTGGGTGCAACCCGCTTTGTGGGAGTGTTGACTCTCACGTGTGGAAGGGCTCCTTCCATTAGTGAAGGGATTGGATTTCAATCCCGTTGGTGAAGTGACCGAGTCATCCCTTGTTGGGGAGATAGGTCGAAGGGGGAAAGTGGATGTACCCAAGTCGGGGAACCACTATAAATTTGCTGTATATTCTGTGTGCTGTGTTTGTTGTTTTTATTGTGCAGGTACATCTGTAAATTCCGCAAAAGAACCACACGTTACCTATTCCCCCCCCCCCATAGGTACACATAGCCGACACTAGGTGGACTTTCAAGTGGTATCAGAGGCAGGTTCCTCAACAAAAAGGCTAACACCTTGAGGTGAATCCTGCCACTAGTGTCAACAAGGAGACATACAGCTACCATCGACGGGCTCAAGTACTCCGGCAAGATCCCAGTGTGCAACAGACTCAACTTTCCTATCTGGAAGGAAAGGATCAGGTTCTATATGGAAGCAGTGGACCCTCGACTGTTCATGATCGTTGCTGGAGGGACCTTATGTACCCACTAAGGCCTCCACCATTGATCCCACCAAGAAAGTGCCAAAGACACTCTCTGAAATGGACAAGGATGAGATGGTCCTAGTGGGCCTTGACATGAAGGCAAGAAACATCTTGGTCAGCGCGGTTGACGACTCTATGATGCAAAACTTCAGCAACTGCAAGACAGCTCAGGAGATTTGGCAGTGCCTAATCATCCTAATGGAGGGCACGGATGAAGTGAGGGATGATCGGAGATCCCTCCTGAACCAGAAGTATGAGGCCTTCCGGCAAGGGCCTAAGGAAGAGATCGGAGTCACATACGAGAACTTCCTGAAGATTGTCAACGCCCTCAAGGGCTATGGAAGAGTGTTCACCAATGGTGAACTCAATGACAAATTCCTTAGGTCCCTTACTAAGGAATGGGACACAAAGATCTGCGCCATCAGAGAATTTGGCAGACTAGCAGAAACTGATCCACAAATCCTGTTCGGGAAGCTGATGTCCTATGAACTTCAGCTGAACACCAGGAAGGCAGAGGAAGAAGCAGAGAAGGCTGCTGCAAAAGAAAAGACTGTGGCCCTAAAAGCCAGTCACTCCAGAAAAGGGAAGGGTGCGGTGTCGTACTGTGCCAGGAATAAGGAAGAAGAGGAGGACTCCGATCCATGCTCCTCCAGCTCAGATCTGTCGGAAGAGGATTTCTCCCTCATCACTCGAGAGTTCAAGAAATTCCTCAAGATGAGGAATCAAAGGAAGAGAGACGGCTCCTCATCCAGACATCAGAAGAAAAACTACTCTTCTGACAGGTATGCATCTAAACCTAACAAACATTGTTCTTCTGATATTATTTGCTTTGGATGCAATAAGCCAGGTCACGTCGTGGCCGACTGCCATCAAAGCAAAAGAGATAAAGGGAAAGGAGAGGAGCTCAAATCCTCCAGAGATAAGAAGGAGCGGAGCTACATCGCAAGAAGACCAAAGACACTAAGTGAGTCTGATTCCTCAGACTCCAGTGATGATGAGGAAGGCTACTTCGGGCTGGTGGGTCGCTCAGACTCAGAAGGAGAATGTCCCCCATTTACTGGGAAGGTAAAAGCTCACACCCCTCTCTCCGACTCCGACTCTGATCCTGAGTGTCAGGATGATGAACCTGTGGATGGCCCTTCGGCCCGCGAAGCTGAACTCCTCGAGAAGTATGAGCTTCTGCTCAACACTTTCGACGAGTGTCGTAAGAGACTGAGGGCTGAGAAGAAGGAAGTAAAATTCCTTAAGGGTGAGTGTGTATCCCTAAGGGAAGAGGTCACTAGTTTGATATCTCTCCGGCAGGAACACCTTGACCTGACTTCAAAGCACTCAGAGTCTTTGCAGCTCCTTGATCTCAAGCAGGAGGAAGTCAACAAATTGGAAGAACAACTTGCGGCAGAAAGGAAGATCGTACAGAGCTTCTCTATGCCAAAACAGTGCTTCCAGTCGTTGACACCTTCTCTGCTCAGGCCAAAGGAGCTGGCTTGGGGCATATTGGGGCATCTGGTTCTTCATCTAGGAGGAACAAGAACCAGAGGAAGAATAAGGCCGCCAAGAAGGCCTCTGCTGATGAAAAGGGGAAGGCTCCTATTAGTCCTGTTGCGTTCAGAAAGCCTGGCTTTCCTTGCAACCAACATGACTTTGAGTCAACATTTGGGCATCATTTCCGGCCCTCGGTTGCAAAGCCTAAGAGCCGGTATGACGGTTGGAACTTCCCCCGGAACTTTGGTGAGAGTGCCTTCAAGGCACCTTATGAGGAGATCCACATAGGAAATTATGGTCCGTTCTCTAGCGGCCATAATGGAAAGCAGGCGCCAAAAGTCAAGCCTGTTATTCAGAAGGTGACAAAGTTATGTGACTGTCGTCACCATGAGGCCTCCACCTCCAGATCCAAGGCCCCAGCTGTACCCGTTGTTCCCAGGGTAAGGCAGGAGCCTCGGAAGAGATACAACAGGTTCGACTGTTGGTGCTGTGGCAAAGTCGGTCACTTTGCCGTGGATTGTTGGTTTAATCCAAGGAACTACGAGACTCCCCATGTTAACAATGCGAGACCGACCACTCGTAGGGTTAACCGACCGAGGGGGAGTGTGCTAACCAGGAATCTAGGACCCAAGTTCGATTGGGTTCCTAAGGCAAATTAATTTTGTTTTGCAGGAATGTCCAAAGGCCACCAAAACGCCAATCTGGTATTTGGACAGTGGATGCTCCCGGCATATGACCGGGACAAGAAGCCTGCTGCGTGATTACACTCCAGTCGAGAATGGACCCAAAGTCATCTTTGGAGGGTCAGATCGAGGAGTCACCAGAGGTTATGGTATGATTTCCAACGGTATAATCTCTATCACCGACGTGGCTTATGTTGAAGGGTTAAACCATAACCTGATCAGTGTAAGTCAGTTATGTGATAAAGGTTATGACGTTAAGTTCTGCAAGGATAAATGTCTGATAATTTCACGTACCTCCTCTGAGACGGTATTATCAGGCATTAGGAGCAGAAATATCTTCTGCTTAGATTTTCTTAGTATAGATTCATCTACCCCCGTATGCCTTGTGGCAACAGGCAGTGCTTCTCTTTGTGAACAATGGCACAAGAGATTGACACATATTAATTATAAGACAATTAGTATGCTATTTTCTAAGAATTTAGTAAGAGATGCTCCCAGTATCAAGTGCATCAAGGATAGCCCCTGTCATGCTTGCCAGATGGGCAAACAGACACGGGCTACCTTTAAGAGCATTGCAGACAAAGACTCTTCCCGATGTCTTTACCTGCTACATATGGACTTGTTTGGCCCAATGCAAGTTCATAGTTTGGGAGGCAAGTCATATACGCTAGTGATAGTTGATGATCACTCACGGTTTACATGGGTGTTCTTTTTGAAACGAAAGTCAGATACTTTTGACATCTTCACTAATTTTGTCAAGTAAGTTCAGAACGAATTTAACTGCTCCGTGGTCAAAATCCGAAGTGACCATGGAACAGAATTCGAATCTGGTGCTATGACAGAATTTTGTGAAGAACAAGGTATCTTTCATGAGTTTTCCTCCCCGCGCACTCCTCAGCAAAATGGAGTTGCGGAGAGGAGAAATAGAACTCTCATTGAAGCCTGCACGACCATGTTGAAAGATGCTTCTCTCCCGGAATACTTCTGGGCAGAGGGTGTCAATACGGCATGTCATGTACAAAACCGAGCTTTGATCAACAAACATCATCGTAAGACGCCCTACGAGCTACTGAAAGGCAGGAAACCAACCATGTCCTACTTGAGGATCTTTGGTTGCAGATGCTATGTACTAAATAATGGGAAGTATCCGCGTACTAAATTCGGTGAAAAATGCTTCGAAGGCATATTCATGGGATATAGTTCCCATAGTCGGGCATATAGGGTCTTCAATAAGAAAACCTTAGTGGTAGAAGAATCAATAAATGTTGTATTTGATGAAGGAAGCTTGCTTAACAGCAATTCTTCCAGTTGTATTCTTGAAGTTGCAGGTGCTAGACTTGACCAGCTGAATCTGGATGAGACCCCTAAAGATGACGCACCCAAGTACGTCAAAGTTTCCACCTCCACGTCATCTGAAAATGTTGAAGATCAAGATGGAACAAATCTTTTAGAAGAACGAGAAGCACAAGAAGTAGCTGAAGCTCCAGCCGCCAGACTTCTAGAGCTCCGTCACGTGAGGGATCATCCTAGAGAACAGATCATCGGAGATCCTCGTGTAGGCGTCAGAACTCGAAGAGGTACAACTAACGAAGTATTGCATCTCAGCATCCTGTCTCAGGTTGAGCCAAAGAAGTTCGATGAGGCGAACAAGGATGCGGCATGGATTCTGGCCATGCAAGAGGAACTACATCAATTCGAACGTTGCAAGGTTTGGACGCTGGTTCCCAGACCATACAAGCTGAATGTCATTGGCACGAAGTGGATTTTCAGAAACAAGCTGGATGAACATGGTGTCATCATAAAGAACAAGGCCAGGCTGGTGGCTCAAGGTTACAGACAGGAGGAAGGGATTGACTTCGACCAAACCTTCGCACCAGTCGCAAGGCTCGAGGCAATCCGGTTGTTCCTGGCATATGCTTCACACAAAGGATTCACTGTCTACCAAATGGATGTGAAATCGGCATTCCTGAACGGAGACCTGAAAGAGGAAGTATACGTCGCTCAACCCCCAGGTTTTGTCGACCCTACTTATCACAATCACGTTTATTTTCTTAATAAGGCCTTATATGGGTTGAAACAAGCTCCCCGAGCTTGGTATGAGACTTTATCTAGTTTTCTTCTTGAGAACAAGTTCTCCAGAGGTAAAATAGATAAAACATTGTTTCTCCGGGAAGTCAAAGGCAAGATTTTGCTGGTGCAAATCTATGTCGATGACATAATATTCGGCTCAACGGACAACAATCTTTGCAAAAAGTTTTCCAAACTTATGCAAGGAAAGTTTGAAATGAGCAGTATGGGAGAGCTCAAGTATTTCTTAGGCCTTCAAGTGAAACAGTCTGAGGATGGAATCTTCATCTCTCAGACGAAGTTCACAAATGAACTCCTTAAGAAATTCGGTATGGAGAGTGCAACCTCTATGAGGACTCCAATGGGATCCACCATGTCTCTGGATAAGGATGAGAAAGGTAAACCTTTCGATGAAACCAAATACAGAAGCATCATTGGATCCCTGCTCTACCTTACTGCCAGTAGACCGGATATTATGTTCTCCACATGTGTATGTGCCCGATATCAGGTGAACACTAAGGAATCTCACTATGTCGCTGCAAAGCGAATTCTAAGATACCTTAAAGGTACTCCTAATCTTGGCTTGTGGTACCCGAGGAACAATGATGTCGAGCTAATAGGCTTTTCAGATGCTGATTTTGCAGGGAGCAGGGATGACAGGAAAAGCACCTCCGGGACGTGTCAATTCCTCGGCAGGAGGCTTATCTCATGGAACAGCAAGAAACAAAATTGTGTTGCAACCTCCACAGCAGAGTCCGAGTATATCTCGGCAGGAAGCTGTTGCGCACAACTCCTTTGGATCAGAAATCAGTTGGCCGACTACAACCTTCAGTTCAAGGAAGTTCCAATGTACTGCGACTCCTCCAGTGCAATTGCCATTGCCAACAATCCGGTGTCGCACAGCAGAACGAAGCATATTGAAGTACGCTACCACTTCATTCGGGAGCACGTGGAGAACAAGGATATCTCTCTCTGTTATGTCCCCACGGACAAGCAGATTGCTGATATATTCACAAAGCCCCTAGACGAGGCAAAGTTCAATCTTTTCAAGACAGAATTGGGGATGCTCAATTATGAAGAATGAAGACTACAGAGGCTCCCAACTCGTGCATAATCTGAGGGGGAGCCGGGAACTCCAGCGTGAGTACAGATGCAAGAACTGAGGGGGAGCTAAGGGCCAAAGGTTCCTGACCCCGATTTGCCGAAGCCGAAAAGGGGGAGATAACCCTCTCGGGGTCAAGGCTAAGGTGGCTCCAGCTTGCTCCCAAGCACTCGGTATTGGTAAGGGATGTCTCCACTTAATGATGTTAAGTTTATGGTCTTCAGCTGCTTTCCTTTTCATTTGCTCTATTCACCTTAGCTTGTAGGGTTTAGGCTTCTTCAAATAGGGGGAGATTGTTGGGTATTGTATCCACAATGTACCTGATTTGAAGAAGCCCCTGGACAAGCTAAGGTCAATAGACTATGTATTTGATAAACTTTTTCAAGTTGTACTTGCAGTTTCTCCACGCTAAGTGCACACCAATGTCAGGGTGCAGTAGGTCAATATACACGGATCTGCACGACGTAATCCCTCGTTGAGCAGATCAGTGTGTTGGCCTATGTGTACTCTCTCTATTGGAGTGCACTTACTTTCAAGTACAGGGCCGCTCATACGCAAGAGAAGACAAGGAGCATGGAGGATCAAGGAGCAGCTCCTAGGTGGAAGACGAAAAATCGTCCAAGGTAAATTCGACGAGAATCACTTGGTGATTCTCGCCGAATCGACGAGAATCATCAGTGATTCTCGCCGACTCCTTCTGGCCATCTCAATATGGTGCCAAGTAAGATTCGGCGAGAATCACTTGTAATTCCCGCCGAACCAGTGGTCATGCAGCCCATGAATAGAAGTTGAATTCATTGAGAATCGACAAGTAATTCGACGAGAATCACAATCGATTCTCGCCGATTTTTCCTTGGCGTTTTCTTAGTTAATTTCCTGAACCAGATTCTGTCTCAGCTAATTTCCTGAACCGGATTCTGCCACTGCTTAATATCTGGACCGGGACTTGGGGGCTACTTCTGTGGGTCCCACAAACGGTCTTATTGGGGGTAGCTACAGTATTTATACTCGGGTATTTTTGAACGAAAGGTAGACAGAAAAATACGCCGAGCTCACGGAAACCCTAAGATCGCGAAATCCTTCCGCCGCCTCCGTCGCCGCTCGCGCAAGTCCGTCGCCGCCACTGATAGATCTTCTTCCCGATCTCCGGCGACAGTAGCCTAGCAAGGCTTGTGTCTCACGCGTCTATCCAGAGATCCTTTGTCTCTCGATTTGTTGATCGGAAACACTTCCCATCCGAATCGATCGAGACGACCGATCCTTTTGTGACCGTTGGTAGACCGAGCTTGCTTCGCAACGAAGTTTAGATCTCCAAGTTCTGTAGCCACTCTTCATCGTAGCCGCCGATCCCGAAGCTAGCCGCCGCTCGTGTGCCGCCGCCGGTTCCGGGGAGATCTTCTCCAAGAGAGACCAAGGTCGTAGACTCTTCATCGACTTCAAGAGCACGTCGTCGAACAAAGAGGAACACCGGAGTCTCCAAAAGAAGTTTGTATCACGTGTACATTCTACATTTTCATTTCGTTGTAAAGGAACTTTTGTTCCGAGTTGTAAGGGTTGGGTGCAACCCGCTTTGTGGGAGTGTTGACTCTCACGTGTGGAAGGGCTCCTTCCGTTAGTGAAGGGATTGGATTTCAATCCCGTTGGTGAAGTGACCGAGTCATCCCTTGTTGGGGAGATAGGTCGAAGGGGGAAAGTGGATGTACCCAAGTCGGGGAACCACTATAAATTTGCTGTGTATTCTGTGTGCTGTGTTTGTTGTTTTTATTGTGCAGGTACATCTGTAAATTCCGCAAAAGAACCACACGTTACCTATTCCCCCCCCCATAGGTACACATAGCCGACACTAGGTGGACTTTCAACTTTCCTCTAGTGGTTGATTCTTTGGGAACAGGTAACATGCCCCATAACACGGCCGTGTTGGTGGCCGTGTCAGGTCATTTTGGCTGAAAATTAAGAAAACCTGCAAAAGAGCACAAAAATATTAGTGGCATAAATAAATATAAGAGGAGGGGACATATAAGCTAATAAGACAATATTTGCACAATAAAGACCTAAACAAAATTCTAATAGCTTAAATACAAAACAAACTATCATTAGACACTAGAGGGCTTTCTATATGTCTGTCTTCCTAGGCTGAGTAGATTTCATCCCTATCTTCTTCACAACAACAAGTTGAAAACATCTTCAGTACTGGGATGCTTGTGCTTGAAGTAACTCAGAATCAAGATTCTGATCTGTTGTTGAAGACAATGGATTTGAAGGTTTTGTATCTTCTTCGAACAACTATCTGGACTAACAGACTCTGAAGGCTCTGCTTCTTTTTTTCATCAAAAATCGATTCTGTACTTGGTGTCGCTGATAAGAATCGAAATAGCTATCTGTTTCTGCTTTCATATCCACTGAATCAGAGCTTGAGCATCAGGCTCGATGTTAATGGCAAGGAAGAGGACGAAGTTCCGCCACTATGCTTATTCAAAAAACCTAATTGCTTCTTTTGAGACGGTCAATCTTTCTCTTTTATTGATCGTCAATCAACGGCTCTTTTGCCCTATTGGCCTAGCCTTAGTTGTAGATTTACCACATTCTATTTGCAGAATACTACAACAACTGGTTGCGAGAGCCATCAAAGGCATGCTGTATCTTTCCTGCAAAGAAGTTGAACTGCGTTGATTTTGGTGACTCATGCTGACCTCAGCCATCTGTGGACTTAGCCAAAATCAAGTAACTTTAGTATAAGCATTGAGTGAGTAAGCTTCACTCAATGCCAAAACACTTGGACAAATTTTCTGTCACTAGTCGTTGAGTGAGCAACCTTCGCTCAACGCCAAAATACTTAGAAAAATTTCTCTTCCATTAGGCGTTGAGTGAGCAACCTTCACTCAACGCCATAACACTTAGAAAAGTTTTTTGTCATCAAGCGTTGAGTGAGCAACCTTCACTCAATGCTAAAACACTTAGAAACGTTTTCTGTCATTAGTCATTGAGTGAGCAACCTTCACTCAACACTAAAACAATTAGAAAACTTTTCTGTCATTAGGCGTTGAGTGAGTAACCCTCACTAAACGGTAAAACACTCAAAAAAAATTTCTGTCTCTAGGCATTGAGTGATTGAGCTTCACTCAACTCCAACCTACTTAACTGAAGTTCTATCACTTGACATTGAGTGAGTAAGCTACACTCAACGCCATAACACTTAGAATTGATTTTAGTCACTTGGTGTTGAGTGAGTAAGCTTCAACCAACACATTTGGACTTAGCTAAATTTCTGTGAAATCACAGTCTCTGACTGACTAAGGTTCAGTCAACGCTTTTTATCACATGGTGTTGAGTGAGTAAGCTTAACTCAATGCCTATGTATTTAGTCAAATATCAATACAAATTTTCTGTGGCGTTGGCTGTCTGAGCAATACTCAATGATTACGGAGTATGGCGTTGAGTGAGTAGACTTCACTCAACGTGTGTGTACTTAGCCACTTTCGTGCTGTTTTTTTATTAGGCATTGACTGTCTTAGCTTGTCTCACAGCCTTTTGTTGTATGGCATTGAGTAAGCAGACTTAACTCAATGCCTGTGGACTTTGCCACATTTTCAGCTTGCCAATTGTTTGGCTTTGACTGTCATAGCCTGTCTCACAGCTTTTTGCTATATGGCGTTGAGTGAGTAGACTTCACTCAATGCTTGTGGACTTAGCCACATTTTCATTTGCAAATTGTTAGGCTGACTATACTCAACGTTTTTACTTACCTGGCGTTGAATGAATAGACTTCACTCAATGCCTGTAGACTTGGTGGTATTTTCATGTCCAGCTTCTTTCTTAAGGCAACTGGCATTGAGCGAGCTTGCTCCACTCAACGCCTACAAACTTAGTGTAATTTCTACCTGACCACCAGCTTGCTTGTTGTATACCTAGCCAATTAGTGTAATAGGGACTAACCTGCATGCATAAACTCAAACACACATCAAATACAACTAGTGTGTTTGTGTCATTGACTTGTTTGACTTCTTACCAATCTGGGTCATTTGGATCAATGGACCCAATAATCTCCCGTATTTGAAGAAGTCAAAACCCTTATTTAGGTTGTTCACCTTTCATAGTCAATGACACATGCAATATGTACATCAATAAAATGTGCTATTATAATAGAACAGATCTAGGAAGGTTACCACATATCCTGCCTGTTTTGTGAGCATCACCTGCTCCCCCTATTTTGCTGCAATGTGTGTGATACCACTTGAATGCTGCATGGTAGCATTTCTTTCTCCCCCTGAACTGCAATATTTCTTTCTCGCCGGAACTTGATACCACTTGATGAACCTCTGATGCCACACTTGATTATGTCACACTTGATAAATCTCTAAATCCACTTGGTATACCACTGGATCAATTTCTTCTTTCTCTCCCCTTTTTGACTTCTGAAGAATAGTCAGGGAAGAGCTGGATTGTCTTGACTTACTTCTCCCCCTATCTGATTGCAGTTGATGCCCTTACTATAGTTGCTAGTTACATCTTTATATGAGGCTGGTTCTACTCCTCCAGCTGCTAGAATTGCTCCCCCTCAATAGGAGCCACTTTTTCCATCATTTATTGATGGAAACTTTGTTCTTCTTACCAATTATGGTCTTCATCTCCAACAACAAGAATACATCCTGCACCAAAACTAAAACTATAGGGAGTAACTGAATCTAGACTAGGTTCAACATACCAAACTCAAACTTGAAGGTGTTGAACTTTGTTTTATCTAGTGGCTTAGTAAAGATGTCAGTCACTTGCTTATCTGTGGGGACAAACTCAAGACTGATATCTTGCTTTTCCACATGCTTCCTAATAAAATGATATCTAATTTCTATGTGCTTCGTCCTGCTGTGTGAGACAAGATTCCTAGCAATAGAAATAATACTAGTAGAATTACAATATAGAGGGGTTCTACTTATCTTGAGGTCATAATCCTGGAGTTGGTGCTGAATCCACAACAACAGAGCACAACAACTACCTGCTAAAATGTACTCTGGCTCTAAAGTTGTTATAACAACACTTGTTTGCTTCTTGCTACTCCAAGACACTAGTCTTCCACCTTGGAACTAACAGGTGCCAGAAGTATTTTTCCTGACCACTTTGCATCCTACAAAATATGCATCTGAATATCCAGTTAGTACAAAAACCTTATTTCTAGGTTACCATAGGCCAAGATCTGGTGTGCCCTTAAGATATCTCAAGATTCTCTTTACAGCAGAGTAATGAGATTCTTTGGGGTAGACCTGATACCTAGCACAGACACATGTAGCATACATGATGTAAGGCTTACTGGCAGTGAGGTATAGAAGGAGCCCAATATCCCTCTATATAAAGTTTCATCAATAGGTTTTCCTGCTTCTTCTTTATTTAAAGGCATACTTGACCCATGGGAGTTTTCATGGTGGAGGCATTCTCCATTCCATATTTCTTAATCAACTGCCTGGTAAACTTGGACTGGGATATGGACAAGCCCTCATCAGTCTGTCTAACTTGGAATCCCAAGAAGAACTTGAGCTCACCCATACTACTCATCTCAAACTTCCCTTGCGTATGTTTAGCAAACTTCCTGCAAATTATGTCATCAGTAGATCTAAAGAGAATGTCATCAAAATATATCTAGACTAGTATGATATTACCCTTTGATTCTCTTAGGAATAGGGTCTTGTCTATTTTCCCTCTTTAGAATTTGTTCTCAATGAGGAAACTATACAAGGTCTCATAGCATGCTTTAGGTGCTTGCTTCAACCCATATAGATCTTTATTAAGTCTACAAACAAAATTAGGAGAGTTAGAGTCAACAAAACCTGGAGGTTGTTCAACATAGACCTCTTCCTTTCAGTCCCCATTAAGGAACGCTGACTTCACATCCATATAATAGACTTTGAATCTTTGATAGGCAGCAAAAGAAAAGAAGGGTCTTATAGCTTCCAATCTGGCAACTAGGGCAAATGTTTGATCAAAATCTATCCCTTCTTCTTGCTTATATCCTTTAGCCACCAGTTTAGCCTTATTCTTAACAATATTGTCATTCTTATCTAACTTATTCATGTAGATCCACTTGACACCAATGACATTATGTCCTTAAGGTCTTTGAACCAGCTTTCAGACCTTACATCTTTTGAACTGGTTTAGTTCTTCCTACATTGTTCCAATCCAAAATGGGTCTATGTTGACCACTTCAAACTTCTTTGGATCTATTTGTGTCTGGAAACTTCAGTATAAGACTGTATTCAGACTTCTGCTCCTTGTAATCACTCCTTGGCTTGTCTCACCAATGATTTGGTGTGCTGGATGATCCCTTAGATGTCTGACAGCTGGAGGCAATCTAACTTCAGCTGGCTGTTCCTCATTGTAATCAGCTAGCTGTTCTTCATCCTCAACTTGTGAGTCTTGAGCTCCCTCTAGACAGCACACATCTTTTCTCTTATCTTGGACTGCTGGATCATCTTCCTTGATGGTAAGATTCTCCATCACCTTCTATATGCCTATAGAAATAGAAGAGGAGCTAGACAGCTCACTATTAATCATGTTTGATTCATAAAAGACAACATGAATTGACTCTTCTACAACTTGACTTGTCAAGTTATAGATCATATATGTCTTTATGTGGTTGTTGTCCCAACAAAGATCCCTTCATTGGACTTGTCAACAAAATTAGTCACATAGGACTTTCCATTATTCAGTATATATCACTTGCTACCAAAAATTTTGAAGTTGGATAAGTTTGGTTTTCTGCCTTTCAAGATATCATAGGGAGTCATCTTGTGGCTTTTGGTGATAGAAGCCCTGTTAAGGACATGACATGCAATATTTACCGTCTCAGCCCAGAAATATTCTGGGAGAGATGTGTCACTTAACATACAAACCTCTATGAGAGCTCTGTTTTTCCTCTCAGCTATTCTATTTTACTGAGGTGTTCTTGGGTAGGAGAATTCTTAGTGAATCCCTTGCTCTTCACAGAAACTTGTCATGCTTGCAGACTGAAATTCAGTCTCATGGTCACTTCTGATTTTGACCACAGTACTGTCTAGTTCATTCTGTATTTGCTTGACAAAGGTCTTGAAGATTTCAAGGGTTTCATCCTTTCTCTTAAAAAATAACACCCAAGCATACTTAGAGTAGTCATCAACCACCACAAGGGTGTAGAATTTCCTACCTAGACTTTGAACTGGCATAGGACCAAACAATTTCATATGCAGGAGGTATAAGCACCTCACCGAGTTTTTGTCCACAATTCTATTGAAGGAGGTCTTGGTCTATTTGCCCTTTTCACATGCAAAACAAATACCCTCCTTAGTGCATTTCAACTTGGGGCCATTTCTAACTAACTCTTCACTAAAGAGTTTGTCTATGGTCTTGTAGTTCAGATGAGCCAGCCTTTTGTGCCATTAGACACAATATGAGACTTTCTCATTTGTAACTATGCATTAGGAGAGACTTGGCTTTCACATACAAAATTAAGAAAGTAGATATTTCCTCTCATAGTGCCTGTCAAGATGACCTCTTGGTCACTTGATCTCCTAATTTGGCATTGATCCTTGAGAAATGAAATATCATAGCCAAGATCACATAGTTGGCTTATGCTTATGAGATTGGGTAGCAAACCTTTCACATAAGCTACTTGTGTGATAATTACCATGCTATTTGTTATCTTACTATACCCTTTTGTCACTTCTTTATCTAACCCACCAAAGATTTCTTTGGGGCAATTCTTTACTAGAGAGTAATCTTTCAGCAAGCTCCTTATTCCAGTCATGTGCCTGTAACATCCACTGTCCAAGTACCATATAGGGGTATGACCACTTGGACTAACTTGCAAGCCATAAATCAGTTAACCCTATGATCCCAATTCTTATTGGGTCCTAAGTGCATGTTAGTTTGATAATAACCATGCCTACATGCAGCTCTTCTAACAAGTAAGCTCTCTCTTGCTCTTGGCACACTTGTGTTGTGCCAACAATCAATAATATAGTGACCCACCTTTCCACAACACCAGCACTCATAGATTCTGTACTTTCTTTTTTGAGAAGCCATGCTGGCAGTGTTGACAGCAATTTTTGGTCCAGAAGGTACAACAACAGTCATTTTCTTATGTTTCCTAGCCATAGTCTGACCTGAAGTGGGTTTGGCAGTAGAAGTACATGGAGTATCTTGAACCCTACTAGCAGTATTATTCTTTTAAGAATACATTCTCCAGATGTCTTCAGGTATGCCCAAGTCTGTCCTACTGACATACTTGCCTTTGGTCTGAGAGTTGGTAGGGACATTCTGAGAAATGGTTGTTTCCTTGTTCTTGAGTGTTGAGGCTGGTGTACCAAACATAAATGGTCCATGATGGGCCATTTGAATCTCCTCATGGTCTTCCTTGATGGCACTTGCACCCTTGCTACATCTACCACCATAGTGTGTAGCATTTTTGCTCACACTAGTGGATCTACCATTCATCCAGTGACCAAAGATACTTTCTTAGTCATACCTGTTTGAAGGTAGTTATACTCTCTTAAATGGAACAGGAGGCTTGGAGGTCAATGGATGTGCTGGAGCTTTACCCTTTCCTTTGGGATTGGCAACTCTTATAGATCCCTTGAATCCCAACCCCCTTCTTACCCTTCTAGGAAGTGAAGGTGTCTCTCAACGGAAGCACTAAATTTGGCTTTGAATAACTAGCTACTATCCTCTTTTCTCTCTCCAGCAGCACTTCGAGGTCCCTTATTATATTTTCCTGGTACTCTATGGTGCCTAACTGGATGAAGGAAATTTTCTCCATCTCACTGATTTCCTTCATTTTCTGATCAAACAGTGAAGCTAAATCAGCATGTTGGGAAGCAGCAAGCTAAAGGGAAGAAATCATCTTAGCCAGCTTCTTAGCCATCAACTTGCTTTTCTTGAAGGCATTCATCAAGACACCATACTTGTCAATCATAGAATTTATATCTTCCTCAGATTTAGAATATCCTTCATCTCTTGATGAATGAGCTTCATAATCTGGGCTGGTCTCATAGTCTGACTCAAAAGAAGACTTGGACATAGAATATACATTTTGTTGACCACGCTGTTCCTGACTGGATTCTTCTTCAGTCATAGCCATCAGTCCATGATAGCAACTTTCTTCTTCTTATTCTACATCCACCTCTGAATCACTATCTGACTGTGATAGAGGAGCCCTAATTTTAATTCTCGCAGCAGGATACTTTTTATCTTCTTCCAGCATAGCAGCAACTAGCCCAATGTAGACTTCATCTTCTTCCTTTTCTTTTTCTGACTCTGATGAGGAAGATTATGTCCAGCTCTTCTTTTTCTTAGCAATGAAGGATTTATCCTTCTTACCTTTGTGCTGGTGATGGTGCTTCTTTTCTCCATCCTCTCTCCTCTTCACCGAACAGTCGGGTACAACATGCCCTGTCTTGCTGCAGCAATAACAAATAACATTAGTATAAATATGTTTACTAGGCTTAGAACCATATCGGTACTCCGTAAAGGATTTCTTCTTTCCCTTGTAGTAGTCCTCCTTATGATGAGAGGATGTGGAGGGTCTGCCCTTTCTCTACTTCTTCTGCATGAACCTCTGGAATTGTCTAGAGAAGGAATAAAAGTATTCATCACACATATGACAGTCTGATGTACTTGACTATGAGTCATCTGAGTCAGATTCAGCATCCCTCCTTGGTGGAGAAGCGGTCTTCCTTCTGCTCCTCCTTGAGGCTTCAGCTTTGAAGACCACAGAATTTTCTTTGGTCTGAGACTTGCGATTTTCTCCTCCTCCTTCATGTCAGTCAGCTGCATTTCATAAGACAACAGCTTCCCAAATAGTGTTGCTTGTGGAGTGTCAGCAAGTTTTGCCACCTCTCTGATGGCACAGATTTTAGTATCCCTGTCTTTAGTTAGAGATCTCAGAGACTTGTCAATCAGCTCATAAGTGCTGAAGACTCTGCCATATGTCCTAATCTCATTGACTATTATGAAAAATATCACATAACAATCAGTTATGCTGTCAGTCTTGCTTTGCCAGAAAGCCTCATCCTCTTGGTTGAGCATAAACTTTCTATCATCCATGACTTCTTTTGTGCCCTCCATGTACACCACCAAAGTGTCCTACATCTCCTTTGAGGTCATGCAATGAACTAGATTTTGGAAGGTGGAGTCATTTATGACTTTAACTATAATATTGTGCACCCTCTTTTCCATAATGGCAAGGATGACTTCATCCTTTATCATTTCAGAATAGGTCTTGGCTGTCTGGACATTAGCATCCAGAGCTGACAAATTCATAGGGATGAAAGGCCCTTCCTTGACTGTTATAAATATCCTAGGGTCAGCTACTTCCATGAACAACCACACCCTCTCCTTCGAGATGTCAAAACCTTTATTCCTATATATTGGAAGCTTCATGGCACCCAACTCCGTATAGTTCACTACTGAACCTATAAGGATAATATTTTTGCTGACCTTGGAGATCTATTCAGACTGTTGAGTCCTTTTTGAGTAACCTCCCTCTGATACCACTTTAAAGACTTTGTTTTCAAGCTCAACTTACACCTAGAGGGGGGGGGGGGGGGTGAATAGGTTTTAAGTCTCTTTCGAAATTATCAAGACCTATTCCTAATTTTGTTGTGCTTAGGGATTAGTTAGTTTAGCCTTCAAGAACATCAACCAGAAGACACAGTAAATTTATAGTGGTTCCCCAGTTTATGGGTACGTCCACTATCCCTCTCTGCCTTTCTAACAGTGTGTTAGACAAGGCTCTTACCCAAAAACCCGGCTCTTTAAAAGCTTACAACTCAATCCCACAGGACCACTCGATCTCCTCCAAGACGTATTGCTCAGGCACAAGGCCCTCACTACTAGAAAAATAACTTTTAACCACGGTTTTTTTTGCCACGGCAAAAAACCGTTGCTAATACTGAAGTATTAGCCACGGCACTAGAACCTTGACAAATACGTTAGTATTAGCCACGGATGACTGAACCGTGGCAAAAAACACTTTTTGCCACGATTTGCCTATTTCGTGGCTAATAAGCTAGTATTAGCGACGGAAGCCTGAACCGTGGCAAAAAGACATGACATTTTTAGTCCCACAACGCCAATTTCAAAAAAAACATTCGGGTTTATATGGCACATTCCGCAATGAATATTTGAATTATTTGGGCTCGCGGGTGGCGGGCGGCGGCGGGCGGCGGCGGGCGTCGGCTGCAGGCGGCAGCGGAGGCGGAATCTTTTTCGTTTGTTACAACCCCTTTAGCCACGGAAATTCAACCGTGGCAAATAAGGAGCTTTAGCCACGGCAATGGGACCGTGACTAATAATCGCTGAAAAGAGACCCTTTAGCCACGATTGTAAACCGTGGCTAAAATTCGTGGCTAAAACTCTTTTTGCCACGGATTCAGCGCGGCTAATACTATTAGCCACGCTCGCATTGCCCACACCCATTTGTCGTGGGTAAGCCGTGGCTAAAAAGTATTAGCCACGGTTTTTGACTTTTAGACACGGCAATCTGTCGTGGCTAAAAGTCTGTTTTTTAGTAGTGCCTACAACTCAGTGATTAAACAACCACCTACCTCAGGCTCAAAACCATACTACTCAGGCTGGGAGGACAACCCTACACTCAGATCCAAAATGGATCCTACACTCAGAGTTTATATCACAAGCTTACAACTCAGATTTTACTCAAAATCCTACACTCAGATCCAAGACTGGATCCTATAGAAAATAGAAATGGTGTTAAAATAGTTAGACACCAGAGGGTTTTCTATGTGCCTGTCTTCATGGGCTAATCATATTTCAGCTCTGTCTTCTTCATAGCAACAAGTTGAAAAGATATTCAGTACTAGGTTGCTTGTGCTTGAAGTAACTCAGACTCAAGATTCTAGTATGCTGTTGAAGACCATGGATCTGATGGTTTTGTATCTTCTTCAAATAGCTATCTGGACTAGCAGACTCTGAAGGCTCTGCTTCTCTTCTTAATCAGAAATCGATTCTGAACATGATGTCGCTGATAAGAATCGCAATAGCTATCTATTTATGCTTTCAGGTCCACTGAATCAGAACTTTTGCTTCAGGCTCGATGTTAATGGCGAGGAGGAAGACGAAGTTCCGCCGTTATGTGTACTCAGAAAATCCTAATTACTTCTTCCGAAATAGTCAATCTTTCCCTTTTATTGATCGTCGATCAACAGCTCTTTGTGTTGTGGGCCTTACCTTAATTGCATATTTACTACCTTTCATTTGCAGAATACAACAACACCTGGCCGCCGGCAACATCAAAGGCATACTACATCTTTCCTGCAAAGAATTTGAACTGCGTTGACTTTGTTGACTTTTGTTGACTCATGCTGACGTCAGCCATCTGTTGAATTAGCCAAAATCAAGCAAATTTAGTATAAGCATTGAGTGAGTAAGCTACACTCAATTCCAAGACACTAGGACAGATTTTTTATCACTTGGCATTGAATGAGCAACCTTCACTCAATGCTAAAATACTTAGAAAAAATTCTTTACCATTAGGCGTTGAGTGAGCAACCTTCACTCAATGCCAAAACACTTAGAAAAGTTTTCTGTCATCAGGCATTGAGTGAGCAACCTTCACTCAAGACTAAAATAGTTAGAAAAGTTTTCTATCATGAGGCATTGAGTGAGCAACCTTCACTCAACGCTAAAATACTCAAAAAACTTTTCTGTCATTAGGCATTGAGTGAGTTACCTTCACCCAATGCTAAAACACTTAGAATATTATTTTTTCCTAAGGTGTTGAGTGATTGAGCTTCACTCAATGCCAAACTGCCTAACCGAAGTTCTGTCACTTGACTTTGAGTGAGTAAGCTACACTCAACACCATAACACTTAGAATTGATTTTAGTCACTTGGCGTTGAGTGAGTAAGCTTCACTCAATGCATTTGGACTTAGCCAAATTTTTGTGAAATCATAGTCTCTAACTGACTAAGGTTCAGTAAACGCTTTTTATCACATGACATTGAGTGAGTAAGCTTCACTCAACGCTTGTAGATGTAGTCAAATATCAACACAGATTTTTGTGTTGTTGACTGTCTGAGCAATACTAAATGATTATGAAGTAGGCGTTGAGTGAGTAGACTTCACTCAATGCACGTAGACTTAGAGACTTTCTTGCCGTTTCTTATTAGGTTTTAACTCTCTTAGCCTGTCTCATAGATATTTGTTGTATGGCATTGAGTGAGTAGCCTTCACTCAACGCCTGTGGACTTAGCCACATTTTTAGCTTGCCAATTATTTGGCTTTGACTATCTTAGTCTGTCTCATAACTTTGTGCTTATATGGCATTGAGTGAGTAGACTATACTCAACCCATGTCGATTTAGCCACATTTTCAGCTTGCCAATAGTTACGCTGACTATATTAAACATTTTTTACTTACCTGGCATTGAGTGAATAGACTTCACTCAACGCCTGTGGACTTGGTGGTATTTTCCTGTCCAGCTTTCTTTCTTAAGGCAGCCGACGTTGAGTGAGCTTGCTGCACTCAATGCATGTAGACTTAGTGTAATTTCTGTCTGACCACCAGCTTGCTTGGTGTACACCTGTCCAATTAGTGTAATATGGACTGACCTGCATGCATAAACTCAAACACACATCAAATACAACTAGTGTGTGTTTCATTGACTTGTTTGACTTCTTACAGAACTTGGCCATTTGGATCAATGGACCCAACACTTTCCTCTATGTTAATGAGTACATAAGGAAAATATCGTACAACATTAATAAGATCACAAATAAATAGAACATGATATAATAAATCTAGTTACATATATTTAGGTTGATGAATGCATTTTTTACCGTGAAGCACGCACTACCCCAGTAACTATTCAGCCAATTACATTGCCCAAGATCGATACTTTTTGGCAATTTGCACGTCTTTGCCCTTCAAAATTCCATTTTAGGTAACAATTCACATGCAAATAAAAGCATGAAATATTATAATGTCAATGAAGTGAATATATATGATCAGCACATACATGAGAATCAGTTGGGAGATTGAATTTAACCTAAAAATAAAATAAAACAATTATAATAGAAAGATTTTCTAAATTAAAAAAAGCGTATCAATGTCATTTCTCCACATTTAGTTAGTGATATCAGTAGGAATTAAAGATATTAATTATTTAGTCATTGTTGGGTCCATTGATCTCAATGTTCCAGATTTGAAGAAGACCTACTTGATAATTGTATACACATGTGTGTAATCTAATAGTTGTCACAAGTTCTATTTGTGCAGGATGTTCCTTTGAACAAGTTTAGACAGGTTGTCTAAGTGATCATGACAGTTGGTCACAATGTAGGAAGGTGGAGAGACAGAAATCTTTATAAGTACACAGGTGTTGAGTGAAAACAGTTCACTCAACGCCAGATACAAAGAAGCGCTGTGTAAGGTATGGACAGTCAAAACCCAGCAGTTTGGATAGCAGTTCTGCGGCTAAGTCCACATGCGTTGAGTGAAGGCAGTTCACTCAATGTCATATAACAAAAGGCTTTGAGTATAGCTGAGTCTGTCAAAGCATCAGCATTGGCAGGGAAGAAAATGCGGCTAAGTCCACAGGCATTGAGTGAAGCCAGTTCACTTAACGCCATATTCCAAGAAGCGTTGAGACAAGATTAAGCAGTCAAAGCATTTGAAGATCAGTTAACAATTTTGGCCCAGTATAGAAGCATTGAGTGAGGATAACTCACTCAACGCCCATAGAAGAAGGAGTCGATAGAGTAATGATCAGTCAAAGCTTATGAAGAGATAAATAGAAAAATCTGTCTAAGTACAGATGCGTTGAGTGAGGTCAGCTAACTCAATGCAAGCTCATCAAGAATATTGACTACGTACAGAAGCGTTGAGTGAAGGCACTTCACTTTACGCCTCAACAAGATGGCAAACATTCAGAGAAGTAGCTAAATCCAGGGGAGTTGAGTGATGAAAGCTCACTCAACACACTCAACGCCTGACAGCATAGAAGAAATTGGCCAAGTATAGAAGCGTTGAGTGATGAATATTCACTCAATGCATAGCAGGGCAGATTCAGCTAAGTCAAGTTGGCATTGAGTGACGAAGGCTCATTCAACACACTCAACGCCAAATCAACAGAAAGATTATCGAAGGACAAAAGGGTTGAGTGAAAGCTATTCACTCAATGCACTCAACGTCTGGCAGTGCAGTTTATTTAGCTATGTATGTTTGCGTTGAGTGAAGGCTGTTTACTCAACACATTGAATGAAACTGAAAATTTGGCTAAGTCCACAGATATTGATGTCAGCAAAAGTCAACACAAGTCAACTGAATTCAAATTAGTTTCGGGAAAGCTACAGTATGCTACAAATGGCATCGCAGACCAACTGTACGTCTTTTACTGTTAAAGCAAGTTGCAGCGAACAACTATAGGTGGTCCCCACTCACTCAAAGAGCTGTTGGACGGTGAAAGTTAATAAAAGAATTTGGATCAGTTTGAAGAAATTAACTTTTGGGATTATTGTGAAAGGAAGAATTTCGTCTTCTTTGTCACCATTGTTACAGAGCTTTGAAGACAGAAGTTCAAGTTAACTGATCCAAAAGTTCATCAAGCTAGCTGTTGTGATCAACACCATCAACAACAAGTTCAGAGATATTTCTCTAAGAAAAAAGAAGCAGTCAGGATAACCATAGCTGCAGTAGATCTGTTGATACATGATAGCTATTGTCATTTCTCATTTGGAACAGCAAGATCAGAAAGCATTGTTTCCGAGCTCCAAGAAGTTGTAGAGCTTGATAAACTCACTCTACAGTTAGTCTGGGAATTACAGACAATTGGCTGATGAAAGAATAAGAAGAACTGTCTACTCTTCTGTCTTCAACAATATGGTCAGAAGCATAAGTTTCTGAGTTACTTCCAACATAAGCACCAATTTACTGAAGATCAGATTTCTTGTTGTTGAGAAGAGGTTAGGGATGAGTTATCTCAGCTCAGGAAGCAGTATACTCAGAGAAGTTCTCTAGAGTCAAATCAACACCATCCAAAACTCTTCCCTCTATAAGATCTTAATAGATTTGAGTGTAGGCATTATTTAAAAAGGATGAGGTAGGATCCTATTTGGATCTGAGTTGTAGGGCTTTTGTGCATGAGGTAGGAGAGTCAATCTCTCTGAGTGTAGGACCTTTAGGTCTGAGGTAGGATTGAGCTTTGGATCTGAGGTAGGGCGTTTGTGCCTGAGATGTAGGAGAGTCATTCTCTCTGAGGTAGGGCTATCTTCATAGCATGAGTTATAGGGCATTTGGCCAGAGGTAGGTGATCTTCGGATCACTGAGCTATATGAGTAAATCTTTAATTTAAGTTGCAGGGCCTTATGCCTGATTTGTAACACCCCAAATTTGACAACAGAACTTTTGTCACTGTCATCGGGCGACAGTGGGTATCGCTTGATAGCGATAGTGGCGTTTGTCGATCCGCGCTCGACAAACTCAACGGTTTCAACAAATCATCGAACTGATATCACTGAGTGGCGATAATGGGTATCGCCTAATGGCGATAGTGATGGCTCTCAATGCCATAAAGCGTTGAGTGAGCTCGAGGCACTCTACTCCTAGAAGCGTTGAGTGAGTTACTTGCTTTGTTAACGTCGGGCGATAGTGGGTATCGCCGGATGGCGATAGCAATAATGCATTGGGTCGGCTCTCGACGCTCTCGACGCGCTCCACGCCTGAAAGAGTTAGGTGGCTTAATATCGAGGGAGACATTGAATATCATCGCGCGATAGTGCCACGTGGCATGTGATACGTGTCAAATTGACTGTTAAGTGGCCAATAAGCGGTGGTCGACTAGCGTCAAAGCGGTGAAGTCGATATCGCCAAGTGGAGACAGTCGATATCGCTATGTGATATCGCCAAAGTTAACCAGTCAACTCAAATCCCGACCTTTGCTTTATTTTAACTAAGAGATCATGTGGCTGGGATTAGTCCTGAGTCCACTTAACCAGGGAAGAATAGAAAGGAGGTTTCATACTCTTTCTTTTTTTCTCTCTCTCTCTCTCTCTTTATCTCTTGAGTTTCCTTGAGTGAAAAGGAGGATGAAGCTAAGGAAGTGCTGGGATGATCTTTTTGTGCTCAATTAAGGAGATCTTGCGGTCAGAGGCCAAATCCAAAGATAAATCCGCGAAAAGGAGAGCGACGTGCTCCTTTCTATCCACGTAGAAAAGCTTTGCCATGGCTCCGAGGAGAACTTCAAGGGTAACGATTTTCTCCAAGACATGTGAAGTCCTCAATATGCATATTTGCATGGATCCCCTCACCAAAAGGTGGAAAAGGGTGGATTCCAGTGGGTAGAACGGTTTGATTCCCATATATTCCTGTATTTTGATCCGGAAATGTAGAGTACAGAATATTCATGTTGTGTGAAGCCCATCTGGACAAGTTGGTTTGGATTGGTATTGTTACTTTTGCGTGCCGAAGAAGACTCTGTGGATATGCTTGTATAGTACGTGTGAAATCTGGGGTCTAGGGTTGTGCAAGCTACTGCATCAAAGTACTAGAAGCATTTCCCGGAAAACACCCAGAAAAGATCAAAGTCTGGAGAACTGTTGATATCGCCGGGCAATAGTGTTTATCGCCAGGCGATATCTCCCAGTGAGCTGGAATTTTGTGTAACCTGTCTTAAAAAGACCTGGGGGTCGCTGCATGTAGGATGTGTGCTTAAGATGGCTGGCCTGTGGTGGGTTCCAGCCCGAAAGTGGACAAAGCCATGTAGCTTGTGATGCGTTGAGCCGTGAAGTCCAACTACTGTACCATCAAGTTAAGTATGTAACGCCCCTAGCCGATACAATGTGACAGTGTCACGGCTCCGCTCTAGGAGATGCTACCGGGCTGCAGCCCAAGCACCCCAACCCCTCTCCAGCCGACTGGCGGGTTGTTGGTGGCCAAAACCTCCCTTTGATGAGCGAACTCGACAGTTAAGTTGGGCCGTACGGGGACTTCCCAGGAGGTCACCGATCCCAGTACTACTCTCGCCCAAGCACGCTTAACTATGGACCTAGGTTAGAAAACTTTAGACCTAAGCTATTTTTCCTTTAACTAATTTAGGAATAGTGATGGCGTGCGGCAAACCGGCCCGTACCCTATTCGACACGGGGGCATCACACAACTTTGTGTCGGAGGATTTTATCAAGGATCTGGGCCAGATTCGATATTATAGGGGAGATGCCGGGAGGGTGCGTCTCCCCAATGGGATGGAGATCCAGTCCACAGAGAAGTGCCTCCTGACAGTTACCATAGACAGGTTAACACTCGAGGGCCCGACGACGATCCTGAGAATGTTGGACTTCAACCTTGTCTTGGGCATGACATGGCTTATCTGGAACCATGCCTAGATTGACTGCCCTGTGAGGAATGTCATTCTGAGACACGGTGACACTTATGCGACATTCGAAGGTACTACTCTGTTTTCCCGCCGCCTCGTTTCATCTATTCAGGCCGTCAAGGCCCACATGCAGGGGGATGAGGTATATCAGGTGTTGTTCGAGATTACTGAGGAGAAGAACCCGATTGTTAGCATTCCGGTGGTCTGTGACTACACCGATGTATTTCCGGAGAAGCTTCCAGGACTGCCTCCATAGAGGAAGAAGGACTTTCAGATTCATTTGTTTCCAGGGGCTAAGCCAGTATCCAAGGCCCCTTATCGGATGGCCCCAAGGGAGCTGGTAGAATTTCGGACTAGACCCCCCAAGAGTGGTTTTGGTCATGTCAAAACCCTAGGAAGCCCAAGGTACCAAGTGAAGAAGGCCAAGATTAAAATCACCTTGGTCTGTCTATAGCTCAGCCTTATATCAGCAAGGGGAGATCTGAACCGTCAGATCCTATAGGAAGAAATAAACAACCACACAAATTCCCTGAAAACAACTCTTCCGGGTCTGACACGCCCGTGTCGGCCCAGACATGCTCGTATCACCAGGCGCGTCGTCAGCTCGACGATCGTCGAGCATATTTCGTCGACCAGAGGGGATCACACCCACCCGACACACCCGTGTCAGATGATACACGACGTGTCACCAGGAGTGTCCTCAGCTCGACGATCGTTGAGTTCATTTCGTAGAACAGGGGGGAACACGCCCCCGACACGCCCGTGTCACCAGGCGTGTCGTCAGCCCGACGATCGTCGAGCTTATTTTGTTGAGCTCAGCTCATATCGTCAAGTTCACTTCGTAGAACACGGGGGAACACGCCCCCGACACGCCCGTGTCGCCAGGCGTGTAGTCAGCCCGACGATCTTCGAGCTCATATCGTCGAGCTCATTTCGTCGAGCTCATTTCATCGAGCTCAGCTCATTTCGTCGAACAGAATGGAACACGCCCACCCGACATGCCCGTATCGGATGATACACGCCCGTGTCACAGCCGTGTCACCAGGCGTGACACGACGGTTCTGGGCTGAATCGTCGTGAGTAGGAGAGAGAAAGCTACATTTTTCCGCCAATTTGGAGGAGAGAGGAAGTGGCCATTCATGGCCAGTAAGGTGATACACCCCTCGGAACCCCTCAATTATGCTCCCATTCATCTTCCCTGATGAATTAAAGGGGATTCTGGCAGTTTCCAGAGACATTTAATGAAGGGGGGAAGCATAGGGTCGGCAGTGGGAGGGGAGGTGAAGAGGTCAACCATGGCCAAGAGAATTAAAGCCCCCACACCACCCAACCGACCCCTCCATCATCTTTAGAGACCTCTGAGGAGTAGAATTTCCCATTTTCCCGAACACTTAGAGTTCTCGGAGGAGGAAAATCCATGACACCGAAAGCTTTGAGGAGGAGCAATGACGGCCGGCGACTGGTGCAAGGAAACGCTCCAAATGAGGTCCAATCCTTCTCCTCTCAGACACACATTTTACTTTACTGGGGCCAGGCTGATCCTGGCACTTGTCTTCTTCAGACACAGCTATCAGTCCTTCACACTGATGGTCTTCCTGCTCATAGATAGAGTCCAGTAATTGCATGAACTCATCCTCTTCTTCTGCAAACAGAACAATATATGCCTCACCCTCAGATTCAAACTCTGAAGTTGATTGATCTGTCAAACTTTTCTCTTTCTCAACAACCAAGGATTTCTCCTTCTTGCTTTTGTGCTGAGACTTCTTTCTATTAGCCGAGTATTAGTAGTTTTACTTTTATGAGTGAATTGTAGTGAGGTTATCATGTATCAGGCTTAAGCCCGTATTCACTTTCTGGTGTTGACTTGTTTTATTGCATGATTTCCTCCTTTATACTATTGTGGACTTGGATGCTTACACTTTCATTCATTATTCTGTCGATGGTGATCGATTTGGCCGGCATGATCAGCGTTTTGTAGTGATAACCTTCCCGGGTGCGAAGGGGTCACCGAAAAGCGGCGGTTCTGGGCCTAAGACCCCAGTGGTTGTTGCAAAAAAAGGGTCTTAGAAGTGGTATCAAAGCGAAACTTCGATCCAACAAAATGTAGTCCACAAAACATGGGACACCCCGCACGGGCTTAGTTTGAGGACAAACTAGCAGCGGAAGCAATGGTGTACCCATGGGAGGAATCACGTTCAATGCTCACTAGTAACAAAGAGTTTTAGGTTAATTTACTCAACTTAAGACCATCTTTTGTAGGGTGCAACGAATCCTCCCCTATCGTAGGGGACACCTCCAACCCCGAATGTGATTCCACCCCCGCCGGCTCCGACCACGTTGCAGCAGACAGAGCTGGGATAAACTTTGACGGCCATCTTGGAGGCCTTTAGGGCACAACAGGCTCCGGCGCATCAGCTGAACTCCAGAGCGAACTGGCTGAGTGCATTCTGGGGCCTTGTCGCACCACCCTACTTGGGGACAAAGACGACAGTGCGCACGGAGGATTGGCTAGTCATTATGTACTAGATGTTGGCGGGAATACAGTACCCGATGGACCTGGTAATATCGTTGGTGGTTTCTTGTTTGGAGTCGCATGCGAAGAGGTGGTGGAAGTCGGTGATGGACACCACTTATGCGGGAGTGGAGATCACGGATATTACTTGGGAGGAGTTTAGGGCGGCACTACTGGAGCATTTTGTGCCGCAGTCCGTAAGGGATGAATTGGAGGATAGATTCTTGCAGTTGAAGTAAGGGAACAAGACAGTTCTGGAATATCACCGGGAGTTTACTCATTTGGCCCGGTTGCGGATTCTTACAAGCTGGATGACATGGGTTATGCCAAGAGGTTCTACAAGGGCCTCCATGATGACCTGAGGCAGGCCCTCTTGTTCGTGTCTGATGGTACCATGGCCAGGATCTTGGAGATGGCCAAGAAGCTGGAGGCGGACCAGCTTGTAGTCCGGGGCAGCAAGAGACATGGGGATGATGCAGTGCTACGAGGGAGAAGGGACCTGTAGAGGGACCGGGTCAAGGGAGAGATAAGGAACGGGGATCAACCCATCCAGGATGAAAGGCAGGAACCAAGGCAGCAGGCAGTGCTGGCCCTGTAACCGCTACAGATGAGGGAGGTACCCAGGATAAGGCAGGGACCACCCACACCACAGCGGTGCTATCACTTCCATTAGCCAGGGCACATTCAGATTAATTGCCCGACGAGGAATGGGGCCATAACTGCTGCACAGGGTGTCCATACCTGCTGCACATTACTCTAGTGTCGTCTGACGACCCTGAGCTCTATGAGGAGTACTTGGCCACGATGGGCGTCACCGATGACATCAAAGACCGAGTCAGAGAAGGACAGAGGCAGGATGCCAAGTTAGAGCCCATCTTCCAAACCCTGGAGGCAGGCACTACAAGAGATTACACACTGAGGGACGGTCTGGTGTGCTTCAGAGGACGGGTGTACATACCGGAGGGAGGTCAGATCCGGGACGACATTATGACGGAGGCGCACTACAGCCGGTATTCTGTGCACCCAGGGATCACAAAGATGACGGCTGATTTGAAGAAGTCTATGTTCTGGCCGGGCATGAAGAAGGATGTCACTTACTTCGTGACCCATTATGAGACATGTCAGCTAGTGAAAGCGGAGTGCAGGAACCCCGCAGGATTGTTGCAGCCACTCCCAGTGCCGAAGTGGAAGTTTGATGATGTAGACATGGACTTCATACATGGGCTTCCCCGGTCTCGGACAGGGAATGACTCGATCTGGGTGATCGTTGATCGGTTGACGAAGGTGGCTCGATTTATACCTATCAGGAAGGATGATTCAGCTGGAGTTCTGGTGCAGAAGTTTGTGGAGCAGTTCATTCGTTATCATGGCGTACCCAGGTCAATAGTGTCAGATCGTGATGGGCGGTTTACATCCAGGGAGTGGCAGTCAGTTCAGGCATACTTGGGCACCCGACTGACCTTTAGCACAGCCTTCCACCCTCAGACGGACGGGCAGACAGAGCGCACAAATCGGACATTGGAAGACCTGTTACGTCTGTGCATTCTAGACTGAGGAGAGCCATGGGAGAAGATGCTGCCACTGGTAGAGTTCTCATACAACAACAGTCATCAAGCCAGTATAGGTATGGCCCCCTACGAGGCTCTATATGGACGGAGGTGCAAGACTCCCCTATCATGGATACAGGATTAGGACCCAAAGGTGCTGTGCTCTGAATTTATGGAGGACATCGAGGCCCAAGTGAGACTGATACTGGACCGGATGTTAGAGGCGCAGAGCAGACAGACCAAATATTACGACGTGTGGCATCGATAGGTGGAGTTTCAGGTAGGAGCAGAGTGTTTTTTGAAAATACGGTCGATGCATGGAGTCTCTCGAGTTCGCGGGCGGAGGAAGAAGCTCAGCCCGAGAAACATGGGGCCATACAGGATCCTGGAGCGGATTGGCCCCTTAGCATACAGGCTGGAGCTGCCGCCAGAGCTGGAAGGCCTGCACGATGTTTTCCATGTCTCCTTCCTCAGGAGAGCCCTATTACATCCAGAGCAGCAGATAAACACCATGGATGGGCCAGTAGCATCTGACCGGTTAGTGCACATGGAGCCGGTACGGATTGATGACACGGGTATGCGGGTCTTTCACCGCAAGAAGGTCCCACTGGTCAAGGTTCTTTGGAGAAATGACGGCCATGAGGAGCACACTTGGGAGCCCCAGGACTTGATGCAGCAGCAGTACCCGGAACTCTTCAGTCAGGTATTAATATCAGCCTTTCGGGATATTTAAAGTTTTCTTTCATACTTGAAACCCCGTAGGCCTAACTAGAATTTCGAGGACGAAATTTTTTTATATATATTGGGATTTGTAACATCCCATTTCCTACTAGACCCCCAAGAGTGGTTTTGGTCATGTCAAAACCCTAGGAAGCCCAAGGGACCAAGTGAAGAAGTCCAAGATGAAAATCACCTTGGTCTACCTATAGATCAACCTTATATCAGCAAGTGGAGATCTGAACCGTCAGATCCTATAAGAAGAAATAAACAGCCACACAAATTCCCTGAAAACAACTCTTCCGTGTCTGACACGCCCGTGTCGGCCAAGACACGCCCGTGTCGCCAGGCATGTTGTTAGCTCGACGATCGTCGAGCTCATTTCGTCGACTAGAGGGGATCACACCCACCCGACAAGCCCGTGTCGGATGATACACGCAGTGTCACCAGGCGTGTCCTCAGCTCGACGATCGTCGAGTTCATTTCGTAGAACAGGGGGAACATGCCACCGACACGCCCGTGTTCCAGGCATGTCGTTAGCCCGACGATCGTCGAGCTCATTTCATCGAGCTCAGCTCATATCTTCAAGTTCATTTCATAGAACAGGGGGGAACACTCCGCCGACAAGCCCGTGTTGCCAGGCATGTCGTCAGCCCGACAATTTTTGAGCTCATTTCATCGAGCTCAGCTCATTTCATCGAACAGAAGGGAACACACCCACCCGACATGCCCGTGTCGGATGATACACGCTCGTGTCATAGCCGTGTCACCAGGCGTGACACGGTGGTTCTGGGCAGAATCGTCGTGAGTAGGAGAGAGAAAGCTCCATTTTTCCCCCAATTTGGAGGAGAGAGGAAGTGGCCATTCATGGCCATTAAGGTGATACACCCCTCGGTACCCCTCCATTATCCTCCCATTCATTTTCCCTGATGAATTAAAGGGGATTCCAGCAGTTTCCAGAGACATTTAATGAAGGGGGGATGCATAGGATCGGCCGTGGGAGGGGAGGTGAAGAGGTCAACCATGGCTAAGAGAATTAAAGCCCCCACACCACCCAACAGACCCCTCCATCATCTTTAGAGACCTCTGAGGAGTAGAATTTCCCATTTTCCCGAAAACTTAGAGCTCTCGGAGGAGGAAAAGCCATGACACCGAAAGCTTTGAGGAGGAGCAATTGCGGCCGGCGACTGGTGCAAGGAAACGCTCCAAATGAGGTCCAATCCTTCTCCTCTCCATGCGTGCTAGATCTAGACTTGTTTAGGTTGAGAAGTCGGGCTCAAACAAGCCGGATCGGACAGAAAATTTCCTTGAAATTCCATGAAAAATTGCGGTGAGAGTTCGTCGGAAAACGCCGCCTCCGGCGGTATGGTCGCCGCCAAACGCTAGCCACCACCTCAACAGAGGTGGTGGTGGTGGCGGCCGGCCAGGGAGATGGTCGGGGTGGCCGGAAAGTTGGCTGGAAGAGGCACCAGGATGGGCTAATCTTGGCCCTTGGCTAGAGGTTGAGGATGAATGGAGGGCATCCATTTTGATCAAGGCGAATCAAATGATATTAATGTTATTGATTTTTTTTGTAGATTATTAACAGTAGATATTTTTAATTATTAAAAATACTTAGATGTCTCTACTGTAAAAGTGTTCAACATAGAAAATGTATCCCTTGATGTCTATTGTAATTTAAAATTGATTTCACTCTGTTTGGAATCATGGTGTGACCACAGTATTCGTTTTGGTGCAACTTATACTTAGGCATGACCAGACATTAGAATTAGTGCCCACACCAAAACACTCATCCAAATGCTTTGAAATTTTGAAGATAGGCTCCTCATAGCCTTCCCCTTAGATTGCCCAAAAATAAGAATTTTTAGAAAAAATATTTCTATAGATTTTGTGAAAATTTAATAAACTAATTATAAATTAATTAGGTGTCATAAACACCTCACAATCCACCCAAATTTGGGTGGGTGGTCTTAGAGGGCATGTTAGCGCTCTGGTAAAATTTTCATCTCATTTGGAGATATTTTGATTAGGTTTTATACAACCCTAGTTTGACCCTTATGGGGTTAATTAGGTCAAAGCACCCCCTTTGGGTTTTGAGAGGTCAAACCACCTCAACCGAGGCTAATATTTTGGCCACTGACTTTATATGTCATGTAACACCCTCCAATGGAATTTGGGGTGGTTAAGAGCAGGGTAACCCTAGAACCCTAGGGAGGGTCCCTTGATGGGGATTTTTAGGGTTTGAAGGTCATGGGGTCAAATGACCTTAGAATGGCGTGCAAATTGGTGGAGATGAGCATAGGGTTAGTATAGTCCTCTGGTTAAAATTTTAGGGAATTTGGAAGTTTTAAACCCCCTCAAAACCACAACCCTAGTTTAGGGCACCAAACCTAATTTGGAGTACTAGGCTATCAAATCACTTTAAAATCACTTGAAATTTGGGATGAGTGGTGTTTAAAGTTTGTAAAAGCTCTGGAGATTTTGTTATGAATTTAGGATTATTATTTTGGATACTTCATTAACAATTTAGTAATTTGTATTATTTACTTAGAAATTTATTATGAAGTAACTACTTGCTGAAAATTGATGAACATTAGCCGAAGGACTCCTTATTATGTTTTAAAGTTCTGTGAATATTTATGGGATTTTTGGAAGAATATTTCTGAGGGTTGCTTCATTAAGTATTGTTTCCCATTAAAACTTAATTTGATTTATTTTAGAGTCTAGAAAGCCTCAAAAATTATGATTTTTGTACAATGATCTTTTCTGAACCATATTAAGATTCTGTAATTTTTACAGAATTTGTTAATGAGTAATTTTTGTACTTCCTTCTTTACATATGATTAAGGGAATTATTTTGGATAAATTAATTACAGGTCACATATTTTCTGCAAAATTATGGAAATTAATATCTAATCTTATATCTCTGTTATTTAGTGTTAAAAATTTTTGGGTGGTCATTACTTGAGTAGATCATATAGTTCATGTTCAAAATTGCCCATGGCCAAACATTTGAGAAAATTCAATAAATATCAAATTAATCAGAAAAATTATGATTCTCTGATTTTAGACTAAACTTGTTATGATATATCTCTGGTAAATTTTATAGGAGATTTGGAAGAAAATCCGGAGTACCTCCTTTATACATCTCATATAGTATAGGGTGGTATGCATATAGTAACTGCGAAACTGAACTAGAGTGGGTAATGAATTTGTAGAGTTGAATCCTTAGTAGGTTGCTGGTTTGGGTAAATAAATGAGAGATCTGATCAAGGGTAGAAATCAATAATATTAAGTGTCTTGCAAAAGGGAGCTTTGGACGTAATCCCATCATAGTTCCTAGTGCCTTCGAGACCCCTTCATGGGGAATACCTTGGGCAGTCCTGGGCTAATGTAAACCTTAGGAATAATTTGGGCAAGAGTAACCCTAATAATAGTTTCACCTTACACTCACACCTGTACACATAGGGAGATGAATTGGTAGAGAAAGGATAGCATAGGCCCGTGGCCTAAGGTCTTACTGGCAGTGTTTGATGGACTCGGTATTGATTTGGAAGTCCGGGGAGCTGGATGCTCGGGGACTTGAAAAAAAAGGTGTCTTGATTAGTCCAATGAGCCGTGGGCTTAGGAACATGGTGAACTAGTAGGCTCGGTAGTCTAAAGAGCTGGAGGCTCGGTACTATAATTAGATACAAACTATCATGGTTGCATGTGCATAACAGTGGTGGGACCTCGGTATTGGACGATCGATCACACCGTCGTTGGTACGTTAACTCAGGAGACTAGCTGGTTACTAGGAATAGTAGGAAACGTACATGAGGGGCTAGATGAGGTAGTGTGATTACAAGTCTAGGAGTGGAGAGGACCAACCCACTGTCTCTGTTGGCCACGACGAGAGGCTCCTGAGAGTTTAGCTAACTCCAAAAAGGGGAACTAAAGGCCTGTGCGCATAGAGTCGTGTGTGTGAGTTGCACTTGCATGTGCATACCATAGCATACTTGTATGTCATAGCATAATCATTGCATTTAACCCATGACACCTATCGTATAAAATGGTATGAGATATTTTATACGATAGGCCCAGCAAAACAACCCCTTGGTCTATAGGGGTAATCCCTATAAATCAACGGTTATATTTCTCATTACTTTTACTTACTCTTCTTACTACTTTTACTTACTTGCTAGTCCTTACTGTTTACTTTTGTTACATACTTGTTTACTCATGTTTAATTATTGTGATACCCCTGCTATACCTTATTATTTTATTCTTTAGGGTAGATGTCACCGGTTTGATTACGCCCTACTTTAGGTCCTCCTTTTCACTCCTTTTCGCCCGGTGCCTAGGAGCCACAGGTAGAGGGGTGGGGGATTGTTGACTGAGTTTAGTTTGACTGACGGTCATTTGACCACTATAATTTAGGTTCTCCGGATGGGATACAGGGAACAGCCACAGGAGATGCAACACCAGCAGGGTACGATGTAGATGGTGATGGGCCATTGTAGCTCGGGTGGACAGGCATCCGGATCCGTGAGTGGAGCTGAGTATTAGTAGTTTTACTTTTATGAGTGAATTGTAGTGAGGTTATCATGTACCGGTCTTAAGCCCGTATTCACTTTCTTGTGTTGACTTGTTCTATTGCATGATTTCCTCCTTTACACTATTGTGGACTTGGATGCTTACACTTTCATTCATTATACATTCTATCGATGGTGATCGATTTGGCTGGCAGGATCGGTGTTTTGTAGTGATGACCTTCCCGGGTGCAAAGGTGTCACCGCAAAGCGGCGGTTCTGTGCCTAAGACCCCGGTGGTTGTTGCACAAAAATGGGGTCTTATAAAGTACCTCTGAACGACTAGGTTGTCAAGTTAAGTACCTCTGAATGGGCAATCGGTCGTCAAGTTAAGTACCTCTGAATGACGTGGTCATCAAGTTAAGTACCTTTGAACGACAAAGTTACCGTTAAGTCATGTACCTCTGAATGGTGGTGTTACACGGGGAAGTTCGGTACACCGAAAATGTGCCCTAAATGCACGAGGCGTGTGGTCGTTAGTCCAATATCTGTGGTGACTGGTGCCTAATCTCACCTTGTTGTTGCTATATATATATGATATGCCTTGTTTGCAGGAACAGAGAAATGCTACCCCAAATAAGGGGTGGGGTCGTTATAAATGGGTCAGCAAAATGCTGACTGTTACTTTGTTTGCCACGTTTTGGTGAGGCGCTTTTGTGCAGGTACTTGAGAGCCAAGTGGGAAGTTGCGGGCTGAAGCACATGTGCTACAATTGGCTGGCCCTTGAGGGACCATAAGACGAACTGATAGATGGGGGTTTGACAAAATTTACTCTAGAGGGGGGGGGGGGGGGGTTAATAGAGTAATTCAAAATCTTTTTGATGTTTATCAAATTATCAGAGTAATAAAAATGTGATACCAATATTAACAGAGAAGAGATAGACTAAGCTAAACTACCACAGCTCAGCTAGCCTAATCTATCACAGGCACAACAAGAATAACAAAAAAAGGGGCAACCAGACAATACACAAAATTTTATAGTGGTTCCCCAACCTGGGTACATCCACTCTTCTACCACCCTGGTAGGAATCCACTAGCAGGTTTTGATTAGGTGACTGCCACCAATGAGATTTTAATCAGGTGCTAAAAAACCAAATGAACTTTTGAAGAGAGTTAATAAATCCTTTATATAGAGGAGGGGGCGAGAGATTGATGATGTCTTCCCTTTCTCTATTCAACAGAGAAGGCTAGTGGGTTTGCTATTGTCAAGAACTCCTTTCAATATCAGTTAGAGCCTTGCATAGTGTGTAGGTCTTGACTCTTCAGCCTTGAATTGAAATAATGATCCAGGAACTTCTAATTGATATGAATATATTGTCCTTGAAAGCTCATGGAGTGGAAGTTGAAGAAGACTCTTGATTTGTATTTGTTGTTCTTCTTCCTTTTCAGTAAGGTTAAGGAGAAAACACACTGTTTTCTGTATAGAGAAGCAAACGATCTTGAGTATGTCTCTGTAAATCTTCTTTGTGTACTGAGTGCTGTGAATTCTCTGTATATTCTCTATATGCTTCTTGTCAACTGAAAAGAAAATCCCTTTTATATATCTCTGTCGAATTCTCCTTTGGATTTTGAATTGTCTGCGTTAATTGCTGACGGCCTAGAGAATGAAAATCGGCTGGAGGGAATATTTTCAGAAATGAATTTGTCAACTGTCCCAATTAATTAAGAAATTATCCTGATGAAGACCATAATCAATGCTGCCAGTAACGGCTTTATGCATTAATTACTCAGGAAAATATTGCTAAATAATATAAGGAATATGGACAGAAAAGAGAGAAAATTCTAAGTCAGTATTTGCACAGAAATCATCGACCAGAGAACAGATTTCGTCGACCTGAGACAAAAGTTTGTCGACCAGAGAAATCATGTTCGTCAACCTGAGAATCAAGTTCGTCGACCTGAGAACCAAGTTCGTCGACCTGAGAACCAATTTCATCGACCTGAGTTCAGAGAACTGCATTCTGTGAATAATCTTATCAATTCCGTAGTCCAAGTTCATCGAGCTGAGAATCTATCTTCGTCGACCTGAGTTCAGCAAAAGTTACTCTTAAAGAAATTGTTGAAGGCTGAACTACCAGAATTCGTCGACCTGAGCTCGAATATCGTCGAGCTGAACTCAGAGAATTAACTCTGAGTTTGTCGAGCAGAGGATGACTATCGTCGAGCTGAGTTCGACAAATGTCAAACTCACTTTCTAAACTTGATTTTCCTCTAAGTCTTGAGTCTTTTGAAGTCTTCTTTTGGCTGGTCCTTGTAAGGTTTATTCTAAGGACTTAGCCTAAACTCTAGGACACAAAGACATTACCCTGGTTATACATGGTGGGTCAATCATCCGAATTAGTGAACCTAGCCCAAATCCAACTAGGGATCAAATAATCTCCCCCTATTTGGGGAGGTCACTAATAAAAATGAAAAAAAAAACATTCACAAAGTAGGAAAAATATATCTAGTAAAAAATTGAAACATTTAGCAGATATTTACATAGTAGCTTTGTGACAGTAAATAAATAAATAGTTCAGACACACAGAAATTAAACAAAATATTTCATTTCTTTTTCTTCAGCTTTCCATTTTGCTTCACCTTTCTCTTGGTCAGAAGGTTGTGTAAATTTGATTTCTCTATTTGGATTAGCTGCGTGCCTCTTGGACATTGTCATATCAGCAGCTCCAATAATATTAAGAGAGGTAGCTCTGTGCACAAGAACCTCTGGATGTAGATTCATGTAAGCATCTATATTACAGAATTTATTAGCCTTTTCATACCTTTTTAACTCTTCTTTTCTGTATGTAGACATTTGTTGAGTATTGGGATGAATCTTTTCCTTCAGCTTTAGCTTTATTGATCATTGATAATCCAACAAGTTCCTGGAACCTAGCCATTCTAGAAGTTGTCTTAGTTTCAGGATCCAGAAAGGGAATAGGTGGTGATTCTGGCCTTTTAGGACTTTTAGCTTTTTCTTTATCAGGAGCTTGCTATTGCTGTTAGAGTTGTTGTTGTTAATGTTATTGATGATAATATTGTTGATGTTGTTGATGCTGATGTTGTTGATGTCTGCTGGAGGAATACCTCTACTAGCTGCTTTCTTGATATCTTGAGGATCTATCTTTATGTCTTTGATAAGTTTGAGTATAGGAGGTAGACCTATGAGAACTGCTTCCTGAAGCACCAGTAGCAGGTGGAGGAGGAGGAGGACCTCTCCAGTTCCTTTAAGGAGGAGATGGGGAATATCTCCTGCTTTTCTTACTGGCTTTTTGTTCATTCTTTGAAAGCCACATCCAAGTTGGCATCGCAGGATATGGAGTGATTTTTTGTAGGATATAATATGGTGTATCATGTGTAGGATTTGGTTTGGGAGCAGCAATAGGAACAACCTTTCTCTTCTTTGAGACTTTCTTCTTGGCAGCAGAGTTATCATCATCAGAATCATCATCCTTATCTTCATCATCAGAAGATCCTTGAGGATTATCATATAAATCATCAATACCTTGAGAATATATTTTGATATTTGCTTTACTACTAGAGGAGCCACTGAAGCTTCTGGAAGATCAATATCTGGAGCAACTATATCAGTAACATTTTCAGACAGTAACTTATTTTCTTCTTCAATGTCAGCCATGATGATTTCATCTAAATCAGGGAGGGGACTGTCTTCCATTTTGTATGTTGGAGATGAAATAGCTTATGGAGAAGAACTGTCCTTGGAACGGGATGGTACAACTGGTGGCTCTGTTACTGCAAAACTAACCTTAAGTTGCTTGGCAACTGTGGGGCCTATTGGTGCAGTGTATGGAACTATAACCAAAGATTGCTGATAAGAAGAACTGGGTAGAATATCTCTATAGACAAAATTGAATAAATCTAATAAAGAATTCAGATTAACTGTGGGATTTATAATATAATCACCAACAGTATTTATTTCAGCTATAACATATTTGTATCAAAATCAATTAAATCTATGAGTTTAGTAGGAGTGGCTGCTTCTTCTGAAGAATCTGACATCACTTAGTCTGCTAATACTTCTGCTGCTACTGTCACCACTGGAGCTTCTTCATCACAGAGCATCTCTCCCTGACTGGTTTCAGGGGGTCTTGAAGCCAGTCCCCCATAAGAAGTGACAGGGGATAAGGCAGCAACTTTGGCAGAAAGAGATGTGATAGAAGCAGTAAGTGGAGCTATAGCATCAGCTATAAGCCTAGTATGGGTGGGACAAATGAATGCAACAAGGTCTTTAGTAATATCAGAAAAGTTGAGATAGAGAGATTTTGGAGCAATGGAGGAGTATGGAGTGTGATGACCATAATTTTAACAAACAGAGAATGCACTGGACATATCTGTATATGTGTAGTCAGTTACAGTAGAGTGAATGTCAGTTTGGGTGAGTGGAGGGATGAGAATAGAGGGAGTTGCAATTGTTGAAATGGGAACTATTGTTGTGGGGGAGGAGATGGGTTCCTAATATGTAGATGGTGGAGGAAATAATAGATTGAAGGTGTGGGATAAGATAAATGTGTCAGGGTGTGTGTCATTTAAATGTGGTGTAAGTGGAGATTGAGGTGGAGTGATGTGCTCACGAGATGGAACTGGAGTTGATGCTGGTGTGGGTTGATGTTGTTGGTGAGTTGGTGAAGTATGAACTGGAGATTGAACTGGTGATGGAGCTGGTGTGGGTAGATGATGTTGTTGTTGTTGTGGTTGAGGTTGAGGAGGAGAAGGAATGTTGGTGGAGGAAGGAACTTCTTCTAGAGGTGGAGGAGCGGTTGTTACGGCCCTGGTGCTCTCAGAAGTTCTTGAGGAGGATGAAGCCTTGGATGGCTTGGTGATTTTCCTCTCCCATATGCCAAACAGGGCAGAGTTAAGCCTTTTGGAGGCATTGATAAACACTAGCGTGGAGACCAGATGTTCAGGAGCTTTTTCGTGAAGGACGATTCCCATAATCCATTCAAAGCACACTTCCTTCTTTTTTTTTTCTTTTTAATTAAGTCAAATAGTAGTTTACCCCAGTTTACTGCTTTCTTCTCTACTAGAGCACCCATCACCATGAATCGGTTCCTGGTGATGTTATTGTTGGCGGTGTGTTTGCCCAGCAGCACTTTACCGACTACATCAGTCAAGAACTTATACTCAGTAGATAAGTTCTTCTTTAATATCTTGTTTGGGTTTTCTCCAGAGTGACCCATCTTAATCAGCATATTCTCATATTCTTCATTATCCATTTTGATTGCTTCATCACCATTTAGTAGACCGAAAACTTCGGTTAGTACAGTGGGGGAAAGGGAAACGTTGTTACCAAATATTGTTCCCGTCACAGTATCTTCTGATGTTGTAGATGTAAATACCCATTCCTTTATCTCTGTCATGGCTCTCTTGATTCTGTGAGTCATGAACTGCCTCAAATTTTGTTCTTCAAATAATTTCAGAATTTCCACAAAGATCGGGTCAGAATGCTGAAAGGAGTCGAAGTCAATATCAAAACCCATGTCAAACTTCATTGCGGAAAGAGTGCTCGCCAGAATCACCATGAATTTGCCTGCAACAAAAACAAAGAGATCAAGTACAAGAGAATTGAAAGGGTGGGATGGAGCTCGAAGAAAACCTAGATATAATGTTTTCAGAATATGAACCGACAGACTCCATTCTACGAATAATAAAAATTCTTCGATCTGAGGTCGATGAAATATTTTATAGTCAAAATAATTCGTCGATCTCAGTCAGAAGATGTGAAAACATTTCGTCGAGTTCAGTTTGACTAAAATTTTCTGAAGCCAATTCGTCGATCTCACGAATAAAACTTCACTCACACAGAGTTCGTCTATCTCCGTTCAACGAATTTCTCTAGAGGTTTTCACAGATTGTCGATATCCGTTCGACGGATATTGAAAAATTCGTCGACAATAGACAGAAATTAAATTAAGGCTTCTCCATTGATCATACCAAGCTGATTTATGAAGAACAGATGGTTCCTCCCATCCAAGGGTTTGGTGAAGATATCTGCTCTTTGCAAATCAGTGTAGATGTAGACAAGCTTAATTTTATTTTTGTCCACATACTCTCTAATGAAATGATGTCTAATGTCTATATGCTTAGTTATACTGTGATGGACTAGATTTTGTGTAATAGAAATTGCACTTATGTTGTCACATAGTAGAGTTGAATTATTTAAGTTGATCCTATAATTCAGGAGTTGATTTTGAATCCACGGCATCTGGGAACAGCAACTGCTAGCTGCTATATATTCTGCTTTAGCAGGTTATGTAGACATAGATGACTGCTTCTTGCAAAACCAAGGCACTAATCTCATACTAAGGAACTGACATGTCCCTGAGGTACTTTTTTTGTCCACTCTACATCCAGCAAAGTCCGCATCTGAGTATCCAGTTAACTCAAACTCTAACTCAGTTGGATACCAGAGTCCTAGAGTAGGACAACTATTTATATATCTTAAAATACTTTTTAAGAAAGTAAGGTGAGATTCTTTGGAGTTCACTTGGAAACTTGCACAAAGACATGTAGCAAACATTATATCAGGTCTACTTGCTGTAAGATATAACAGGGACTCAACAATGGTCCTATATAATTTCTGATCAACAGGCTTGCCATGTTCATCGGAGTCAATTACAACATTAGTGGACATGGGTGTTTTCCTTGCTGAGGCATCAGCCATCCCAAACTTTTTGATAAGCTCCTTAGCATACTTAGCCTAGGATATGAAGATGCCATCAGGTATCTGCTTCACTTGGAGACCAAGGGAGTAGGAGAGCTCACCCATGCTACTCATTTCAAACTTTGAATGCATGAGGTCAGAGAACCTCTTGCATAGTTTGGAATCTGTAGACCAAAAAATAATATCATCTACATAGATTTGTACCAATAAAATTTGATCCTTATGGTGCCTAGTGAATATTGTCCTATCTACTATACCCCTAGAAAACTTATGCTCTAAAATAAAGCTAGCTAAGATTTCATACCAAGCTCTTGGAGCTTGCTTTAGACCATAGAGAGCTTTATGCAATTTAAATACATAAGATGTATAGGTTGGAGAGATAAAACCTGGAGGTTGTTCTACATAAACCTCTTCTTTATGTTCTCCATTCAGAAAAGCACTTTTGACATCCATTTGATAAACCTTGAATTTCTTGTAGGCGGCATATTCAAGGAAGATCCTGATTACTTCCAACCTTGCAATAGGTGCAAAAGTCTGGTCATAATCAATTCCTTCCTCTTGCATATAACCTTGAGCAACAAGCCTTGATTTATTCCTTATTATGACACCTTGGGCATCCAGCTTGTTTCTATATACCCATTTAGTTCCAATGACTGGGTAGTCTTGGGGTCTTGGAACTAAATCCCAAACTCTGCATCTCTCAAATTGGTTGAGCTCCTCTTGTATTGTAATAATCCAGTGGGGATCTTGCTCTGCATCTTTAATGGATTGGGGCTCAATTTGAGATATGAAGCAGGCATGCATCAAGTCTTGGTTGAGTTGATGCCTTGTCTGCACACCAACTGAAATGTCTCCAATCACTTGAGATACAGGGTGATCCTTAAGTGTGACAAATTCAGTGGGTGGAGTTGGTTGAGCAACACCTTGGGGAATAAATTCCTCTTGTTAAATTTCATTAGTTGTTGGATAGGTTGCAGCCACCTCTAAACTTTCTTCTTCAACTTATGGAGAGGGCTGTATTGGAACCTCTTGTGTGAGGCTTAGATAATCCAATCTCTCATACAATTGCGGTACCTGCAATGTGCTGTCGGTAGAAATTTCTTTTTCCTTATAAGACATGTTAGCTTCATCAAAAATTACATGAACAGATTTCTCAATTTTTGAAGTAGATTTATTAAACACCATATAAGCTTTGCTGACTTGGGAATATCCTATAAAAATTCACTCTGCAACCTTAGCTTCAAACTTTCTAATATATTTCTTATCATTGTTATGAATATAACATATGCAACTGAATATTTTAAAATAGGTTATTTTAGGATTCTTCCCTTTAAACAATTCATAGAGTCTTATTCTTAAGTTTATGTATTAAGCTTCTGTTCAGTATATAGTTTGTTGTGCTCACAACCTCTGCCCAAAAGGATAGGGGCATGTAAGCATCTGTAAGTAATGTGCCTGCAGCTTCAATTAGGATTCTATTTTTCCTTTCAGCTATCCCATTTTGTTGAGGAATTCTAGGAGCTGAGAAGTAATTCATGATACCTTCCATCTCACATAACTCTTGCATAAGAAGAGACTCAAAAACAGTACCATGATCACTTCTGAACAATGCAACTTGAGTAGTACTCAATCTGTATGGTCTTGAGAAAATCTGTAAGAACCTTGAATGTATCTGACTTAGATCTCAGAAAGAATACCCATGTGAATCTTTAGAAGTCATCTACAATAACTAGAGTATAAGATTTCCCTCCAAGGCTTTGTAAAACAATATGGCCAAAAAGGTCCATATGTAGTAAGTACAATATCCAAGGTGAGTCACTTTTATTTAATGATTTAAAACTACTTTTAGTTTGCTTGCCTAATTGTCAAGCCCTGCAAAGGCTTTCCTTCTTGTAGGGGCAAGAAGGCAATCCTCTGACAAGGTCGTCCCTAGATATTTTGACAATATTTTTTAGATCAACATGACCTAATCTCCTATGCCAAAGGTCATTATTGTTGCTAGTTGAATTAAATAAACAGATTTCTGTTTTGGCAGATTCAAAATTAACTAAGTAAATATTTCCTATTCTAGTGCCAGTCAAAACTACATGGTTTTCTAAAGAAGTAATAATACTGGAAGTGTTAGTGAATGATACCTGATACCTTTCATCACATAATTAACTTATGGAGATATGTTATGCTTCAGTCCACTTACATAAGCTACATTCCTGAAGGTGACAGCTCTAATCTTGAATTTTCAATAGCCTTTAGTCTGGCTACAATTGGAGTCACCAAATATTACTTTTGGTCCTAGCTTTACCTTGTAATGAGTTAAGTTGGCCTTATTTCCAGTCATATGCTTAGAACAGCCACTATCCAAATACCACTGTTGTTATGTGGTAGGATAGCCATTCACCTGCAATAAAATAGATTAGTCATTCCTGACCTAGGTTACCTTGTGTCCTTCTTTCTTTACATAGTTAAAACTGGAAATAAATGAATATTCAAGTTGATATTTGTAACCTAAGGGGTGATATCTTCCAGGTGGTATAATCCATTGATTAAATTAATTGATAGTCGATCTTGGTTGGTTATAAGTTTTAGAAGAATTATAACTTCTCTTATAATGAACTGCGTTCGACGAATTCTGGTGCGTTCGTCGACCTGAGTTCAACAAATTGGGATGTGTTCGTCGAACTCCACTCAGAGAATGAAAGCAGTCATTTTCTGAGCCCCAAAATCATCGATCTCTGGTTGATGAACCATACTGGTTTCATCGATCGTAGCTCAACGAATAATTATAATATAAATCTGTGTTCGGTGTTCGTCGACTAGAGTTCGACGAACTATACATATTTCGTCAATATGCGTTCGACGAAATCTGTTGAACATTGTTAAAGTTAGGATTTTTCTTTTTATTTTTCATTTTCTTATTGTTAGGTTTTAATTCAGTTTGATTAGCATTATTTTCTATCTTCTCTTTTCCTTTTTCGGAAACAAATTTAATTGGAGTTGTTAACATGTTTTTTTGAATCAATGAGGGTTTGCTTGATGATGCACCTAAGCCCAGCTTGTCATTTAATCTGGCATTTACTGTGCTTGTGATGTCCATCAACTTGATGTTTCTCCCATTTAGGGATTCTTCAAGTTTCCTAGCCTCATCTAACTCAAATTTTAATGAAATTATCTGCTCTTTCGCTAATATTAATTCATCTTTTAATTTAATATTTTCTGAAATAAGGTTTTCTTGTTCAGATAATTTTTATCTAAGTGTCTTAATTTCTTTTTCAGAATTTATTAAGTCTATACACATGGATTTAAATTCAATTTTAAAATTATCAGAATTATAATCAAATGAAGATAGTACCTGGTCGGCTTCAGATTCAGATTCTTCATTGTCTGATTGTTCTTCAGCATCTGATGGGCTGTAAGAGGCATTGATAGCCATGAGGCAGACTTCCCTTGCCTTTGCCTTTTCTTCCGCTTCACTGGAGCTAGAGGATATTGATTTATCTTCTGTATCACTCCAGGTTTCAGCAACAAAGCCCTTCTCCTTCTTTTTATACTTGCTGTAGGAAGGTGTAACACCCCCATCCGTCGCATGGCATATAACAGAAGGTCCAGCTGGAACCTGACGCCATATACCACAAACAGTCGGAAAGGTTACATAAGAATATTCAAACTAACCAATTAAGAATACTCGTCCTACACAGAGCATTCTAGCGGAATCTTTTAAAGTTGAAAGAACACAAACTTAAATCTAATAAACATGAATGTCCACAACCACACTACTGGAATGAAACCCAAAATACACTGAAAGGTACATGGCCTATTGGCCTTTTAATAGTTCACTTAATAAATAGTATTTTCCATACATCGGCTCGCAGGCCGGCCACACAAGACAAAAGTAAAGTACAACTATTCATTACGGCCTTCTAGGGCCAGCACAGCAACATGGGCTCGAGCCCGCTATTTGGAACTCGGCTCCGCAGCACCTGCAAGCATATTCCACCGCACGGTGGCAAACAAAGCAACGGTCAGCAAAAAGCCGACCAAATTATGACGACCCCGCCCCTAGGTCGGGACGGCGGTGCTCTTTCCCTGCAATTCATTAGTCTAGCTAAACAATAAAATGCAACTATATATTTCGCCACAGCTATAGGCTCGCACGTCCAAACACCCCGTGCACTCAGGGCATATTAACGGTGAATCCTGACATTTCAGCATCTTCACTACCATCCCAAAGATGGCAACCATGTGAGCATTTAGCCTTTCTGACCACCGTCTAAGGCTCCCAACTATGCCAACGGCCAGTCCCCTTTTCGGGTCTCTCGCACCGAACCACATAGCCTAGGTCCGATTCCACTTGCCCGTTGCTCACGCCGCCTAGTCAATTTAAGTCCTACGCGCGAGTCAAGCTTCTCTTGGATCCCAAAATTTCCAAACAATCACATAACCCAGTTATGTTCAAGGCCGGTTCCCAGACCGCCAAGTTAGCAGAACAACGATTCCGCTCAGTTTTCCAGGTGCGCCTTGGAGCTAACCTCCAAGGATCCCTGCTGTAATCTACCGCGTAGAAACCCGAAAAACCCAAAGCATGGAGTCTTCTACGACAAAACATTTCAAATGCAACATCACTGATTTAGACAATACACATCCGGGTAGGCATCACACATAATGCCTATACCCGTACTTCGATTCCGGACTCTATATGCAACACAGGTGGACTATTCACATCAACCCCAAGGAACACCACGCACTCACCGCACACTCACGAGAGCGCGATTCCCTATGCAGAAAGAAAGAGCTTCACATGCTCAAGTAGAGAATCGTTACCCTTGTAGTCCGCTTTGGCGCCATGGAAAACTACACGGACAGAACTCTTCGTAACGAACTTTCCTCTACGGATCCGCTCTCAGATCTCAATATGGTGCTCCGATGCTCCGCCGGCTGCCGGAATCCCTTCCTTCTTCCTCCTCTTTCCAACTCCTTGAGAGAGAGAATGGTTGGAGAGAAATGAAGGATTAAATCCCCTATTCCCGGCCTTAACAGAGCAGGAAAACATCTGGGCCGTTGGATCTTATTTAAAGAAAATGAACGGCTCAGATCCGCTCAAAAATCTCCAAACCTGGGCCGAACACGGCTTGGCACACGGCCGTGTCCCAGGCCGTGTGCCTCGCTCCAGGCACGATCGTCGAACTCAGAACAACCACACGGGCAAAGACACGCCCGTGTTTCACCTGACACGCCAGTGTCGGGTCTCTCGACACTCCCGTGACCGGGGGCGTGTCACGCATAACCGCCACACCAACCGACACAACCCAACTGAACACGGGTATTGACACGGGTAGGCACACGCCCGTGTCCTCTAGCCGTGTTACTAGCTGTGTCCTTCTCGGGATAAAAACGGCTAAAACACCAGCCAGACACGGCCTTGGACACGTCCGTGTCCTAAGCCGTGTACCCCTATACAGGCACCAAAAAGTCCCATTTTGCGCGACCGACTCAAATACAATTTTCGGGGCGTTACAAATCTCCCCCACTTAAGGAATTTCATCCCGAAATTAAGTAAAAGGTACATAAATCTAAATAATACCTGACTGTAATAACTCGGGGTATTCCTCCAACATAGCTTGCTCTCGCTCCCAAGAAAGCTCCTCCCGTCCGCAGTTATCCCAACAGACTTTAACCATTCGGACCTCCTTGTTGTGGAGTCGTTTGACTGCAACGTCTTCAATACATACTTGCTTGACCCTTGTTGTCAACTCATAATCAACCGGTACTTGATTGTCCGCAATGATCTATGAAGGCTCTTGCACTGCCTTACGCAACAACGACACGTGGAACACGTCATTTAGCCCACTCAATTTCGTTGACAGCCTCAATCTATACGCCGCCTCGCCAATACGCTCCAGGATTTCAAATGGTCCAAGGTATCTTGGAATCAGCTTCTTCAAGTGTCGAACCCGCGATAAACCCTTGAACGACTTGATTTTTAGATACACCATGTCGCCAACACTGAACTCCACGTTCCTATGTTTGGCGTTATAGTACTTTGACTGTCTATCCTGAGAGATCTTCAACCTTTCTTGAATTGTCCGTATCACTGATGTGGAATCTTCCATTGCTTGACGTTTGTACATCTTCGATTCGCCTGCCTCCAACCAACACAACGGCGTACGACACTTCCTCCTGTACAGGGCCTCGAAAGGCGCCATTCCAATACTTGCCTGAAAGCTGTTGTTATACACAAACTCCACCATGTACACGTGATCTTCCCACTGCTTTCCAAAATCTAGGACGCACATGCGAAGCATGTCCTCCATAGTCTGGTTGACCGTCTCGGTTTGGCCATCCGTCTGCGGATGAAAGGCTATACTGAACTTTAACTTAGTACCCAATAGACTATGCACCAACCTCCAGTCATTCGACGTGAAGCATCCATTCCGATCACTAACAATACTGCGGGGCACACCATGCAATCGAACAATATACTCCACATAGAGTTTGGCTAACGTTTCCACCGGATCTTCCTTCCTGACCGGGATAAAGTGCGACACCTTTGTCAACCTATCTACGACCACACAAACGGTGTCGTTTCCCTTCTGCGAATTCGGCAAACCATGCACAAAATCCATATATATGTCATCGAATATCCATTCTGGGATAGGTAGGAATTTCAAGAAACCTCCGGGCTTCGGGCATTCCGCCTTCACCAATGCACAAGTACGGCACTTGGCCACATAATGTGCTACATCCTTCTTCAAACTTGTCCACCAGAATAATTTCTTCATGTCCCTATACATCTTCGTGCTTCCCGAGTTTATTGAATACTTGGTATGATGTGCCTCGTACATCAATTCCTCCCGAAGATTATCCGCACTAGGAATGCATAAGCGACCGTCCTTCCTTAGCAAACCATCTTCAACGGCAAACTGGGAATTTGACCCATCCAATGGGTCATCCAAGATCTGCTTCATGCTGTTATCTTGAACCAAAGCCCGCTGAACTCTATCAGCTAGGTCACACTACACCTCTGTCCAAAATAGTTTCGCCTCAGCACTAGACTGCTTGTCGACACAAGATATCTCAAATCCTCCAACACATGGACCAATCTCTCATCATGTACCGATAACCAGTTGACCTGTGCGGGAATCTTACGACTCAGCACATCCGCCATTGCATTTCCCTTCCCAGGCACATAATGTATCTTGAATGTGTAGTCCCCTAAGAACTCCATCCACCTCCGCTGCCTCATGTTCAGATCCTTTTGGTCCAACAGGTACTTCAAGCTCTTATGATCGGTGTAAATATCGACCTTCACACAGTACAGATAGTGCCTCCAAAGCTTTAGAGCAAATATCACGGCCACTAACTCTAAGTCGTGGACTGGATAATTTCTTTCGTGAGCCTTCAATTGTCATGAACCATAGGCTATCACTCTCCCATGCTGTAGCAGAACACAACCCAAACCACTGCCCGAAGCATCACTATAGATCTCGAACCCTTCGGTTCCACTTGGCGAACATAAAATAGGCGCTGTGGTCAACCGCCTCTTCAACTCTTCAAAAGCATGTTCGCACTCCGGAGAACACACAAACTTCTGATCCTTCCGTGTCAACATCGTGAGTGGAAGTGCTATCCGGAAAAAGTTCTCTACGAAGCGCCTGTAGTAGCCAGCAAGCCCCAGGAAACTCCGAACCTCTGCCACTATAGTCAAAGCAGGCCACTCCCGTATCGCCACTATCTTCCCCGGATCCACAGCTGTCCCCTCTCCACTAAGAACATGACCAAGGAACGCTATCGAGGATAACCAGAATTCACACTTAGAGAACTTAGCATACAACTGATTTCTTCTCAACGTCTCCAACACCATGTGTAGATGATTGTAGTGATCCTCCTCGCACTGCGAGTACACCAGGATATCATCGATAAATACTATCACGAAACGATCCAGGTACTCTCTGAACGTCCTGTTCATCAAATGCATAAATACAGATGGCGCATTCGTCAACTTAAACGGCATGACCGTGAACTCGTAATGCCCAAACCGCTTAGTGAATGCTGTCTTTCGGATGTCGCTCTCCCTTATCCTCAACTGGTAGTACCCGGACTTCAGATCTAACTTTTAATACACCGTTGACCCAACCAACTGATCAAATAGATCGTCAATCCTCGGAATCAGATACTTATTCTTTTCTGTAAGCTTGTTCAATTCACGGTAGTCGATACAAAGCCGCAAGCTCCCATCTTTCTTCTTAACAAAGAGAACTGGTGTGCTCCAAGGCAACGAACTTGGACGCACATAACCTTGCTCTAGCAACTCTTGCAGTTGCACCTTCAACTCCACCATATCTCACGGCGCTATCCGATAAGGAGAGCGTGACACCGGTTTGGCACCTGGTACCAGCTCAATGGTAAAATCAATCTCCCGCTGAGGAGGGTCTCCTTGGAGATCATCTGGGAACACATCGGGATATTCAAACACAATTGGGATACTGCCAAGACTTGGCTTAAACGTCGAAGTCTGCACTAATATGACAAACATCTCTGCCCCAAACCGAACTGCCTTAAACACCTGAAGAGCCGACATCAAAATCTTACTCGACCACTTCATACCCGGAAAAGTAGTCTCTCGATCGGTGTTCAGACCCAACTTAACTTCCTTACGGTTGCAATCAATGCATGCACCCTGCTCTGACAGCCAATCCATATCGAAGATTACGTCAAACTATACTAACGGTAGAATCAACGCTCGCAAAACAAACTCCTGGTCTCCAATCCGAATCTTCACAACACAGACCCTATCTGCGCGCATTGAGCTCCCATTGGGCAACAACACATCCAACTTGTCTTTTGTCATCGAGGACGGAACCCCGATACGCGATAAGACTTTTTCGGACAAGAAGGAATGTGATGCTCCCGTATCAAATAGGGCTCTCGCCGGAAACTCAAAGATCAACACAAAACCTAGCACCAACAAAAGAAAGCTAACAAACAAAAGAGGTAACAACTACATAAAGTTAATCTGCCATAAATTAACTCATACCTGTCACCACGTCTGCTTGCTTTATGGCCTCTTGCAGACCAAGGTTGTAGACCCTAGGCTGGGCTGGAACATGATGGGACGCAGTTGACTCCACTGCCTTCCCTTTCTCCTCATAAGTCGCTCCAGACTATCTCTCGGACTTTGAACGTCCGCACCAACACTCCCGAGAAAAATGCCATGTCTTCTCGCAGTTGTAGCAAGCTCCTGGGACTCGACTTGTCGTTGCCCCCGATGCATCAGCTAAAGGGGCTGAGTTTGAAGTCTTCTGCTTCTTGTTCCACCTGCGGAAACTTGACTTGGCATTTGGCACCTTGAACTCGGACTTCTTTTCTCCTGGGTCCTTCTTCTCTTGAACTTTCTTCAAAACCTTTTCCAAAGACCGGGCCGAGTTGACCAAGGCTAGAAAGCCTTGCGCCTTAGGCCCAGCAAGTAGTAGTTGTAGATCACCGCGAAGACCCTCATAAAACCGGTTGGTCTTCCGTTCTTCTTCCATAAACGTAGCACCCGCATAACGACCCAACCTTGTGTACTCATGAAGATACTCGTCCATGCTTCTGGCTCCCTGAGTCAGCCCAAGATACTGATTCTCCATCTCCAACTTCTGAGCAAAGGGTACAAATCTGGCTAGGAACAATCTTGAAAATTCCTCCATAGGCACATCAGCAAGCCGCCTTCCCACTAAGAGATGAAACTTCAACTCATCCCACCACAGCCTCGCTTCACCCACCAAAAGAAAAGTCGCTATGGTGTTCTTCTGCCGCTCCTTAGTTAACGTGGCTACCAAGAACCTCTTTATCGAAGAGAGCCAGTCCTCAGCTTGAGCTGGCATTCCAACCCCATCAAACCTCGGAGGATTAAAGCCCATTACATGCTTAAGCTGCTTCTCCGTAGCTCTCCTCGGCTCTACCAGATCAACTGCTACGCGCTCCACCACTCTTGGCTCTACCGCCCTAACCGGTTCTTGCTCATTTGCAGGAGGTGCACGATGCATTTGCCTTGCAGGTTGGGTACTTATTATTGCAAATACGGCTTCAGCCACCATCCTGATGGTTTTCGCTGAAGGAGGTGTTGTAGGCACGTCCCTTGGAGCACTACTTTCCGCTGATTGCAGACGCTCTGACTGACCAGCACCGCTCCTAGCTGCATATAGTAACAAAGACACAAGATTAGACGACAAACAAATTGCTAAAAGCAATCATTGGAACACTCAGATTCCACAAAACAAGTGTATTTTTCATTCCTAAGTGGACATTCATGGGTTCTTTTTGATGTTATAACGATGATGCACACATGTGCTCACCACCCCTTAAAAGAATTTGGCCACGAATTCGTTTAAGCCTGATTGTAACTAGAAGTCTGATACTAAATTGTATCACCCCCATCCGTCGCATGGCATATAACAGAAGGTCCAGCTGGAACCCGACGCCATATACCACAGACAGTCGGAAGGATTACATAAGAATATTCAAACTATCCAATTAAGACTACTCGTCCAACACAGAGCATTCTAGCAGAAGCTTTTAAAGTTGAAAGAACCCAAACTTAAATCCAATAAACATGAATGTCCACAACCACACTACTGGAATGAAACCCAAAATACACTGAAAGGTACATGGCCTTATGACCTTACAATAGTTCACTTAATAAATAGTGTTTTCCATACATCAGCTCGCAGCCCGGCCACACATGACAAAAGTAAAGAAAAACTATTCTTTACGGCCTTCTAGGGCCAGCACAGCAACATGGGCTCCAGCCCGCTATTTGGTACTCGGCTCCGCAGTACCTGCAAGCACATTCCACTGCATATTGGAAAACAAAGCAATGGTCACCCAAAAGCCGACCAAATTATAACTACCCCGCCCCTAGGTCGGGACGGCGGTGCTCTTTCCCTGCAATTCATTAGCCTAGCTAAACAATAAAGTACAACTATATATTTCGCCATAGGTGTAGGCTCGCACGGCCAAACACCCCGTGCACTCAGGGCATATTAACGGTGAATCCTGACATTTCAGCGTCTTCACCACCATCCCAAAGATGGCAACTATGTGAGCATTTAGCCTTTCTGACCATCTTCTAAGGCTCCCAACCATGCCAACAGCCAGTCCCCTTTTCGGGTCTCTCGCACCGAACCACATAGCCTAGTTCCGATTCCAATTGCCCGTTTCTCACGCCGCCTAGTCAATTTAAGTCCTACGCGTGGACCAAGCTTCTCTCGGATCCCAAAATTTCCAAACAATCACATAACCCAGTTATGTTCAAGGCCGGTTTCCAGACCGCTAAGTTAGCAGAATAACGATTCCGCTCAGTTTTCTGGGTGCGCTTCGGAGCTAACCTCCAAGGATCCCTGCTGCAATCTACCGCGTAGAAACCCAAAAAACCCAAAGCACAGAGTCTTCTCCGGTAAAACATATCAAATGCAACATCACCGATCCAGACAATACACGTCCGGGTAGGCTTCACACAGAATGCCTATGCCCGTACTTCGATTTCGGACTCTATATGCAACACAAGGGGGACTATTCACATCAACCCCAAGGAACACCACGCACTCACCGCACACTCGCGGGAGCGGGATTCCCTATGCAGAAAGAAAGAGCTTCACATGCTCAAGTAGAGAATCGTTACCCTTGTAGTCCGCTTTGGCGCCATGGTAAAACTACACGGACAGAACTCTTTGTAACGAACTTTCCGCCACGGATCCGCTCTCAGATCTCAAAATGGTGCTCCGATTCTCCGCCGGCGGCCAGAATCCCTTCCTTCTTCCTCCTCTTTCCAACTCCTTGAGAGAGAGAATGGTTGGAGAGAAATGAAGGATTAACTCCCCTATTCCCGGCCTTAACAGAGCAGGAAACCATCTGGGCCATTGGATCTTATTTAAAGAAAACGAACGGCTCAGATCCACTCAAAAATCTCCAAACCTGGGCCGAACACGGCTTGGCACACGGTCGTGTCCCCGGCCGTGTGCCTCGCTCCAGGCACGATCGTCGAACTCAGAACAACCACATGGGAAATGACACGCCCGTTTCTCACCTAACACACCCGTGTCGGGTCTCTCGACACGCCGGTGATCGGGGGCGTGTCACGCATAACCTCCATGCCAACCGACACGACCCAACTGAACACGGGTACTGACACGGGTAGGCACATGCTCGTGTCAAATGACACGCCTGTGTCCTCTAGCCGTGTTACTAGTCGTGCCCTTCTCGGGATGAAAACGGCTAAAACAACATCCAGACACGGCCTTGGACATGCCCGTGTCCTAGGCCGTGTACCCCTATACAGGCACCAAAAATGCCTTTTTACGCGACCGACTCAAATATAATTTTCTGTGCGTTACAGAAGTCCTGATGTATTGCTGTCTTCTAGAGTCTTTCTCTCTTCTCCTTTATTTCTTTTGATTTTCAGGACACTTTGAGATGAAGTGTCCTGGTTTCCTGCACCCGAAACACATTATTTCTTTAGTTGGTATTTTATCATTCCTGGGTTTGTCATCCTGCCTGGATGACTTTCTCTTGAAGTCCTTCCTAGCCATCTTTTAGAATCTCTTGTCTAAGAGACTTAGGAGTTCTTCATTTGATTTTGAAGCTTCTGGTTCTTCTGTAGCATTAAAAGCTATATTCTGCCCCTTCCTTATTGATGAGGGAGTCTTCTATTCTGCAGCTTCCCTGGACTTGATCAACTGCTCATAAGATCTAAGCTTTCCCAGGAGAGATTCTGTGGAAATCTCATTAAGACTTCTAACCTCCTTGATTGGCCAGATCCTGGAATCCCATGAGCTTAGAAAGCACATGATGATTTTATCATTCACCTCAGTGAGAGAGATGTCTTTGTCCATGGTCTTCAATTCACAGATAATGGAACATAATCTGTTGTACATGTCACTAACAGATTCTGATTCATCCTTCTTGAAGTTCTCATACTGGGAGATGAGAGTTGATCTTCTATCTTTTATCTCATCTACTGAACCAGCAACCATCTGGTTGAGTGAGTCCCAGATTGCCTTTGTAGAATATGTCATCTGACATAGTCTAGGCTAAGATATTCATGGCCTTTGCATCTGCAATCTTTGACTTTTTTTCTATGAATCTGTCCACTCAGGTGGTGGAACAACATGAGTGCTTGATGTTGATGTAGATGTAGATGTTGTAGGTTTAGGAGGACCTCTCAAAATAGAATTGTAGATGTCCTCATCAATTGAATTCATATACATCCTTATTCTTACCTTCTAGATCGCAAATTTATTCAAATTACAGACTGAAGGTCTGGTGCTTGGATAATCCTTGTTCTGTGCCATGCTGTGAAATAAATAACCCTAATAGAAATATAGATCAGATCTAACACAGGATCTTTTGGTTCAAGGGTTAGCTTGTACAATCAAAGGAAACTGATCTGATACCAATTGAAAGATTGGGGTTAGACATGATTTACTCTAGATGGGGGGGGGGTGAATAGAGTAATTAAAATTTTTTTTCTGTTTATCAAATTATCAGAGTAATAAAAATATTAAACCAATATTAACAGAGAAGAGATAGTCTAAGCTAAACTACCATAACACAGCTAGCCTAATCTATCACAGGAACAACAAGAACAAAAAGAAAAGGGGCAACCAGAAAACACAAGAAATTTTATAGTGGTTCCCAAACCTGAGTACATCCACTCTTCTACAACCATGGTAGGAATCCACTAGCAGGTTTTGATCAGGTGACTGCCTCCAATGAGCTTTTGATCAGGTGCTCAAAAATCAAATAAACATTTGAAGTGAGTTAATAAACCCTTTTTTTAGAGGGGGGAGAGAGATTGATGATGTCTTCTCTTTCTTTATTTAACAGAGAAGACTAGTGGATTTGTTATTGTCAAGAACTCCTTTTAATATCACTTAGAGCCTTGCACAGGGTGTAGGTCTTCAGTCTTCAGCCTTGACCTGAAATGATGATCCAGGAACTTCTGAATGATATGAATATGTTGTCCTTGAAAGCTCCTGGAGTGGACGTTGAAGAATACTCTTGATTTATATTTGTTATTCTTCTTCCTCTTCAGTAAGGTCAAGGAGAAAACACACTATTTGTAACGCCCCGAAACTCAAAGGAGCAAAGGGGGGATGTTTTGGGCCAGTTTGAGTTCTGGCTGCAGGCACACGGCCTGGGACACGGGCGTGTCCCAGGGCGTGTCAAGCCTGTGTCGACACTAAGGCGCGAAGTCGACACTTTGGTCTCGACATTGTGTCGAGACTGGGCACACGGCCTGCAATACGGGCGTGTCGACCCGTGTCGACACTTAGCCGTGAAGTCGACACAGTGCTTCGACGTTGTGTCGAGACACGGCACACGGCCTGCGACACGGGCGTGTCGCAGGGCGTGTCAACCCGTGTTGACACTCGTCCCGCGAAGTCGACACTTTGGTGTCGACAATGTGTCGAGACATGGCACACGGCCGGCGACACGGGCGTGTCGCAGGGCGTGTCGACCTGTGTCGACACTTAGCCGCGAAGTGTCGAGACCATGTACACGGCCTGGAGCCCAGGCGTGTCAAGGTGACACGGGCAAGGACACGGGCGTGTCCTAGAACCCGTGCAGTGCTCGGGTTGAAAACGGGAGAAAATCATGGGGTACACGGCCAGCTACACGGCCGTGTCAGGTGGAACACGGGCGTGTCAGCTCGAACACGGGCGTGTTCGATACCCGTGTGAGGTTCTAGGTGATTCGATTTTGACGGCGAATGAGGCACACGGCCCTGGATACGGGCGTGTGCCAGGCCGTGTTCGGTCCAGATTGGGCATTTTAGCCCCGAATCGAAGCCGTTCATTTCTTTGACTGAAGATCCAACGGCTGGGGGTTGTTCCTGAAGGGATATACCCGGGTTTTGACTTAGAAAACCCTCACTTTTTCCACTTATCCTCTTTCTAAATCCTTGGAGAAAGGAGAGCTAAGGAAAGAAGAAGAAGAGCTAGATCCGCCATTGGAGGAGCTTCGGAGCTCCGAATCGCAAGCCGACTCCGGATCCACGGAGGCAACGCTAGTGCGGTCATTTCCATCTGATTACTTTTCGATGGCGCCAAAGAGGACCGCAAGGGTAACGATCCTCATCTTGAGCATGAGTCGCTCTCTTTCTTTGCATAGGAAGCCCGCTCTCGCGAGTTTGCAGAGAGTTGGAGGCGTTCCTTCGGGTAGATATGTGAAGTCCCCGTTGTTTAGAGTCCGTATGCGAGAACGGACATAGGCATTTTGGTTGAAGCCTACCCGGACATGTTAGTCCGGATCGGTGATGTTGCATTGCATAAGTCCGGAGAAGACTCCGTGCTATTGGGTGTTTTTCGGGTTTTCTACACGGTAGATTGCAGCAGGGAGCCTTGGGGACTAACCCAAAGGTGCACCCGGAAAACTGGGCGGACACGAGGTCTTGCCAACTTGGTGGCCTGAGAGCCAACTTGAACATAACGGGGTTATGTGACTTGTGTTAGAATGGGACTCGGTGAAAGTTTGACCCGCTCATATGGCTTAAATTGTCGTTGCGATGTGAGCACGGGTTAGATGGAGCCGTACCCGGTTTATGTCGTTCGGGTTAGAGAGACCTAAAGTTACATGGCACTCGTCGTTGGCATAGATGTGAGTCTTCGGCGGTCCATGGCTTAAATTGACGTGACCAATGCCAGGAAGACGAATTGCTCATAGGAATGGCCGTCTAAGTGGCGGTGGTGAGTCCGGAATGATAATGGCTTTAATTGACGTGACATCGACCGGTTCACCGAGAATGTGCCCTGAGTGCACGGGGCGTGTGGCCGTGCGAGCCAACGCCTGTGTTGAAATAGCTATGGTTTTTATATTTCTCGCTTATGCTAATGAAATGCAGGGAAGGAGCATCGCCGCCCCGAGTTGGGGGCGGGATCGTTATAATTTGGTCAGCATTGCTGACCGTTGCTTTGTTTGCCACCGTGCGGTGGTTTGTTGCTTGCAGGTGCAGCTGGACCAAGCGGTCAATAGCGGGCTAAAGCCCTTTTTGTGAAGCTGGCCCTCGAAGGCCCGAATGGAAATGTGTATTGCTTTATTCATGTATGACCGGCCTGCGTGCCGAGGTTTGTAAATCATGTAACAGTCAAGTGAAACATTTTTGTAAGGCCTTAAGGCTTGTTTTGAGTATTTTTGTAATAACATTCCTATTATCATATTAGTGGACATTCATGCTTGTTGCTGGGTTCTTGTTTACAACTTATATAAACTGCTTCCGCTAGAATGCTCTGTGTAGGACGTTGAGATTGGTTGGATGGTTTCCATAAGTAACCACCCGGTCTGTCTGTGGTATATGGCGTCGGGCCCCGGCCGGACCTACTGCTATATGCTGTGCGACGGATAGAGGGTGTTACACTATTTTTTGTACAGAGAAGTTGATGATCTTGAGTATGTCTCTGTAAATCTTCCCTGTGTACTGAGTGCTGTGTATTCTTTGTATATTCTCTATATGCTTCTTGTCGACTTAAAAGAAAATCCCTTTTATATATCTCTGTCGAATTCTCCTTTGAATTTTGAATTATCTGCATGAATTGCTGACGGCCTGGAGAATGAAAATCGGCTGGAGAGTATATTTTCATAAATGAATTTCCCCAACTATCCCAATTAATTAAGCAAGAAATTATCCTGATGAAGAACATAATCAATGCTACCAGTAACGACTTTATGCATTAATTACTCATGAAAATATTGCTAAATAATATAAGGAATATGGACAGAAAAGAAGGAAAATTCTAAGTCAGGATCTGCACAGAAATCGTCGACCAGAGAACAGATTTTGTTGACCTGAGACAAAAGTTCATCGACCAGAGAAATCATGTTCGTCGACCTGAGAATCAAGTTCGTCGACCTGAGAACCAAGTTAGTCGACCTGAGTTCAGAGAACTACATTCTGTGAATTATATTGTCAATTCTGTGGTCCAAGTTCGTCGAGCTGAGAATCTATCTTCGTCGATCGGGGTTCAGCAAAAGTACTCTAGAAGAAATTGTTGGAGGCTGAACTACCAGAATTCGTCGACCTGAGCTCGAATACCATCGAGCTGAACTCAGAGAATTAACTCTTAGTTCGTCGAGCGGAGGACAACTATCGTCGAGATGAGTTCGACGAACGTCGAACACACTTTCTGAACTTGATTTTATTCTAAGTCTTGAGTCTTCTGAAGTCTTCTGTTAGCTGGTCTTTGTAAGGTTGATTCTAAGGACTTAGCCTAAACTCTAGGACACAAAGACCTGACCCTGGCTATACATGGTGTGTCAATCATCCTAATTAGTGAACCTAGCCCAAATCCAACTAGGGATCCAACACGAACTTTACTGTTTCTTGTGTGGTCGGCCAGCATGCCGATGTATGAAGTCACTTTTATTAATTAAAACAAGTGTAATACGGCTACGACCAAAACATGTGTTGTAATTTATATTCTATCATTCCTTCGGTGTAGTGGACATCCTTATTGTGTATGGGTTCTAAACTTAAAATGCTTCCGCTAGAATGCTCTGTGGTAGGATGCATTTCTACATGAACCTGGGTTTGGCATACTATATATAAACTCCTTGACAGTCCGTGGTATATACCGTCGGTCCCCGGATGGACCTTCTATGATATGTTATGCGACGGATGGGGGCGTTACAAACTTGGTATCAGACTGCGTTCTCGATCTTTCTTCTTCGACTTTGTGGTTGAATTCTTTTAAGAGGTGGTGAGCACGTGTATGTACGCTACCGTTATAACAATAATGAACCCACGAATGTCCACTTAAGAATGAAAATACACATGTTTGTGGAAATGGTATGTTCCTGTGATTGCTTTTGGAATTATTTGTAGTTGCTTATTTGTATGTTTGACATTGTATGCAACTAGAAATGGTGCGGGGCAACAAGAACCCCAACGCTCAGTGGAGAGTAGTGCACCAAATGAGGTGCCAACACCTCCTCCTTTTGTGGAAACTATACGGTTGGTTGCTGAAGTCATGTCCGCAATGATGACTGCGCAACCTGGAGGTCAGCGACAACCTCCTATTCTTGAGATGGTTCAGGAACCGGTTGGCATAGTGGAACATGTAACGGTGCGACAAATGGCCATTACGCCAGTGGCCACAAGGCGAGCAACAAAGAAATAATTGAAACATGTGATGAGTTTCAATCCCTCTGTGTTTATGGGTACTAGAACCCCTACACAAGCCGAAGACTGGCTCTCAAGGATAAAGTGAGTTTTGACGGAAACTGAAACAGAAGAGTGGCAACAAGTCATCGTAACTACCTTCTTGTTGGATGGTGAGGCAAGACTTTGGTTGGATGAGCTGGAGCTGCACCAGTTTGTTGGTTGGTCATTGAATGAGATCTCAATGGAGGAGTTCTCAAGATGTTTTTTGGCAAGGTATGTTCCAGTGGCACAGCGGATTGCGATAGAGAACCAGCTTCAAAGGCTAACTCAAGGCGAGAGGTCAGTGGATGACTACTTGCACGAGTTCACGAGATTGGGAAGATATGCAGACTTTACATTTGTAGATGAGGAACAAAAAACAAATCAGTTCTATGAAGGGATGAGAGATGACCTGCGGTTGATTCTCTCAGGACCGATGATGTAGGGTTTTCTTACCTTGGTCAATATGACCCGTTCCCTTGAGCTGGACATGAAACGTGTGCAGTAGAAGAATGACTTGGAGTGAAAAAGATAGAGTTCAAAGTACCCGGGTCGGCAAAATCTGAGTCTTGGCCAACACGAGGCCATCAAATAGAGTGACGTCATAACAGGTATGCGTTAAAATTCAGTTTATTACTGTTTTCCATACCTAGTACCTTGTGCGTTACTTCTGTGTGTCATTGGCGTGTATTAGGCCTTATCCTGATATTGGACTGTCTGGCGAGAGCATTGTTTGATATAGGAGCTTCTCAATCTTTTCTATCGGAGGACTTTATGGGGCGTATCGGCGTACCTTCGTTTACGCCGATTGTTCAAGTGAATGTGCTGCTTCCTAACGGGTGCTTGATACATGCAGATCGATCCTGTTGTATGGAGGTGTGGATCGGAAGTTGAAACTTTGGTTTGGAAGCATATGTGCTCCCTATCTTGGAGTTTTATGTAGTCTTTGGTATGGACTGGCTCTTGAAGCAGCGTGTCTATATATATTGCAACTCCAAGGAAGTCACACTGGGGAAAAACACCGAACGAGAGACAAAGTGTGCTGGTATGCGAGGGTCAAGCCAGACATTGATGTCTGCTCTTCAACTGGTCAAGGCAGTTCGTCAGGGTGCGAAATTGTCGTATTGGAGGCTGTTGAGCCAAAACCCAGTGTGAATGATGTTCCTATTGCATTCTAGTACATTGATGTATTTCCTAAGGATCTTCTGGGGTTACCACCCCAGCGGGAGATTGACTTCTCAATTTAGTTGGTGCTAGGTGCGAAACCTATGGCCCGCTCTCCATATTGTGTTGCGCCAAAGGAGATGGCGGAACTAAAGGTTCAGCTACAAGAATTGTTGGAGCAAGGTTTTATATGCCCAAGTATGTCACCTTGGAGCGCTCTGGTCCTATTTGTGAAAAAGAAGGACGACAACTTGCGGCTATGTATTGACTATCGAGAGGTGAATAAACTGAAGGAAAGGAACAAGTATCTGATTCCACGGATGGATGACTTGTTCGATCAGCTAGTAGGCTCAACTGTTTACTCGAAGTTAGACTTGAAGTCTGGCTATTATCAGCTGAAGATTCGGGAATGTGACATTCCCAAGCTAGCAAATGCGCCATCGGTATTCATGGATCTAATGCACTAGACATTTAGGGAGTACTTGAATTTGTTTGTCATCATCTTCATTGATGACATTCTAGTGTACTCTCAGTCTGTAGAGGATCATGCAAACCATTTACGGATGGTGTTGCATGCACTAAAGAGAAACAAGCTTTATTCCAAATTCTCAATGTGCGAGTTCTGGTTGTCATCAGGGGCCTTTCATGGTCATGTGATTAGTGTAGAGGGCATTACGATGGATCTTACGAAGATAGTTGCGATACGGGAGTGGCCGGTGTTGTCTTCTGTCGCCGAAGTCATGAGTTTCCTTGGACTGGCGGGTTATTACAGGCGCTTCGTAGAGAACTTTTCGCGGATAGCCTTTACTCTTACCATACTAATGAGGAAGGATCAGAAGTTCGTTTGGATGCCGGAGTGCGTGCGAGCTTTTGAAGAGTTGAAGAGTCGCTTGACCAAGACGCCAATCTTGACGACATCATGTGGTTCCGACGGCTTTGAAATTTATAGTGATGCATCAGGAAGCGGCTTAGGCTGTGTTCTTCTTCAGTTTGGCAAGGTGATTGCTTATGGTTCACGCCAGTTGAAAGTGCATGAGCGGAACTATCCCGTCCATAACTTTGAGTTGGCAGCGGTGATTTTTGCACTTAAACTGTGGCGTCATTATTTATATGGCGTGAGAGTCGACATCTTCACAGACCACAAGAGCCTTAAGTATTTATTGGATCAAAAGGATTTGAATATGTGGCAGCGTAGGTGGATGGAGTTCCTTGGGGACTACACCTTTCAGATTCATTATACTACAGGGAAGGGAAACTTCGTCGTAGATGCCTTAAGTCGTAGGACTCCTGTAAGGGCAAATTGGTTGCATATGCATGATGAGCATCTAATCCAAGAGTTGGAGGCCTTAGACATTTCTTGTGTGGATAAGAATGCTACTGCGAATGCATAACTGAATTGGATGGAGGTCCAATACGATCTTGCGGACAGGAATCGGCGAGCAATGAAATATGATGAAAGTCTACAGTGTTATGCATTTGATGGGTCAAATGGCCAATTCTCCTGGTGTAAGACCCCCCTCCCCCTTACCAAGGAGGGCTACCGGATCTTATGCCCAAAACCGCCGTCTTACCGTGGCACTAACTCACGGGTTAGTCGACACCGCAACATGCCGATTCTGCCGGCTAGTACTATCATTTAACCTGTAGGCCAATATGAGAAGAAAGAAGTAAAACTGTATATAAAACCATCAGTCCACAAGTCACATAGTACAATCATATAAATGAAATGAAAAGTACATCACTATAGTCCACAGAAGAGTACAAATGAAAGAGTAAAAAGGGCTTATGCCCAGTACATCAAAATCACTCTGTCACAAAATAATAAATGCGGAAGTTATACTAGAACATCAGATCTCGTCCCACCTGAGGATGCACAATAGTGGTATTAGCCTGCTGAAGCGGTATCTGCTCCTCATGTCCTGCCTCCTCGACGTGCCGGTGCTCCATCTCCCCGGGCTCCTAAAAATAGTTGGTCACCGACCATCTATCAAAAAGACTAAGTCGTTTCCTCCGCACCTCGCCCCGCAGCTCCTAGGCACCGAGCGGGTGGACGAAGCGGAGGACAACAAAAGGGGTAGCAAAGTGGAAACAGGTGACAGTATCTAACTAGAGTTGTAATAATTAATGTAGTTCTACTCTAGCAGTTCTAAGTATGGTACAGGTAGTAAGTAAGAGCAGTGCAGTAAAGGAAAGTAAGAACAGTAGTAAGAATAAATAAATAGCTAAACTACCACTATACTATCATCACAAACGTACCCTAACTTATATAAATGCCCATACAAATATATAAGTTAGGATTTTCAGGAAATTTAACTTATCATATAAAAGAGCTCATACTAATTTATATGATAAGGATCTATGAAGCGTATGACCTAATATGAATGAATGATATGATGCAATTTTATGCGCAGGCAAGTGCAACTCACACACAACGACTCTGTGATCACAGACCTTTAGTTCCCACTTTTTGAGAGCTAGCATCACTCTCGGGTACCACCGCTGTGGCTACGGCAGTAGCGGAGCGGGCGTCTCCGCTTCTAGACCGGTATGCACACTACCAAGCCTTAGAACCGTCTCATACGCCTCTGTACAAGTCCAAGGTGCACTCTAGAGTCTCGCGTACGTACTTTGCTGACAAACCCGTCAGTCTTGTTGGGTCGGATGTGTGTTATCGGGGATCGTCCTCCAGACCGCAGTATAAAACAACCCACTGGCCCCTCTAACTCTCACAACCGCCTGGTGCACCGTACTGCCATCGGTGTGACGAACGGCCAGTACCGCATGCCCCGCCATGATATTTATGCACATGCAAGTATTTCATTCCGAGCCTCCCGCTCGCAGGACCAAACCGGTCCTGAATCCCTCAAACCCAAACCCGGGTGAGAACGCACATCAGTGCCTTTATACCAACTCCCTCAAACCCCAAAACGGGTGAGAATGCACATTAGTGCCTTTATACCAACTCCCTCAAACCCCAAAATGGGTGAGCATATATCATGAATCTCCCCAACCCTACACGGGCGAGAAGGTACAAAATGTCCTAACCTATTAGACTACTCTTGTCTACGGGTTATTATACTTAGAGGTTTAAGGTTAATCCCAGGACTGCCCCCGGTATTCCCTGTGAAGGGCTCTCAAGGGGCACTAGGAACTGTGTTGGGATTACGCCCAGCGTTCCCTTTCGCAAGGATATTTATTTTAATTGATGGCTACCCATGTATCTTCCCCAGCTCTCTTTATTGCTCTAGTACAACCCTAGTGACTTAAGGTGTTACCGGGAAACCGACGGTCTTCCGTCGACCCCCACTCTAGTTGCTAACTAAGACTTGCACTTTTTGATCCCTCACTAAAACAACTCTACCCACCAGGGTTATTCATGTTGAACTCTCTTATTTCTGCCGATAATCAATCCCCTGGTAATCCCCTAAGGCAAGACCTATTTATGTTATATGCAGACCATGTCCTATGATTACCCTAAAAATGTGATCTTCCAAACCTTAAGGCATCTTGCCTCTAAATATTTATCCTAGGGTGGTATGGACTAAGGGAACTACCCTATGAATTCTCATAATTTTTCTTGGCCAAATAGTCCTTTAATTAAATCTTTTAATTTAAACACTAGATCACTTTACACATAAAGTAGTATGATTTAACATTCTCTGACCTAGGAAATTTTTCCAGAGTTGTATAATGATAAAATATTGCTGCCTACAGAGTTTAATAATTTTCCTTTAATTATTTATTCTCATTTCTTATTTAATACCAAATTCACATAAATTCCATTTTCCAAATGAAGTATAGGCAATATGTAATCAAAAATTCCAGGAAATTTACACACCATTTAGAACTCTAATTTATGAATATTGGCAGAGTCTCATCAATTGTTATTGTGTAATGGCCTATAAAATTCCATTATAACATATTTACCAAAAATGACATTGTATTAATTTAACAACTAACAATGCATCCATTAATTCTGAGAAATTCATACAAAACTAATAATACCATTTTATAGCAGTATAATAAATTCCAAATTTATTTGAGGTGCATATCCATCATTTCAAGAATTAAATGAAATAAGGGTAAAATGGGCAATTTGAGATATATAATCCAAAAGCTCTTCAAAACAGAGGGATCATATTTTTTCTAACTCAAATGTAACATCATCTATGCCTTGGCAAAATTTTAGGACTTGTTCATGAGGAAAACCTATTTTCCAATTTTATTTCCAAAATAGCTATATTTAAAATAAATTCCAATAAAAGGAATTTTTGATTCCAAAAATTCTATGATTAATTTGAGGGATGAAATTTACCCTAATGAACCACTGTAAATAATTCCAAGATCTTTGCATGCCACCATTGGGCTGAATACACCATATTTGAGTTTTTGCTATTTGCACACCAAGGCAAAACATGAGCTAACACATGCAAGTGGATTCTCCAACATGCAGTGAACCCAAGGTGCTGAAATTTTTATCATGCACCAAGGGTGTCCCCATTGACCTACCACCAAGATTTGGGACCATGGGGAGGTGTAAAACTCCATATATTTCACTTATTTGTATTTTGATATTTTGGCAAAACCTATAGGATAATTTTCTCTAAAAATTCCTACTTTTTGTTAGGGGCTAAGTATGCCCTAATCATGCATGTGCCCAAAATTTTGGGCCATGGTGACTAATTGTTTCACCTGGGCATCCAAATTAATTTCTGCCCTACTCTAGGACCAGTCCTAGGAGAAATGTCCTACAGGACTATACACTACACCAAATAACATCTTTAAGGTGGCCTATTAAAGATAGGACCATAAGCTACAATTTTCATTGAGAGACTAAGTTCTGGAAATGCCTCTAAGAGGCCTACAAATAACATGCAAGGTGACTGTAATTGTTTGACAGGGATTTCACTATTCAACATATAAAATTTAATCATATTAATATCATTGCACGAATCTTAAAGACTAAACAGACGGGATCGGTTCATCGTCCCCAATGGATTGACGGCTACGATTGCATTTTCTTGGACGATGTTGTCTGACATTTTCCGGCCAGCTGAGCCACCACCACCGCCGACGGATATCGCCACCACCTTCGTTAAGGTGGGGGCTAGCGTTTTCCGGCGGTGGGGCCGCCAGAGTTGGCTCCTCCGGCGAACCCGAGCAAGAAGAAAAAGCCCGGCTTTCTCCATTTTCCTCTCATGTCATCGGGATCGATTGAGCCCGATATCTTCCTAGATGGATCTAGAAATCTAGTACAGGAAGAGGCGAGGCGAAACGCACCTGAATTGGGGCTTGGCTGCGGGTCAGGCGGCGGTTTGCCGTGGTGGTGGTGCGCCGGCGAGCTCCACCCCGAAAGCTTGATTCTACACCATTCTCCATGATCCAGCACTCGATTTCCACTCCCTTCTATCTCCTGAAGCTTCTGGTGAGGTCTATTTGGAGTGAATTTGGCTGTACAAGGAGATAACACTTAATTGAGCTCGGTTTGAGCTTTGTTTGATCCGGCCAGCTGCCAAGTGGCACACAGCCCCGGTTTTCTGCTGGAAATGAAGAGAGGAGGTCGGCCACTTGGTTTTGGGCAGTTAAAACCATCTGATGGGGTGGCCATGTGGCCACCATTTCCTCCCTTTCCATTTTCTCTCTCCTCCTACCCTTAAAATCCCAATTTTACCCCCTTGCATGTATTCTCTCTCCTGATTTAAAGGGGTAGGACTAGTCTTGTTCACTTGGGCTGGCCATGGGCCAATTTTGGTGGGCTTGGTCCAAGGGAAAATAGCTTGGTCTTCATTTCACTCCTTTAGGTCAATTTGTTGACTTGTTGACTTGGGGAGTTGACTTGGTCAACCATGGTGGGTGAGCTGACCCTACTTGGTGGAAATGGGTCTAGTGGCACCACCCAACTTGGGTTGGGTCAAGGGGGTGCCCTACTTGGGCTAATTGGGCTTATGAGTGTGGGTTTGACCAATTAAGCCCAAGGTTGACTTTGGTCAATTTAGGTCAAAGTGTTGACCTAGTGATATGCCCTAGGGTCCACTTAGATTGTCTTTAGGGTTAGGGCAATGTGGTGGGGTCATGGTGTGGCTAGGGTCCCCACTTAGGTTAGTTTGACCTAGTTTGACTATGGTCCTATAGTGGGCCCCACATGGCTACCACCCACTACCTAGGGTCAAACATAGTTGGTCTTCCTTAAATCTCACCCATGCCTAACCCAATCTAAGTTGAGGGGTCCAGAAGTAACATGGGATGTTACAAATTCCAATAAACAAGAAAATAATTTTGTCCCCGAAATTTAAGTTCGGGTCTACGGGGTTCTATTTGCAAGAATTTTTAAGAAATTTTAAAAATATAACTTGAAAGTACCTGATGCGAATAGCTTCGGGTGCTTCTCCAGCATCAGATCCCTCGGCTCCCAAGTGTGCTCCTCCCATCCATGGTTGGACCACAGCACCTTCACAAGAGGGACCTTCTTCTTCCGCAACACTCGGATGGTTGTATCGTCAATCCGGATCGGCTCCAATCTCACTGATCTGTCAGGCTCTACCGGTCCGGCTGTAGTAGTAATGTGCTGATCTGGCCGAAGGAGAGCTCTTCGCAAGGAAGAGACATGGAAAACGTCATGTAATTCACCCAACTCCGGTGGCAGCTGCAGTCGGTAAGCCAAGGGGCCGATCCGCTCCAAGATCAGGTATGACCCTATGTATCGTGGACTGAGCTTCTTGTGCCTCCGCACCCGAGAGACACCGTGTACTGGACGTATCTTCAAGAATACTCTGTCTCCAACCTGGAACTCTACCTTCCGGTGCCGAGCATCATAATACCTTGCCTGCCTCCTCTGGGCCTCTAGTAGCCGATCTCTGATCAATCGAATCTGAGCCTCAGTATCCTCTATATAATCAGATCCAAGAGCCCTGGTATCCACATCCTGAACCCATGATAGCGGTGTCCGGCATCTCCTCCAATAAAGTGCCTCGTATGGAGCCATCCTGATACTAGCCTGGTGGCTGTTATTATACGAGAACTCAATCAATGGCAGCAGCCTCTCCCAAGGCTTCCCCTTATCCAATATGCATAGTCTGAGCAGGTCCTCCATGGTCCGGATGGTCCGCTCGGTCTGTCCGTCGGTCTGCGGATGGAAGGCGGTACTAAAAGTAAGCCGAGATCCCAAGTAAGCATGCACGGCCCTCCACTCGCTCGAAGTGAACCGACCATCACGGTCTGAAACAATCGTTCTGGGGATGCCATGATATCTGACGTACTGCTCCACAAATAATCTCACCAGAACTGCAACTGGGGCATCCTTTAGAACTGGAATAAACCGTGCTACCTTGGTCAATCTATCCACTATAACCCATATAGAATCATGCCCAGAGTGGGAGCGAGCCAGTCCGTGTACAAAGTCCATAGCAATGTCCTCGAACTTCCATTCTGGAACTGGCAGCAGCTGTAGTAAACCTCCCGGGCTCTTGCATTCTGCCTTCACGCACTGGTAGGTCTCGCAATGGGTCACAAAATCCGTGATCTCCCTCTTCATCCCAGGCCAATACATAGACCTCCGCAAGTCTGCCCACATCTTGGTGATGCCGGGGTGCACTGAATATCTCAAGCAATGTGCCTCTCTGAGTATATCATCCCGGATACTGCCCCCCGCTGGTATGTAGATGCGCCCACGGAACCGAAGAAGATCATCCTGTAGCGTGTAGTCCTCGACCTTGCCCCTCTCTAGGGCACTGAAAATCGGTTGTAACGCAGCATCCAGCCTCCGATGTGCTCGGATGCGCTCCTGTATATCATCGCCACAGATCACTGAGCTCAAATACTCTCTATATACTACTGGCTCGGCCTCGGACACCATGGTAATGTGCATGTCCTCCATCATCTATAGCAGCTCTATAGACATCAATCGGGGCTCCGGTCCAGAAGTGCCGGCCCTCCTGCTCAAAGCATCTGCTACCATGTTCGCTTTTCCCGGATGATAGTGGATCTTGTAATCATAATCACAGAGGAACTCCAGCCACCTCCTCTGTCTCAGGTTTAGGTCCTTCTGTGTATCGATATACTTGAGATTCTTGTGATCTGAAAAGATGTCACAATGAATCCCGTATAAGTAATGCCTCCATATCTTTAGGGCGAAAACCACAGCCCCGAGCTCTAGGTCATGTACTGGATAGTTATGCTCATGCTTCTTCAACTGTCTCGAAGCATAAACAATAACATGTCCATGCTGCATCAGGACTACACCTATCCCCTGATAAGAGGCGTCCGTGTAGATCTGAAATCCTTCGCTCTCGGATGGAAGCGCAAGAATGGGGGATGAGATGAGTCGGTCCTTCAACTCCTGAAAAGCCATCTCACATCGCTCTGACCAAACAAAATATGTGTCCTTCTTCGTCAAGGACGTGAGGGGGAGTGCTATCCTCGAGAACCCCTCCACGAACTTGCGATAGTACCATGCTAGTCCCAAGAAATTGCGGATGTCAGATGCGGTCTTCGGTCGTGGCCAATCCCTCACTGTCTCTATCTTAGCTGGGTCCACTGCTAACCCAGCCCCACTGATCATGTGCCCCAGGAAAGCCACCTCTTGCAACCAGAACTGGCATTTTGAAAATTTTGCGTACATCTGGGTCTCCCTCAGCCTCTGCAAAACCTGTGCCAGGTGCTCCGTATGCTCCTCCTGAGTCCGAGAATATATAAGGATGTCGTCGATGAATACAATCACGAAGCGGTCTAAGAAAGGCTCGAATACACGGTTAATTAGACTCATGAATGCGGCAGGAGCATTCGTGAGCCCAAAAGGCATCACCGTGAACTCGTATAGTCCATAACGTGAACTGAATGCCGTCTTCGGTATGTCCTCTTCCCTGATACGGAGCTGGTAGTAGCCGGATCGCAAATCTAGCTTGGAGAACCAGAAGGCTCCCTGTAGTTCGTCAAATAACTCATCTATCCGAGGCAGAGGATAGGTGTTGCGGACCGTTAACCGGTTCAGCTCCCGGTAATCTATGCATAGTCGCAGTGATCCGTCCTTCTTCTTCACAAAGAGAATTGGCACTCCCCATGGCGATGAACTGGGCCGCACAAATCCTGACTCGACTAGCTCCTGTAGTTGAGTCCTGAACTCTGCTAACTCCCTGGGAGCCATCCTGTAGGGTGCTCGGGACACCGGCCTCGCTCCTGGTACTAGCTGAATCCTGAAATCCAAGTCTCTAGCAGGTGGTAGCCCGGGCAATTTCTCCGGGAATACGTCGGAGAAGTCCCGGACCACCGGAATATCTGAGATAGTCGTCTCTGCTCCCACCATCTCGAAGCAGACAAGATAAACTTCTTCACCCTGCTCATGGGCCTTCACAGCCTGTACAGAATATAACAGTAGGTGGTAGATAGGCTGGATACCTTCAATGACAACATGAGAGTCACCATGCCTCAGCGTGATCCTCCTGGACGGACAATCTATCTGAGCATGGTTCCGATGCAACCAGGCCATGCCCAAAATCAAGTCAAAGTCCTGCAGCTTCAGAATAGTTGCCGGCGCCTCATATACCTTGCCGCCAATCTCGACCTCCATATCACAATGTGCAGTGGTCCGCAGCTCCGACCCATCGGGTAGACGCAACCTCATCTCTAGTCCAGGAAACCTCTCCACGCCTTCGAGTCCGTCGATGAAGGCCTCAGATACGAACGAGTGCGAAGCACCCGTGTCGAAGAGAGTATGAGCGGGCTTGCCGCTGATCATAACTATGCCTGAGGTTTGTTCATGTGAAAGTTAATTGTTATCCTATAGTTCCAGGTACTATATATATAATTGAAAATTCAAGAAAATCAATAATTAACTTTAAGTACCTGTGATAACCTCCTCGGGGTTCCTCGGCTCTGTGAGGTCCAAGGCGTATATCTGCTCCTGATCGCATCTCCTACCGTGATATCCCCGACCTCCGCCTCGTCCTCGGCCTCGTCCTCGGCCCTGCTATACTGGGGCCACTAGAGGTGGAGGAGGAGGAGGGGGATGGAATCGATGCGGGCACTCCGACCTAATGTGCCCGGGCTGGCGGCATCCGTAACAAGCCACTTGTCGGTGGCCTCGGTCATCTTGTCTCCTCGGATCATGCATCTGTAGAGGTGGGGGAGCCAATGCTGGAGGAGGCCCCTACTCCTGCCTGAAGTTGGGACGACGACGTCCCCCACCCTTCATGTATCCGATAGTCCTGCCTCTTTGAGAGCCCCTGCTGCTCTCTCCTGATGTCGACCCATCAAATGGTCTCTTCCCTCCGGCTCGCACCATCAGCTGGTCAGCCTCCAGCTTCTTCGCCATCTCAATGATCTGCCTATATGTTCCATGAGAAATAAACAGCAAGGCCTGCCTCAAATCGTCCCTGAGGCCCCGGTAAAATCTCTTGGCATACCTCCTATCATCGATATCTTGAATCCCTGCGAACCTGGCCAAATGAGAGAACTCTCTCTGATACTCTATCACTGATCTAGTCCCCTGCTTGAGGTTAAAAAACCTCTCCTCCAAGGCATCTCTATCCGTGGCAGAGACGAAGTGCTCCAGAAACACATCGCCAAACTCCTCCCATGATATCTCTGACAGCTCAAAGTCCGCATAAGTAGACTCCCGGACTGATTTCCACCATCTCTTCGCATGAGCCTCCAACACAGAGGTGGCTAGAGGTACTGCCTCGCCGACTGGGCAGCTGATGCCTGCTAAGATCTCATGTATGGCCTCCAGCCATTCTTCCGTCTTCACCGCATCCTCTGTCCCACGGTACGTCGGTGGGGACAGGCTCTTGAATTCACTCAGCCAGCTCGACCCCGGATTTGGCTGTGGAGCCGGGACTTGCTGGGATCTGAAGGCATCCAGAATCGCCGTCAAGGTCTGCCCCATCTCCGTATGTAGGAATGGAGTGGCAGCAGGAGGGGGAGGAGCCACATTTTGCGGCGCGGCGACCTGTGGAGGTTGCATAAGGGTAAGGTTAAAACAAAACTGGCCTAACTCATTGTACTTTGTGGACCATTTATGTGACTTTACACATGGGCACACCACTGCTTCCGCTGCATAGTTTGTCCGCAAACTAATGCTCGGGCGGGGGTGGTCCCATGTTGTGGACTTCTTTCTCATATGATCGTTGTTCAAGTGATACCAGTTTGTAAGACCCCCGTCCCCCTTACCAAGGAGGGCTACCGGATCTTATGCCCAGAACTACCGTCTTACGGTGGCACTAACTCACGGGTTAGTCGACACCGCAACACGCCGATTCTGCCGGCTAGTACGATCATTTAACATGTAGGCCAATATGAGAAGAAAGAAGTAAAACTGTATATAAAACCATCAGTCCACAAGTCACATAGTACAATCATATAAATGAAATGAAAAGTACATCACTATAGTCCACAGAAGAGTACAAATGAAAGAGTAAAAAGGGCTTATGCCCAGTACATCAAAATCACTCTCTCACAAAATAATAAATGCGGAAGCTATACTAGAACATCAGATCTCGTCCCACCTGAGGACGCACAGTAGTGGTAGTAGCCTGCTGAAGCGGTATCTGCTCCTCATGTCCTGCCTCCTCGACGTGCTGGTGCTCCATCTCCCCGGGCTCCTAAAAATAGTTGGTCACCGACCATTAGTCAAAAAGACTAAGTCGTTTCCTCCGCACCTCGCCCCGCAGCTCCTAGGCACCGAGCGGGAGGACGAAGCAGAGGACAACAAAAGGGGTAGCAAAGTGGAAACAGGTGACAGAATCTAACTAGAGTTGTAATAATTAATGTAGTTCTACTCTAGTAGTTCTAAGTATGGTACAGGTAGTAAGTAAGAGCAGTGCAGTAAAGGAAAGTAAGAACAGTAGTAAGAACAAATAAATAGCTAAACTACCACTATACTATCATCAAAAACGTACCCTAACTTATATAAATGCCCATACAAATATATAAGTTAGGATTTCTAGTAAATTTAACTTATCATATAAAAGAGCCCATACTAATTTATATGATAAGGATCTATGAAGCGTATGACCTAATATGAATGAATGATATGATGCAATTTTATGCGCAGGCAAGTGCAACTCACACACAACGACTCTGTGATCACAGACCTTTAGTTCCCACTTTTTGAGAGCTAGCATCACTCTCGGGTACCACCGCTGTGGCTACGGCAGCAGCGGAGCGGGCGTCTCCGCTTCTAGACCGGTATGCACACTACCAAGCCTTAGACCCCTCTCATACGCCTCTGTACACGTCCAAGGTGCACTCCAGAGTCTCGCGTACGTACTTTGCTGACAAACCCGTCAGTCTTGTTGGGTCGGATGTGTGTTATCGGGGATCGTCCTCCAGACCGCAGTGTAAAACAACCCACTGGCCCCTCTAACTCTCACAACCGCCTGGTGCACCGTACTGCCATCGGTGTGACGAACGGCCAGTACCGCATGCCCCACCACGATATTTATGCACATGCAAGTATTTCATTCCGAGCCTCCCGCTCGCAGGACCAAACCCGTCCTGAATCCCTCAAACCCAAACCCGGGTGAGAACGCACATCAGTGCCTTTATACCAACTCCCTCAAACCCCAAAATGGGTGAGAATGCACATTAGTGCCTTTATACCAACTCCCTCAAACCCCAAAACGGGTGAGCATATATCATGAATCTCTCCAACCCTACACGGGCGAGAAGGTACAAAATTTCCAAACCTATTAGACTACCCTTATCTACGGGTTATTATACTTAGAGGTTTAAGGTTAATCCCGGGACTGCCCCTGGTATTCCATGTGAAGGGCTCTCAAGGGGCACTAGGAACTGTGTTGGGATTACGCCCAGCGTTCCCTTTCACAAGGATATTTATTTTAGTTGATGGCTACCCATGTATCTTCCCCAGCTCTCTTTATTGCTCTAGTACAACCCTAGTGACTTAAGGTGTTACCGGGAAACCGACGGTCTTCCGTCGACCCCCACTCCAGTTGCTAACTAAGACTTACACTTTTTGATCGCTCACTAAAACAACTCTACCCACCAGGGTTATTCATGTTGAACTCTCTTATTTCTGCCGATAATCAATCCTCTGGTAATCCCCTAAGGCAAGACCTATTTATGTTATATGCAGACCATGTCCTATGATTACCCTAAAAATGTGATCTTCCAAACCTTAAGACATCTTTCCTCTAAATATTTATCCTAGGGTGGTATGGACTAAGGGAACTATCCTATGAATTCTCATAATTTTTCTTGGCCAAATAGTCCTTTAATTAAATCTTTTAATTTAAACACATGAAGTAGCATGATTTAACATCCTCTGACCTAGGCAATTTTTCCTGAGTTGTATAATGATAAAATATTGCTGCCTACAGAGTTTAATAATTTTCCTTTAATTATTTATTCCCATTTCGTATTTAATACCAAATTCACATAAATTCCATTTTCCAAATGAAGTATAGGCAATATGTAATCAAAAATTCCAGGAAAATTACAGAACATTTATTACACTACTTTATGACTATTGGCAGAGTCTCATCAATTTTTATTGTGTAATGGCCTATAAAGTTCCATTATAACATATTTACCAAAAATGTCATTGTATTAATTTAACAACTAACAATGCATCCATTAATTCTGAGAAATTCATACAAAACTAATAATACCATTTTACAGCAGTAGAATACATTCCAAATTTTTCTGAGGTGCATATCCATCATTTCAAGAATTAAAGGAAATAAGGGTAAAATGGGCAATTTGAGATATCTAATCCAAAAGCTCTTCAAAATAGAGGGATCATATTTTTCCTAAGTCAAATGTAATATCATCTATGCCTTGGCAAAATTTTAGGACTTGTGCTTGAGGAAAACCTATTTTCCAATTTTATTTCCAAAATAGCTATATTTAAAATAAATTCCAATAAAAGGAATTTTTGATTCCAAAAATTCTATGATTAATTTGAGGGATGAAATTTACCCTAATGAACCACTGTAAATAATTCCAAGATCTTTGCATGCCACCATTGGGCTGAATACACCATATTTGAGTTTTTACTATTTGCACACCAAGGCAAAACATGAGCTAACACATGCAAGTGGATTCTCCAACATGCAGTGAACCCAAGGTGCTGAAATTTTTATCATGCACCAAGGTTGTCCCCATTGACCTACCACCAAGATTTGGGACCATGGGGAGGTGTAAAACTCCATATATTTCACTTATTTTTATTTTGATATTTTGGCAAAACCTATAGGAAAATTTTCTCTAAAAATTCTTAATTTTTGGCAGGGGCTAAGTATGCCCTAATCATGCATGTGCCCAAAATTTGGGTCCATGGTACTAATGGTTTGACCTGGGCATCCAAATTAATTTCTGCCCTACTCTAGGACCAGTCCTAGGAGAAATATCCTACAGGACTGTACACTACACTACACCAAATCACATCTTTAAGGTGGAAAATTAAAGATAAGACCATAAGCTACAATTTTCATTGAGAGACTAAGTTCTGGAAATGCCTCTAAGAGGCCTAAAAATAACATGCAAGGTTACTGTAATTGTGTGACAGGGATTTCATTATTCAACATATAAAATTTAATCATATTAATATCATTGCACGAATCTTAAAGACTAAACCGACGGGATCGGTTCATCCTCCCCAATGGATTTACGGCTACGATTGCATTTTGCTGGACGATGTTGGCTGGCGTTTTCCGGCCAGCTGAGCCACCACCACCGCCGGCGGATATCGCCACCACCTTCGTTAAGGTGGGTGATAATACGTTTGTAGTCAATTTTATTAGGATATTTTCGGGGTTTTAAAGCCAATCATGTCTTGTAAAGTACTTGTTTTGATTCCCCTTTGTATATATTTTTGTCGCTAATGCATTTTTTCTGCTTTTTGCAGGTTTTCACGGCTTTCAGCCGAATTTTGCTGTGACACGCCCCAAGGTCACGCCCTACCAGGGCGTGTACCTAGGGCGTGTAACCCAGAGGAATGAAGCAATTGGTCCGAATCTGCATTCCGTGGAAACTTAGTGTACACGCCCTCGGTCACGCCCGTGACACATCCGACACGGGCGTGTACTATAGGCGTGTCCCCAGGTTCCGAGGAATCGCCACAGCGCGCTCGTCTTTCCCGCTCCACCGCCGCAAAGAACACGCCCCAGGGTCATGCCCTACCAGGGCGTGACCGGTGGGCGTGTACCGCAACAACTTCGTCAGAATTCAATTCCTGCCCGAAAAAGTCGCGCCGAATGTGTCACGCCCCAGGGTCACGCCCGACCAGGGCGTGACAGGGGGGCGTGACCCGACCCGAAAAAATTCTATAAATAGAGCCCAACTCCAGGGGTTTTAGGACAACTTTCGCTTTGAGAGGGGAGGTTCTGTCCTTTGTTTTTCTGAACTTTTAAGCATGTATTTTCATTTCTAGTTCGTAGCTCTAGCTTTATGCTTTTCCTGTATTAGCTCCTAGCTTCTTTCTGTAGTATGATGCTAATGATAGTGTAGTTTCCTTTTCATGTTCTTGTAATCTCTGGTTTTCAAGCTGTAAGATCACTGTTTCTCTTAATAAAAAGTGTTGTTTTCTTTTTCGTTCCTGCTCTGTTTTCAGTATTTTTCTTCTACTCATCTCCCTCTTCCACCTCACCATGATTAACTAATCCTCCATGTACTCGATCTAATTGATCCGAGGTTCGAGTGATTAGGTTATGATGATTTGAATCTTACCTTTCCTTTTTAGGGTTTAGCTTTGAATTACTCTTGATTTATCACGGGTTGGAGGTATATTATCGATATATACTCTCCACCTTTGCTTTCATTCTGGGCTAGCCGAGAGGCCGAAGGTTTGAAATGAGCACTCAAGAGTAAAGGGAGTTGTTCGCACCCCTCGAGAGAGGCAGACGTTCAAATCTCCTGGATTGGAGTAAAATCCATTAGAGGGGTTCACCGCGTAAAGCGAGTTTTAGGCCTCCGATTTAGGCGAAAGTCGGTCGGACCTTCCTAAACTCAGTTAGGCACGACATTCGAGAGAAGCGTGTCAATATTCATGGAACCTCCACGGTCAAAGACCTTTACCCTAATTAGCTTAGGTTTATTTATCGTATTTTTCTAACCACTCTTGCCGAGGTGATTTATGATCGAGTGCATTTTCCCTTCATCGTTACTAAGCTTAAGTTAATCGCTCTTTTAGCTCTCTTTATCTTTTCATACAAGTAGTTCTCTTCTTTTAGTACATTTAGCCAAACCTTATTTTGCCGTCGATAAAATAATAGATTTCGTGTGAGTAAGCTTACTCAACTGTTCCCGGATTTCAATACGACACTTGTGTCCCCTAGCTGCATTTCGATAGGTATACTTGCCTTGATGAATTGTTAGTTTGGTTATACTCTCTTCTTGCAGATATCTCAGAGACAATCAAGTTTTTGGCGCCGTTGCCGGGGAAGCAACGCTTGTTGATAAATTGAAAACGCGAATATATTAATTTTATCACTTCTCTTTCTCAGCCTCCTTCTTAAATTTTTTTCCGCCTACTCACTTGAGTTAAATGGCTGGACTTTGTTAAGTGTGCGTATTTTTAATTTTTCCGCCTACTCACTTGAGTTAATTGGCTGGCTTTATTTCAGTAGAGTGTGCTTATTTTATTTTTCCGCCTACTCACTTGAGTTAATTGGCTGGATTTATTTCAAGCAAGTGTGCGTATCTTTTATTTTTCCGCCTACTCACTTGAGTTAATTGGCAGGCTTTATTTCAGTAGAGTGTGTTTACTTTCTGTAGAGTGGGTGTGTTTTCATTTTCTGTCGAGTGCGTGAGTATAGCTTTTAATTTCCGCCTACTCGCACAGAGATAAGTGGCTGGATTTTAATTACCGCATTCGTAATAGAAACCCACATCACAAAATTTTCTACACCACCTAACTCTCTCGAAAAGGGCAAAGTGGCTCTAAATGCCACTATCTTGTCTAGTACCTTGCGAACCCTTCACCGGGTAGCCCTTGGGAAGTTCGGGAGTTAAAATATAAAAAAATCTATTTCAAAAAATTTTTTTTCCAATTTCATTAGCTTTTTTTACTTTTTAGTCTTGCTTCTCCTCTCTTCTTCTAGTGTATGACCCGCGGAAGTCCGTCGGTTACTTTGGACCTGGACCACGAAATTGAGCGTACTCTTCGGAGAAGATCGCGATTTCAAGGCCCTACTACCCAAGTGCCGGTTGAGGATTCCGAGTCATTTTCTACCTTAAGAATGACAGAACCCAACGTGGAGGAAGTCGTGCAAAGGCCTATGTCCTATTATGCACGACCAAATCTCGAGGGTACAGAAATGAGTATAGTTCGCCCTGCAATAAATAATAATAATTTTGAACTGAAGCCTAGCATAATTCAAATGGTGCAGCAGTATGTGCAATTTGACGGGCTTCAAGATGAAGACCCGAACGCACACATAGCCAGCTTTCTTGAGATTTGTGACACCTTCAAGATAAATGGTGTCACAAATGATGCTATTAGGCTAAGATTATTTTCTTTCTCTCTTAGAATTAAGGCTAAGCAGTGGCTGAACACCCTTCCTAAAAATAGCATAACTACTTGGACGCAATTAACTGAAAAATTTTTGGCCAAGTATTTTCCGCCTGCTAAAACTGCTAAACTTAGGAATGACATTTCTGCCTTTGGACAAATAGACTCAGAGACCCTTTACGAAACCTGGGAAAGATTTAAAGAATTATTAAGACGATGCCCACATCACGCTCTGCCTGTATGGTTGCAGGTGCAGACGTTTTATAATGGGCTAAATCAAAGCACGAAGCAAATGATAGACGCAGCTTCTGGCGGTACTTTAAACCATAAGACCCCGGAAGCAGCTCTTGAGCTGTTTGAAGACATGGCCATGAACACTTACCAGTGGAATGTGCCTAGGTCCCGCCCAAACAAACCTGCAGGTCTATTTGAAGTGGACAACGTCTCACAACTCGCACTGCAAGTTGAAATATTAAGCAAAAAAATTATGGAGATGACTGCTGCCTCCGCCCCTCAGGTATGGGAATCTGCAACTACTCCCGCTGAACATTTGGATTATGTAAATAATATGCCTAGAACTGCTTTTAATAATTTTTCTGCTGCGAATTATCATCCTCCTGGTTTTAATTTTCCGAATAGTTATAATCCTGCGTTAAGAAATCATCCGAATTTTTCGTGGAGCAATCCATCGAATGCTGTGCGCCCGCCACCGCAAAGTGATTTTTCTGCTCCACCACCACCTCCTCCTCAAAGTTTTCCAAAACCTCCAAATTTGGAGGAAGTGTTTTCAAAATACATGAATGCTAATGACGCTACGATTAGGACCTTAACCGGAAGTGTTAAAAACTTAGAAAATCAGGTAGGACAGCTCGCTAAAATGATTTTTGAGCGACCCGTAGGGTCTCTTCCTTCCAATACCGAGCCCAACCCGAGAGAGCAAGCGAAAGCTATAACTCTTCGGAGTGGGAAGAAAGTTCCTGGTATGGTAAGTGAAGAACCCGAGGCAAGCTCCGCTCCCGTTTTTAAAAATCAAAGCTCCGTTCCCCTTTTAAAAATTCCATCCTCTGCCGAAGAAATTATCACCCCTATCGTAGAAAAAGAATTCACTCCACCACCCACCTTTAAAAATAATCCATCCCCGCCATACCCTTCCGAACTTAATAAACAACGACATGATGATCAATACACCCGTTTTTTGGAAATGTTTAAGCAAATCCACGTAAATCTGCCTTTCCACGAAGCCATATCCCAGATGCCGAAGTACGCAAAATACCTTAAGGACCTCCTAACTAACAAGAAGAAGTTAGAGAACCTTTCTCATGTCACGTTAAATGCCGCGTGCTCGGCGGTTTTGACAAACGGATTACCGAAAAAAATCAGTGACCCGGGTAGTTTCTCTATCCCGTGCGTCTTTGGTGATCTCTTTGTCAAACATGCTTTAGCCGACTTAGGTGCGAGTATTAATCTTATGCCCCTCTCGTTGTTTAAAAAGTTAGGAATTGGTAGTCTCAACCCCACACGAATGAGTATCCAGCTAGCCGACAGGTCAGTCAAATACCCGTTAGGAATAGTGGAGGACGTCCTAGTCAAAGTTGACAAGTTCATCTTCCCGGTGGACTTTGTCATTTTAGATATCGAAGAAGACGTCGAGGTTCCCCTGATCCTTGGCCGACCCTTCCTTGCCACCTCCCGAGCTATCATTGATGTAAGCAATGGTAAGCTTTCCTTCGAGTGGGCGACGATGAGGTAACTTTCTCTATCACCCCCTCGATGAAGAACACACTAGCTAATGATTACTCCTGTTTTTTCATGGATACCATAAGTGAAGAATCCTTCTCTCCCACCTCTGATTTTGACAAAGAATTTTCCAATTTTTGTTCCTCTCCTACTCTTCCAACTGAATCTCTACACCTAAGTGAAGAATCCTCCACTCGCTCCTCTGATTTTGAAAAAGAATTTTTTGATTTCTGTTCCTCTTCTACTTTTCCAACTGAATCGCTGCACGAAGCCTCCATGGCCGCTAGCAACACCCCTTTTAATTTTACTTATAAAAAAGTGTACGAGGACATAGTTTTTGAAAAAGAACAAATTTCCAAGACCTCGTATGATGACCCCCCTACCTTGGAACTGAAAGAACTACCAGAGCACCTTCAATACGCTTTCTTAGAAAAGGACTCTAAGCTGCCTGTCATAATTTCGGCCTACCTCACGGATGCACACAAAAATAAACTTCTTTCAATTTTACAAAAGCATCGCCAAGCTATTGCTTGGCAGATATCTGATATCAAGGGCATAAGCCCATCTTTCTGCACTCATAAAATCTTAATGGAAGATAATTCTCGTAACTCTATACAACCTCAGCGCCGTATAAACCCAAACATGAAAGACGTAGTTAAGGGTGAGGTTATGAAATTGTTAGACGCAGGAATTATCTATCCTATATCCGACAGTAAGTGGGTTAGCCCAGTACAGGTAGTACCAAAGAAGGGAGGGATAACGGTCGTAAGTAATGAAAATAATGAATTAATCCCGACTCGGACGGTGACCGGATGGCGAATGTGTATAGATTACCGTAAGTTGAATGACGCCACCCGCAAGGATCACTTCCCCTTGCCGTTCATTGATCAAATTTTAGAACGACTTTCCGGACATAGCTTTTATTGTTTTCTCGATGGCCTCTCGGGGTATCTTCAAATCCCCATCTCCCCCGAGGACCAGGAGAAAACTACGTTTACTTGTCCCTTCGGCACCTTCGCCTACCGAAGAATGTCGTTTGGATTATGCAATGCGCCGGCTACATTCCAACGATGTATGCTCGCCATCTTTGACAAGTACGTAGAAAGCATTATGGAAGTTTTCATGGATGATTTCTCCGTGTTCGGGAATTCCTTCGATAGTTGCTTAGAGAACCTTGAAAAAGTCTTAGAACGATGCGAAGAAACTAACCTCGCCCTAAATTGGGAAAAATGTCATTTTATGGTGAGGGAAGGGTTAGTTTTGGGACATAAAATTTCTGAAAGGGGTATTGAAGTAGACGTTGCGAAAATAGAAGTTATCGAGAAACTGCCGCCACCTACGAACATAAAAGCCATAAGAAGTTTCCTGGGTCATGCGGGTTTCTACCGCCGCTTCATAAAGGACTTTTCCAAAATCACCAAGCCCCTTACCCATCTCTTAGAAAAAGACGCCCCATTCATCTTTGATGACCTCTGTCTAGCTGCCTTCAATTTAATAAAAGAAAAATTAGTTAATGCGCCAATCATGATAGCTCCGGTGTGGGATCTTCCATTTGAAATAATGTGTGATGCGAGTAGTTATGCGGTGGGAGCCGTACTAGGTCAACGTATTTCCAAAAACTTCCACCCCATTTATTACGCTAGTAAAACTCTCACATCTGCACAGGAAAATTACACCACAACCGAGAAGGAGCTCTTAGCTGTAGTATTCACATTTGACAAATTTCGCCCTTATATTACTCTTTCGAAAATTATTGTTTTTACGGACCACTCGGCCCTCAAATATCTTCTCTCTAAAACGGATGCCAAGCCTCGCTTGATTCGCTGGGTCTTACTCCTCCAGGAGTTTGACTTAGAGATCCGTGATAAGCGAGGTGCCGAGAACTTGGCCGCCGACCACCTTTCGCGCCTAGACAACCCGTTTATCGAGCAATTAGATGAAAATTCTTTTCATTACTATTTCCCTGATGAGAAGCTGTTCATAATTAACACATCTACTTCTCCTTGGTTTGCCCGCATCGCCAACTATCTAGTGGCTCGTGTGCTCCCAAAAGAGTTCTCATCTCAGCAAAAGAAGAAATTCTTTTCTGAATTGAAGAACTACTTTTGGGAGGACCCGCATCTTTTTAAAGTCTGTGCAGACCAAGTGATCAGGAGGTGTGTTTCCTTTGATGAAGGATTAGATATTATTAAACATTTGCATGAAGGACCGACAGGTGGGCACTATCAAGCTGCTCGCACCGCTCACAAAGTGTTAAGCGCGGGTTTTTACTAGTCCAGCCTGTTTAAAGACGCGCATGCCTTTGTGAGTAGGTGTGATAGTTGCCAACGGTCGGAGAATATTTCGAATAAAAATGAAATGCCACAAAATTATTTCCTAGAGTGCGAAGTTTTCGACCTCTGGGGGATTGATTTTGTCGGCCCTTTTCCTTCTAGCTTCGGGAATAAGTATATTTTAGTTGTCGTTGATTATGTTTCACGTTGGGCCGAAGCCCAAGCTCTTCCTACGAATGACGCCCGAGTCGTAGTTAATTTCCTCAAAAAATTATTTTCTCGATTTGGTACGCCGCGCGCTATCGTTAGTGATAGGGGTTCCCATTTCTGTAACGCACAATTTTCAAAAATCCTAACTAAATATGGCGTTACTCATAAGCTTTCCACTGCCTACCACCCCCAAACTAACGGACAAGTCGAAGTAGTGAATAGAGAAATAAAAAGAATTTTAGAAAAGACTGTTTCAACTTCTAGAAAAGACTGGTCCGCCAAATTAGACGATGCTCTATGGGCCTACCGAACAGCGTACAAAACCGCCCTCGGCTGTACGCCATATCGGTTGGTTTATGGAAAATCGTGTCATTTACCCGTAGAGTTAGAGCACCGCGCCTTTTGGGCCTTACGATTTTTAAACTTCGATCCCCACTCTGTCGGCAATTTTCGAAAATTTCAACTTAACGAACTCGACGAGTGGCGCTCTTACGCGTATGAAAATAACAGACTTTATAAAGAGCGGACGAAGCGTTTACACGACCGACATCTTAGGCACCCAAAAATCTTTAAGCCAGGCGACCAAGTGCTTCTTTATAACTCTCGTTTACGTTTATTCCCGGGTAAATTAAAATCACGTTGGTCTGGGCCTTTTACTGTTTTAGAAGTCTTTTCTTATGGTACTGTTTTAATTTCTCACCCGGATAAGGGTACTTTCAAAGTGAATGGTCAGCGTCTTAAACTATATTTCTGTGATGATGTCAGTCTAAACCCTGTTAACTCTATCTTTCCGGTCCTGACATTTGATTAATCTGAACTTTATTTTTCTCACAACTTTAACTTTATTCGAACTTTATTTCTAAACAATATTTGGGACATTATTATTTTGATGCGTCGAGCTCAAACGACGCTTTAAACAAAGGGCGCTCTTGGGAGGCAACCCAAGTTATCTTTTTCTGTTTTCTTTCTTTTACACTTTTTGCCCCGCCTGGCTCCGGCAAGCTGAAACTTCTGCGATCGCCTGCTCCAACGGTTCTACTTCCATGCCAACGTCCGCCGGACGACGTTTCATGAAGATCCACAGCACAAGCATGGAGGAGCGGCATCACTCAACTTGCCCTGCAAAATAAAACCGGGGAAGTACCTGCTTTTCAATTCTGTCTTTTATTTCTGTACTTTACTTTTGTCTCGTTCTCCGACCTCCTTCTCCATTGCGGACAATGTAGATTTTAAGCTTGGGGGAGGACTTCCTCCTTCTTTTTGTTTCCTTTTTGTTTTGTAAATATCCCCAAAAAAAAAATTTTCAAAACATATTATATATATATAGCTGCATTTTGGTATTTCAATAAGTACCCCATGTTTATGTTTTGTTTTTCTCAAACTTCTTTATAAACAACATAGTTAATTATAATTTTTCTAATCATTCTTTTTAATCATATTTCACAAGTAAAATGTTGGTCATGCTGTGTTTCTAATTCACGGTAGCATGTTAAGGTAAAATATTTCTCTACAACGTGCATTTCTATTATGGTTTTCCGTTCTTTATTTTCTTTACTTTCTCTAAAAATTTATCATCCACTATTTTCCTTTTCGTCTTTAGATGATTTTTGTAAGAACATATTTTGAATTACGTAGTAGATATGAACGATCCAAGTGACATATTATTTTTATTTTCAAGATAATTTCATCAATCTTCTTTTATTATCTCGAACTTGCTTTTTGAAATTTATCGACTCTATGTTTTAAATAAATTTTAAAAAAAAAATGCGTGAAAATGATTTAGGCCATTTTTGTTTACGTTTGAGCTTTCTTGCCAACCTAAACTCTTTTACCACTAGTTAGCCGCTTTTGAGCCATTTTTCCAAATTCATTTGATAAACTCCATACACATTTTCATTTTCACCAAAGCCCAAATTCCTACCTATCTAATCACGCTAATTTTGTTTGATAGGAAATTTTGTCTTATCTGTGGAGATATTGTTGAACAAGGTGTACTCAAAAGCAATATATTGAAAAGAAAAAAAAAACAAAAATGAATGAAAATAATAAAAAAAAAATGAGAAAAAAAAAATGAGATAAATAATCATAAAGAGAAAAAAATAAATTTATTTATACATATTTTGTTTAAAATAAATTTATTTTTTTTTGAAACTCGTTGTTTTGGTTTAGTGTGATTTTTAAGCCTCCATGTTTATATTTGAATTCCATTCCTATTCATATTCCTAAACCAAACGTTTCGGTCCTATTAAGTCCTTTTGATTCACGCAATTTTTTTAATTTTATTTAACAACTAAGAAAAGAAGAAAAGTAAATCAGTTTTAGTTTTGGATTTAAACTTAGATTTTTGTTATTTAATTGATATAATTATAATGCGTTGCTTGGATCTAGTAATAACTCAATACGTTCTTTTCATTTTCATTACCTTGCTCAAATCTATTTAAAGAATTTCGTCAAAATTCTAGATGATTTATTTTTATTAAGTAAAGTTTATAAAAGTTAAACCATACCTAAATAATTGTTTTAGATTTACTTTTTACATTCTCCCTACCTAGAATTTCGCATAGTACTTGTGTGAGTATGATTAAAACTTTTTGAATTAGTCACTCTTATGATTAGCTAGTCTTTATATCTTTGCTTGGGGACAAGCAAAACTTAAGCTTGGGGGAATTTGATAATACGTTTGTAGTCAATTTTATTAGGATATTTTCGGGGTTTTAAAGCCAATTATGTCTTGTAAAGTACTTGTTTTGATTCCCCTTTGTATATATTTTTGTCGCTAATGCATTTTTTCTGCTTTTTGCAGGTTTTCACGGCTTTCAGCCGAATTTTGCTGTGACACGCCCCAAGGTCACGCCCTACCAGGGCGTGTACCTAGGGCGTGTAACCCAGAGGAATGAAACAATTGGTCCGAATCTGCATTCCATGGAAACTTAGTGTACACGCCCTCGGTCACGCCCGTGACACATCCGACACGGGCGTGTACTATAGGCGTGTCCCCAGGTTCCGAGGAATCGCCGCAGCGCGCTAGTCTTTCCCGCTCCACCGCCGCAAAGAACACGTCCCAGGGTCACGCCCTACCAGGGCGTGACCGGTGGGCGTGTACCGCAACAACTTCGTCAGAATTCAATTCCTGCCCGAAAAAGTCGCGCCGAATGTGTCACGCCCCAGGGTCACGCCCGACCAGGGCGTGACAGGGGGGCGTGACCCGACCCGAAAAAATTCTATAAATAGAGCCCAACTCCAGGGGTTTTAGGACAACTTTCGCTTTGAGAGGGGAGGTTCTGTCCTTTGTTTTTCTGAACTTTTAAGCATGTATTTTCATTTCTAGTTCGTAGCTCTAGCTTTATGCTTTTCCTGTATTAGCTCCTAGCTTCTTTCTGTAGTATGATGCTAATGATAGTGTAGTTTCCTTTTCATGTTCTTGTAATCTCTGGTTTTCAAGCTGTAAGATCACTGTTTCTCTTAATAAAAAGTGTTGTTTTCTTTTTCGTTCCTGCTCTGTTTTCAGTATTTTTCTTCTACTCATCTCCCTCTTCCACCTCACCATGATTAACTAATCCTCCATGTACTCGATCAAATTGATCCGAGGTTCGAGTGATTAGGTTATGATGCTTTGAATCTTACCTTTCCTTTTTAGGGTTTAGCTTTGAATTACTCTTGATTTATCACGGGTTGGAGGTATATTATCGATATATACTCTCCACCTTTGCTTTCATTCTGGGCTAGCCGAGAGGCCGAAGGTTTGAAATGAGCACTCAAGAGTAAAGGGAGTTGTTCGCACCCCTCGAGAGAGGCAGACGTTCAAATCTCCCGGATTGGAGTAAAATCCATTAGAGGGGTTCACCGCGTAAAGCGAGTTTTAGGCCTCCGATTTAGGCGAAAGTCGGTCGGACCTTCCTAAACTCAGTTAGGCACGGCCTTCGAGAGAAGCGTGTCAATATTCATGGAACCTCCACGGTCAAAGACCTTTACCCTAATTAGCTTAGGTTTATTTATCGTATTTTTCTAACCACTCTTGCCGAGGTGATTTATGATCGAGTGCATTTTCCCTTCATCGTTACTAAGCTTAAGTTAATCGCTCTTTTAGCTCTCTTTATCTTTTCATACAAGTAGTTCTCTTCTTTTAGTACATTTAGCCAAACCTTATTTTGCCGTCTATAAAATAATAGATTTCGTGTGAGTAAGCTTACTCAACTGTTCCCGGATTTCAATACGACACTTGTGTCCCCTAGCTGCATTTCGATAGGTATACTTGCCTTGATGAATTGTTAGTTTGGTTATTCTCTCTTCTTGCAGATATCTCAGAGACAATCAGTGGGGGCTAGCGTTTTCCGGCGGTGGGGCCGCCAGAGTTGGCTCCTCCGGCGAACCCGAGCAAGAAGAAAAAGCTCGGCTTTCTCCATTTTCCTCTCATGGCATCGGGCTCGATTGAGCCCGATATCTTCCTAGATGGATCTAGAAATCTAGTACAGGAAGAGGCGAGGCGAAACGCACCTGAATTGGGGCTTGGCTGCGGGTCAGGAGGCGGTTTGCCGTGGTGGTGGTGCGCCGGCGAGCTCCACCCCGAAAGATTGATTCTCCACCATTCTCCATGATCCAGCACTCGATTTCCACTCCCTTCTATATCCTGAAGCATCTGGTGAGGTCTATTTGGAGTGAATTTGGCTGTACATGGAGATAACACTTAATTGAGCTCGGTTTGAGCTTTGTTTGCTCCGCCCAGCTGCCAAGTGGCACACAGCCCCGGTTTTCTGGTGGAAATGAAGAGAGGAGGTCGGCCACCTGGTTTTGGGCTGTTAAAACCATCTGATGGGGTGGCCATGTGGCCACCATTTCCTCCCTTTCCATTTTCTCTCTCCTCCTACCCTTAAAATCCCAATTTTACCCCCTTGCATGTATTCTCTCTCCTGATTTAAAGGGGTAGGACTAGTCTTGTTCACTTGGGCTGGCCATGGGCCAATTTTGGTGGGCTTGGTCCAAGGGAAAATGGCTTGATCTTCATTTCACTCCTTTAGGTCAATTTGTTGACTTGTTGACTTGGGGAGTTGACTTGGTCAACCATGGTGGGTGGGCTGACCCTACTTAGTGGAAATGGGTCTACTGGCACCACCCAACTTAGGTTGGGTCAAGGGGGTGCCCTACTTGGGCTAATTGGGCTTATGAGTGTGGGTTTGACCAATTAAGCCCAAGGTTGACTTTAGTCAATTTAGGTCAAAGTGTTGACCTAGTGATATGCCCTAGGGTCCACTTAGATTGTCTTTAGGGTTAGGGAAATGTGGTGGGGTCATGGAGTGGCTAGGGTCCCCACTTAGGTTAGTTTGACCTAGTTTGACTATGGTCCTATAGTGGGCCCCACATGGCTATCACCCACTACCTAGGGTCAAACATAGTTGGTCTTCCTTAATTCTCACCCATGCCTAACCCAATCTAAGTTGAGGGGTCCAGAAGTAACATGGGATGTAACACCTGGAACGATGGCCTTTAGCAAAAAGGTGATCGTTTATGCATCCCGAGTATCGGCAAATTCAAGGAAGGATTGATGTATGAAACTCACTTTACAAAGTACTCAATTCACCCGGGAAGCACAAAGATGTACAAGGACAAGAAAAGGTTATTCTGGTGGCCGGGCATAAAGAAAGATATAGCCCATTATGTGGCAAAATGTCAAACTTGCGCCTTGGTAAAAGCTGAGTGCTAGAAGCCTGGAGGGTTTCTGAAGTCGCTACCTATGCCGGAGTGGAAGTTTGATGACATATCGATGGATTTCGTGCACGGTTTGCTGAGATCTCAACACAATAATGATTCAGTTTGGGTGATCGTAGACCGATTGACGAAAGTAGTTCACTTCATTTCGAACAAGAGGAACGATTTAGTCGAAATTTTGGCTAAACTCTATGTCGAACAAATAGTACGATTACACGGTATTCCTCATAGCATCATAAGTGATCGAGACTGCCGCTTCACAAATGATTGGAGACTAATCATCAATTGTTAGGGACAAAGTTAACATTCAGCACGACCTTTCATCCACAAATAGATGGCCAAACTGAGAGGACCAACAGAACGATGGATGACATGCTTCGAATGTGCGCCTTAGATTTCAGAAAAAGATGGGAAGATCATCTCTACATGGTGGAGCTCGCATACAATAATAAATATCAAGATAGTATTAATATGGCCCCTTTTGAAGCTTTGTATGGCAGGTAGTGTCGTACACCATTAGCGTGGGCGGAAACAAGAAAGTCAAAGCTATACAAGCGTAAGGAAGTCGATAGGTGAATTCAACTATACGCTCTATTCGAGAGAGGCTAGTAATGGACCAAGATAGGCAAGCCAAATACTACAACGCCAAGCACCAAAATATGGAATTTGCGGTTGGCAATTGGGTATATCTGAAAATCAAGCCATTTAAAGGCATATCTAGGATTCGTCGCCTGAAAAAGCTGAGTCCAAGGTATCTTGGCCCGTTTAAAGTGATGGAACGAGTTGGAGAAGATGCTTATCGGCTAGCTCTTTCGGCAGAATTGAGTGGATTGCATGATGTGTTCCACATATCAGTACTGTGAAAAGCCATGAAAGATCTAGCTCAAGTGATTGTAAATGATCACGTACCGGTCGATAGTCGGCTAACAATGAAAGTTAAGCCCATTTGGATCGAGGACACGAAGATCAAATAGCTACGGAACAAGACAATCGGATGGTCAAAGTCCGGTGGGACAATTGTGGCCGTAAAGAGCTAACATGGGAGCGTGAGCAGAACATGCGTGACGAGTATCCCGAGTTGTTTGTATAAATTATTATAACATTATTTGTATAAATAATAAGTTGTAACTTTTAAGTTGATGTCTTCCTTATAACCGTATAAAAATTTCGGGACAAAATTTTTGTAAGGAGGGGAGGGTTGTAATACCACAAATTTGATAGCAGAACCTTTGTCACTGTCGTAGGGTGACAGTGGGTATCGCCTGATGGAGATAGAGGCATTCGTCGATCCGCGCTCGATGAACTCAATGGTTTTGACAAAACGTCGAATTGATATCGCCGAGTGGTAACAATATGTATCACCAAATGGTGATAGTGATGGCTCTCAACGCCATAAAGCGTTGAGTGAGCTCGAGGCACTCTATGCCTAGAAGCATTGAGTGAGTTACTTGCTTTGTTAACGCCGGCCAATAGTGGGTATTGCCGGATGATGATAGCAATAACACGTTGAGTCGGCTCTCGATGCACTCGACGTGCTCAATGCTTTAAAGCGTTGAGTGGGTTGATATCGCCGGCGACATTGAATATCATCGGGTGATAGTGCCACGTGGCGTGTGACATATGTCGGATTGACTGTTAAGTGGCCAATAAGCTGTGGTTGACTGGGGTCAAAGCGGTGAAGTTGATATCACCAAGTAGCGACAGTCGATATCGGCATGCAATATTGCCAAAGTTGACCAGTCAACTCAAATCATGCCTTTGCTTTATTTTGACTAGGAGATCATGTGGCTGGGACTAGTCCTGAGTCCACTTAACTAGGGAAGAATAGAAAGGATGTTTCATTCTCTTTCTTTTTTTCTCTCTCTTCATCTCTTGAGTTTCCTTGAGTGAAAAGGAAGAAGAAGCTAAGGAAGTGCTGGGCTGAGCTTTGTGAGCTCACTGAAAGAGATCTTACAGTTGGGGGCCAAATCCGAAGATAAATCCGCAAAAAGGAGAGCAACGTGCTCCTTTCCATCCACGTTGAAAAGCTTTGTCATGGCTCCAAAGAGAACTTAAAGGGTAACGATTTTATCCCGAAAAAAGGAGAGCAACGTCCTCAATATGCTTATTTGCATGGATCCCCTCACCAAAACATGGAAAAAGGGTGGATTCCAGTGGGTAGATCAGTTTGATCCCCATATATTCCTGCATTTACATCCGGAAATGTAGAGTACGGAATATGTATGTTGTGTGAAGCCCATCTGGACAAGTTGGTCTAGATTGGTGATTTTGTTTTTGCATGCCGGAGAAGACACTGTGGATATGCGTGTGTAGTACGTTTGAAATCTATGGTCTAGGGTTGTGCAGGGTACTGCATCAAAGTACTGGAAGCATTTCCAGGAAAACACCCAGAAAAGATCACAGTCTGGAGAACTGTTGATATCGTCGGGCGATAATATGTATCACTAGGAGATAGCTCCCAATGAGCTGGAATTTTGTGTGACCTGTCTTGAAAATACCTGGGGATCGCTTCATGTAGGCTATGTGCTTAAGTTGCCTATCCCGGGGTGGGTGCCATCCCGAAAGTGGACAAAGCCGTGTGTCTTGTGATGCGTTGAGCCATGAAAGCCAACTACTGTGCCATCAAGTTAAGTACCTCTAAACGACTGGGTCATCAAGTAAAGTACCTTTGAATGGATAGTCGGTTGTCAAGTTAAGTACCTCTAAATGACGTGGTCGTCAAGTTAAGTACCTTTGAACGACAAAGTTATCGCTAAGTCACGGACCTCTGAACGATGGTGTTACACGGGGGAGTCCGGTACACCGAAAATGTGCCCTGAGTGCACGGGGCGTGTTGTCGTTGGGCCAATGTCTGTGGTGACTGGTGTCTAATCGCACATTGTTGTTGCTATATATATATATGTTATTCCTTGTATGTAGGAACAGAGAAATGCTGCACAAAATTTGGAGTGAGATCATTATAAATGGGTCAGCGAAATGCTGCACCAAAACATGTGTTGTGATTTATATTCTGTCATTCCTTCTATGTAGTGGACATCCTTATTATATATGGGATCTAAACTTAAAATGCTTCCGCTAGAATGCTCTGTGGTAGGATGTGTTTCTACTTGAACTTGGGTTTGGCATACTACACGTAACCTCCTTGCCTATCCGTGGTATATTTCATCGGCCCCCAGCAGGACCTTCTGTCATATGCTATGCGACGGATGGGGGTGTTACATGAGGTAGGTCTTGGAGGAGAATGAGAGATCCTGAGGGATCTGTATTGCAAGCTCTTAGGAGCCGATATTGGAGAAGTGCCATGTCTAACAAGTTATTTAACTATCCTTGAAACTAAAAACTTTCAAGTGATATTAGAGGGAGGTTGATCAAAAAGGACTTAACAATCTGAGTAGATCTCAAAGGATAGCTAAAAGGTTTGTACATATGGGTTCTAGAGTGAACCATAAGGAGTCTGGGCTGTTTGCTGCTGCTAAAGCAGATAAAGACTATTCAACTGCTTGGATAGGAATCAGAGCCCCACTGTCCTCTTTGTTCAGTGATAGTGATGATGATGATGATGGCAATCCAGATGCAAGGATAGTGATCAGGGCCCCTCTGTCACATTCAGACAGTGACTCAAAGGAGGATGATGATAAGGATGAAGTTGTCAAGAACTGCTATGGTCCGATGACCATGTTAGATGAAGAAACCTGTCAGGATCAGCCTGGTCCAGACAACTTACATTCTCAATCTAGTTCTTCCTCTAAGACTGGCTATTTGACTAGACCAGATTCTGATTCATCCACATCCAGTGATGATGATGACACACCATCTGAGTAATTTTTCAATCAATTGATTGACAAATATGGTGCCATACTAGATGCTTTCAAAAGATGCAAGAAGTTGTCCAAGAAGCAGAATGAGGAGATTATCTCCCTATATCTAGCTGCCTCCCAACAATCTGAGTCAGCATCCTTGCTCTATCAAAAAGTGAGGGAAGTCAGCCAACTGCAGGCCATCTCAATCATCCAGATTGAGACCATAAGACAGAACGACAAGATCATCTTGGATCGTGAATAGAATCTCCTAAAGGAGAAAAAGGTTGTGGCTAGTTTTTCAAAGCCCAAAATAATGTTACCACTGATTGACTCCATCACCTCTCAAGAAGATAAGAGGGGTTTAGAGTGTAAGTGTAATTCTAGAGTTGCCCATTCCAAAGGGAATGATAAAGCTCCTGTATCACATTAGGCCACCTTTCACAAGGTAATCCTCCCTTCCAACAAGTATGACGAAGACTGCATATATGGTCACTAGAAGAATGAGAATTCTTCTTATTAGAGTACAAGTGTATATTACAATGGAAGAGGAAAGGGCATGAGTTTGAGTGCACAAATTGCTCCCCATGATGAAGTACAAATGGCCCATCGCAGACTATTTGTAATTTGTGGAACCAGCCCCTACTCTCAAGAATAAGGCTGTGGCCTTTTCTCAAAATCTCCCAGCTCACATTCAAACCAAGGGAAAGTCTATCAGCAAGCAAGACTTGGGCACTTCGGAGGCCATCAATAGTATGTCTTCTGTAATAAAGGCCACTATTGGTAGATCTTAAGAAAAACCAAGCTCTTCTACTGAGAGACCCAAAGTTGACCAGTCAACTAAAATCTTGCCTTTGCTTTATTTTGACTAAGAGATCATGTGGCTGGGATTTTTCCCGAGTCCACTTTACTATGGAAGAATGGAAAGGAGGTTTCATTCTCTTTCTTTTTCTCTCTCTCTTCATCTCTTGAGTTTCCTTGAGTGAAAAGGAAGAAGAAGCTAAGGAAGTGCTGGGCTGAGCTTTGTGAGCTCACTGAAAGAGATCTTACGGTTGGAGGCCAAATCTGAAGATAAATCCGCAAAAAGGAGAGAAACGTGCTCCTTTCCATCCACGTTGAAAAGCTTTGTCATGGCTCCGAAGAGAACTTAATGGGTAACGATTTTCTCCCGGATAAGTGAAGTCCTCAATATGCATATTTGTATGGATCCCCTCACCAAAACGTGGAAAAATGGTGGATTACAGTGGGTAGATCAGTTTGATCCCCATATATTCCTGCATTTACATTCGGAAATGTAGAGTACATAATATGTATGTTGTGTGAAGCCCATATGGACAAGTTGGTCTAGATTGGTGATGTTTCTTTTGCATGCCGGAGAAGATGCTGTGGATATGCGTGTGTAGTATGTTTGAAATCTGGGGTCTAGGGTTGTGCAGGGTACCGCATCAAAGTACTGGAAGCATTTCCAGAAAAACACCCAAAAAAGATCACAGCCTGGAGAACTGTTGATATAGCCGGGCGATAATGTGTATCACCAGGCGATAGCTCCCAGTGAGCTGGAATTTTGTGTGACCTGTCTTGAAAGTACCTGGGGGTCGCTACATGTAGGCTGTGTGCTTAAGTTGCCTGTACCGGGGTGGGTGCCATCCCGAAAGTGGACAAAGCCGTGTGTCTTGTGATGCATTGAGCCGTGAAGGCCAAAAATGTGCCATCAAGTTAAGTACCTCTGAACGACTGGGTCATCAAGTTAAGTACCTCTGAATGGGCAGTCGTCAAGTTAAGTACCTCTAAATGACGTGGTCGTCAAGTTAAGTACCTTTGAACGACAAAGTTATCGTTAAGTCATGGACCTCTGAACGATGGTGTTACACGGGGGAGTCCGGTACACCGAAAATGTGCCCTGCGTGCACGGGGCGTATGATTGTTGGGCCAATGTCTGTGGTGATTAGTGCCTAATCGCACCTTGTTGTTGCTATATATATATGTTATGCCTTGTTTGCAGGAACAGAAAAATGCTGCCCCAAATTAGGAGTGAGATCATTATAAATGGGTCAGCAAAATGCTGACTGTTGCTTTGTTTGGCACGTTTTGGTGGGCCCATTTTGTGCAGGTGCTGGAGAGACAAGTGGGAAGTAGCGGGCTAAAACCCATTTGCTGCAATTGACTGGACATTGAGGGCCCTTAAGGCGAACTTTACTATTTCATATGTGGCTGGGATGTGTGCCGATGTATGAAGTGACTTTTATTAACTAAAATAGTTGTAATAAGGCTATGACCAAAACATGTGTTGTGATTTATATTATGTCATTCCTTCTATGTAGTGGACATCGTTATTATATATGGGATCTAAACTTAAAATGCTTCCGCTAGAATGCTCTGTGGTAGGATGTGTTTCTACTTGAACATGGGTTTGGCATACTACACGTAACCTCCTTGCCTATCCATGGTATATTTCATCAGGCCCCATCCGGACCTTCTGTCATATGCTATGCGGCGGATGGGGGCGTTACATGAGGTAGGTCTTGGAGGAGAATGAGAGATCCTGAGGGATCTGTATTGCAAGCTCTTAGGAGCCGAGATTGGAGAAGTGCCTTGTATTACAAGCTGTTTAGCTATCATTGAAACTAAAAACTTTCAAGTGGTATCAGAGGGAGGTTGATCAAAAAGGACTTAACAATATGAGTAGATCTCAAAGGATAACTAAAAGGTTTGTACGTATGGGTTCAAGAGTGAACCATAAGGAGTCTGTGCTATTTGCTGCTGCTAAAGCAGATAAAGACTATCCAACTGCTTGGATGGGAATCAGAGCCCCACTGTCCTCTTTGTTCAGTGATAGTGATGATGATGATGATGATGGCAATCCAGATGCAAGGATAGGGATCAGGGCCCCTATGTCACATTCAGACAGTGACTCAAAGGAGGATGATGATAAGGATGAAGTTGTCAAGAACTGCTATGGTCCGATGGCCATGTTAGATGAAGAAACATGCCAGGATCAGCCTGGTCCAGACAACTTACATTCTCTATCTAGTTCTTCCTCTAAGACTGGCTATGTGACTAGACCAGATTCTGATTCATCCACATCCAGTGATGATGATGACACACCATCTGAGTAATTTTTCAATCAATTGATTGACAAATATGGTGCCCTACTAGATGCTTTCAAAAGATGCAAGAAGTTGTCCAAGATGCAGAATGAGGAGATTATCTCCCTATAGCTAGCTGCCTCCCAGCAATCTGAGTCAGCATCCTTACTGTATCAGAAAGTGAGGGAAGTAATCCAACTGCAGGCCATCTCAATCACCCAGATTGAGACCATAAGCCAGAAGGACAAGATCATCTTGGATCTTGAATAGAATCTCCTAAAGGAGAAAAAGGTTGTGGCTAGTTTTTTTAAGCCCAAAACAGTGTTACCACTGATTGACTCCATCACCTCTCAAGAAGATAAGAGGGGTTTAGAGTGTAAGTGTAATTCTAGAGTTGCCCATTCCAAAGGGAAAGGCAAAGCTCCTGTAGCACCTTAGGCAACCTTTCACAAGGTAATCCTCCCTTCCAACAAGTATGACCAAGACGGCATGTATGGTCACTAGAAGAATGAGAATTCTTCTTATAAGAGTAAAAGTGTATATTACAATGGAAGAGGAAATGGCATTAGTTTGAGTGCATAAATTGCTCCCCATGATGAAGTACAAATGGCCCATCACAGACTATTTGTATTTGTTGAACTAGCCCCTACTCTCAAGAATAAGGCTGTGGCCTGTTCTCAAAATCTCCCAGCTCACATTCAAACCAAGGGAAAGTCTGTCTGCAAGCCAGACTTGGGCACTTTTGAGGCCATCAATAGTATGTCTTCTGTAATAAAGGCCACTATTGGTAGATCTTAAGAAAAACCAAGCTCTTCTATTGACAGACCCACCTTCAGTCTGATTGTGTCTGAGAGAAATAAGAAAAAGTAAAATGTTCTTCCTTCTGAATAGTTTGCTATTAACATGTGGTATCAAAGCAGACCTGCTCAAAAAAGAAGGTACAATATTCATGAGTGCTGTTGTTATTGCAAAGTGGGACATTTTGTCATAAATTGTTAGCACAACTCTAGTTTGTCAAGGAAAAGGGTGAGTGTTCCTGACAGGACTGTTGTAGGTAGATATGTGCATTTTTAACTAACAAGAACCTAGGACCTAATTCATTTTGGGGTCCTAAGGTATTCTAATATATTTTGCAGGATAGTCCATGTTGGATCCCTTGTTTGGATTTGGGCTAGGTTCACTAATTAGGATAAGTTTGACACACAATGTATAGCCAAGGTCATGTCTTTGAGTACTACAGTTTAGGCTATGTCATTAGGTTCAACATTCATGGACCCGCAAGCTGAAGACTTCAGGAGACTGAATACTTAAAAGAAATCAAAGTTCTGTATATAAGTTTGACGTTCGTCGAACTTAGCTCGACGATAGTCATGCTTTACTCGGCGAATTCAGAGTTAATTCTCTGAGTTGAGCTCGACGATATTCGAGCTCAGGTCGATGAAGTCTGGAGCTCAGCTTCAACAAATTCTTTCCAGATTACTTTCACTGAACTCAGCTCGATGAAGAAAGATTCTTAGCTCGACAAACTTGGACCGCAGAATTGGCAAGTTATTCGCAGAATGTAGTTCGCTGAGCGCAGGTCGATGAACATGATTTCTCATCTCGACAAACTTGGATCTCCGATCGATGAAATCTATTCAGAGCTCAATGAATTCTGTCCAGTGTCAGACTTAGAGTTTTTCTCTCATTTCTATCCTTATTCCATATATTACTTAGTAGTGATTTCCTGAGTAATTAATGCATATATTCCTCTGAATATAGCTGTTATTGGAAGCATTAATTATGGTCTTCATCAGGGATAATTATGTAACGGCCTCCCCAGCCCACGCTTTCAAGGACGGCCGTCGGCACCCCCAGCACCACGCTCGAAAGTGTTCAGCCTAACAAGGTCTGCAAACCATGCACCCCAACCCCTCTCCATCCACATGCGGGTTGTTGAGGCCGGAGATCGAACCCGAGACCTCGTTGATAAGGAGTTTTCAAACCACTCCCCATCACCAACTGAGCTACAGCTCAGTTGGTGATGAGGGAGTGGCGAAAAGATCTGTTATCAAGGTCCTGGGTTCGAGACGCAGTGGCAACAACCTACCGTGCTGATAAACAGGCCGGAGAGGGATTGGGGTGCATGGCCTACAGGATTGAATGTGAAAGGCTGACTACCAGTGGTGGGCCCGGGTATGGACCCTGGTAGGCCGGCGGTGCCAGTGGGTTCCCATGGGATGGGCCTGGACCGTTGTAAATTACTTGCTTAATTTATTGGGACAGTTTGGAAACTCATTAAAGACAATATTCTCCAGCCGTATTTCATTCTCCAGGCACTCAGCAATCAATGCATAGAATTCAAAATTCAAAGGAGAATTCGACAGAGAATATAAAAGAGATTTTTTCTTTTAGACAACGAGAAGTGATACAAGTAATAGTATAGAGAATACAGAAACATTCAGAACAATTCTCTGTGCAGAAAACAACCAGTTTTCTCCTTGTGCTTTTTGAAGACTGAAGAAGAACAACAAACCAATATCAAGAGTCTTCTTCAAATTCAACTCCAGGAACTTTCATGGACAACAAACTCTGAATCAGTCAGAGTACCTGGATCATTTCAAGTCAAGGCTAAAGACCTACACCCTGAACAAGGCTCCAAGTGATTTCAGAAGGATTCTTGACAACAGCAATCCACTAAGTCTTCTCTATTGATTAGAGAAAGAGAAGACACCATCAGCTCTCTCACCTCCTGTACAAAGTGTTTTTTAACTCCCTTCAAAAGTTTATTCTTGGTTTTTGGGCACCTGATCAAAAGCTCAAAGGGTTGTGAGATCTCCATGAAAATAGATCTTGTGGTGGCAGTCACCTGATCAAAAACCTGCTAGTGGATTCCTACCAAAGTGGTAGAGGAGTGGATGTATCCAGTTTGGGGAACCACTATAAAATTCTTGAGTCGTCTGGTTGATCATTTTCTATGTTTCTCTTGCTTTGCTGTGATAGGCTAGCTTTGCTGTGTTAGATTATCTTATTATTTTTCTATTTATATTACTATTATAGTATCACCTATTTTAATACTCTGATATAAATCAAAACAGCCAAAATTTTAATTACTCTATTCCCCCCCCCCCCCCCCCCCCCCCCGTCTATGATAGGCTAGCTTTGTTGTATTATATTATCTTATTATTTTTCTGTTTATATTACTATTATAGTATCACCTATTTTAATACTCTGATATAAATCAAAATAGCCAAAATTTTAATTACTCTATTCCCCCCCCCCCCCCCCCCCCCGTCTAGAGTAAATCAAATCTACCCCCTTTCTTTCAAATGGTATCAGAGCAGTGTTCCTTTGGTTGTACAATCTAATACTTGAACCAAAAGATCCTTGATAGATCTGATTTCAGTTTCCTTAGTTTTTCTATTTAGTTCACAGTACGACATAGAACAAGGATTATGCAAGCACCAGACCTCCAGTTTCCAACTTGACTAAGTTTGCCATCTGGAAGGCAAGAATCAGGCCTTATATGAATTCTATTGATGAAGACATATATAATTCTATTTTGACAGGTCCCCCTCAACCTACAGCTGCTACTACATCTTCAAGTACACATGTTGTTCCACGACCTGAGTGGACAGATGCTCAAAAGAAGGCCAAAATAGAAGATGCAAAGGCCATGAACATCCTAGCTCAAACTATGTCAGATTATATATTTCAAAAGGTGGTTGAGTGCACATCTGCCAAAGCTATATGAGACTCTCTCAACAGATGGTTGGTGGTTCTGCAGATGAGAGAAATGACAGGAGATCAACTCTCATCTCTCAGTATGAAAACTTCAAGAAAGAAGAATCTGAGTCTGTGAGTGATATGTATAACAGATGAAGCTCAATTATCAGTGAGCTGAAGACTCTGGACAAAGACATCTCCCTCACAGAAGTGAATGACAAGATCCTCATTTGCTTCCCTACCTACTGGGATTCCAGAATATGGCCAATCATGGAGGCCAGAAGCTTAAATGAGATTTCCAATGAATCTCTTCTTGGAAAGCTCAATTCATATGAGAAACTGACAAAGTGAAGAGAAGCGGCAGAGCAGAAGACTCCTCCAGCAGCAAGAAAAGAACAAAGCATAGCTTTCAAAGCTTCAGAGGAAACAGAAGCTTCAACAACAAGTGAAGAACTCCCGAATCTCTTAACCAAGAGATTCTACCAGATGGCAAATAAGGACTTCAGAAGAAAGTCATCTTAGCAAGATGACAAACCCAGGTATGACAAGACAACAACTAAAAATGTTATTTATTTTCGGTGCAGGAAACCAGGACACTTTATTTCAGATTGTCCTGAGAACCAAAAGAAGGAAAGAAGAAGAGAAATGGAAACTAGGAAGCAGCACAACAACAAGCATTCCTCCAGCAAGCATAAGACAAAAGAGAAATGCTTTCTGGCTGAGACCTGGAGTGACACTGAAGAAGAATCTTCATTATCTAGCTCCAGTGAAGATGAAGAAGAGGCTAAGGCAAATGAGGTTTAACTGATGGCAATTGATACTTTGTGCAACCTATCTGAGGTTGAACATTCAGATAATAAAGAATCATTAGAAGCTGAGGCAGATCAGGTATTGTCTTCTTTGATTACAATTCAAAAAATTTCAAAATTGAATTTAAATCTTTATGTATAGATTTAATTAATTCTGAAAAGGAAATTAAAACTCTTAGGAAAAATTGTTTGATCAAGAAAACTTGACTTCTGAAAACAGTATGTTAAAAGATGAATTAACCCTAGTTCAAGAACAAATCATATCACTAAAATCTGAATTAGCTGAGACAAGGCAACTTGAAGAATCTCTAAATGGGAGAAGTATCAAGTTAATGGACATCACAAGCACAATGAATGCCAGACTAAATGGCAAACTGGGCTTATGTGGTTCATCAAGCCAACCCCCACTAATCCAGAAAAATATATTGTCAACACCTATAAAATTTGTTTCAGAAAAAGGTAAAGAAACGATAGATAATAATAATAATGTTAAACAAACAATGTTAAAACCAAAGAATAAAAAAAATAAGAAAAATCCTAATTATAACAATGTTCATTAGATTTCATCGAACTCAGATCGCCAAAATATGTACAGTTCATCGAACTCAAGTTGACGAACTCTGAACGCAAATTTCCATTATTATTATTCATTGAACTACAATCGACGAAACCAGTATGGTTCGTCGACCAGAGATCAATGATTTTGGGGCCTAGAAAATGACTACTTTCATTCTCTGAGTAGAGTTCGACGAACTCATCCCCATTCGTTGAACTCAAATCGACAAACTTACTTGTATTCTTCGAACCCAATTCACTTTAACAGAAACATTAATTTTCCTAAAACTTATACTCAACTAAGATCTCCTTTTAATCAATTTAATCAATGGATTATTCCTCCAAGAAGATATCATCCCTTGTTTATATATTTTCAGTTTTAATTATGTGAAGGAAGAAGGACCCAAGGTAACCTGGGTCAAGAATAGCTAATCTGTTTTATTGCAGGTGAAAGACTATCCCACCACAGAGCAACAGTGGTATTTGGATAGTGGTTGTTCAAATCACATGACTGGAAACAAGAACAACCTAATCAACCACAAGTCAAAGTTAGGACCTAAAGTAATATTTGGTGATTCCAATTGTGGCCAGACTGAAGGATATGGAAAGGTCAAGATTAGAGTAGTCACCTTCAAGAATGTTGCTTATGTAAGTGGACTGAAGCACAACCTCATCTCCATAAGTCAGTTATGTGATGAAAGGTTTCAGGTATCATTTAATAAAACTTCCTGAATTAATACTTCAGTAGATAACCTAATTTTGTTTACAGGAACTAGAGTATGAAATATTTATGTAGTTAATTTTAAGTCAGCAAAATCTGAAATTTGTCTATTTAATCAAACCAGCAATAATAATGACCTTTGGCATAGGAGATTAAGACATGTTAACTTGAAAAATATTACTAAACTCTCTAGGGACAACCTTGCTAGAGGATTGCCTTCTTGTACCTACAAGAAGGAAAGTCTTTGCAGGGCTTGTCAATTAGGCAAGCAAACTAAAAGTAGCTTTAAATCTGTAAATAAGAGTGACTCACCTAGAATACTGTATTTGCATATATTGACCTCTTTGGCCCTATTGCTGTACAAAGCCTAGGAGGGAAATCTTATACTTTAGTGATTGTAAATGACTTCTCAAGATTCGCTTGGGTATTCTTTCTGAGATCTAAGTCAGATAACTTCAAGGTCCTTACAGATTTTCTCAAGAACATACATATTGAGTACTCTACGCCAGTTACATTGATCAGAAGTGATCATAGTAAAGAATTTGAGTCTCTTCTTGTGCAAGAGTACTGTGAGAAGGAAGGTATCAGGTACTGCTTCTCAGCTCCTAGAACACCTCAACAAAATGGGGTTGCTGAAAGGAAGAATAGAATCCTAATTGAATCATCATGCACATTACTTTCAGATCTTCACTTGCCCCTATACTTTTGGGCAGAGAGTGTGAGCACAGCAAATTATGTACTGAATAGAAGTTTGATACACAAGCTCAAGAATAAGACTTCTTATGAGCTACTTAAAGGAAAGAAACCTAAAGTAGATTACATTAAAATTTTTGGTTGCATATATTACATTTGCAATAATAATAAGAAACACATTAGAAAGTTTGAAGCTAAGACTGAAATAGGATTTTTTCTTGTATATTCCCAATTAAGCAAGGCTTATACGGTTTATAATAAATCAACTATGAAAATAGAAGAATTTATTCATGTTTCATTTGATGAGACTAACATGTTTTATATGGAGAGAAATTTCTACCAATAACACTTTGCAGGTACCTCACTTGTGTGAGATGTTGGATGCAATAACCCTCACCAATGAAGCTGTTAGCCATCCTTCTCCAAAAATTGCTGAAAACAGTGAAGATGAGTACACTAAACTCAGTATAGAGCCAACAACAGTTGTAATTCCACAAGAGGAATTAATTCCCCAAGTTATTTATCAACCAACTCCTACAAAATTTGTCACACTTAGAGATCACCCTGTATCTTAAGTGATTGAAGACATTTCAATTGGTGTGCAGACAATGCATCAACTCCAACAGGACATGATGCATGCCTGCTTCATATCTCAAATTGAGCCCCAATCTATTAAAGATGTTGAGCAAGATCCACACTGGATTATTGTAATGCAAGAGGAGATCAACCGGTTTGAGATATGCAGAGTTTGAGATTTAGTTCCAAGACCAAAAGACTACCCAGTCATTGGAACTAAATGGATATTTAGAAACAAGCTAGATGCTGAAGGTCTTATCATAATGAATAAGGCCAGACTAGTTGCTCAAGGATACATACAAGAGGAAGGCATAGATGATGACCAGACATTTGCACCAGTTGCAATGATTGAAGAAATCAGAATTTTTCTTTCATATGCTGCATACAAGAAGTTCACTGTATACCAAATGGATGTCAAGAGTGCATTCCTCAATGGTGAAATGAAAGAAGAAGTCTATGCAGAACAACCACCAGGTTTTATTTCTCCTACTCATCACTCTTATGTTCTCAAATTGAATAAGGCTCTCTATGGTCTAAAGCAAGCTCTAAGAGCTTGGTATGAAACCTTATCAAGATTTCTCTTAGAGCATAAATTTTCTAGAGGCATATCATATATGACTTTATTTATTAAGCATCATCATGATAAAATACTATTAGTACAAATATATGTAGATGATATTATATTTGGTTCTACAGATTCCAAACTATGCAAAAGGTTCTCCAACCTTATGCATTCAAAGTTTGAAATGAGTAGCATGGGTGAGCTATCCAACTTCCTTGGTCTCCAAGTGAAGCAGACACCTGATGGAATCTTCGTATCCCAATCTAAATATGCTAAGGATCTGATTAAAAGGTTTGGGATGGCCGATGCTTCAGCAAAGAAAACACCTATGGATAACAATGTTGTAATTGATTCTGATAAACATGGGAAACCTGTAGATTAGAAATTTTATAGGGCCATTGTTTTGTCCCTGTTATATCTTACAACAAGTAGACCAGACATTATTTTTGCTACATGTCTTTGTACTATGTTCCAGCTGAACCCTAAAGAATCTCACCTTATTTTCCTAAAAATAATTTTAAGATATATAAAGAATTGCCCTATTTTAGGACTCTGGTATCCAACTGTGTCAGAATTTGAGTTAACTGGATACTCTGATGTTGACTTTGCTGGATGTTGAGTGGACAGAAAGAGCATATCAAGGACATGTCAATTCCTTGGTGATAGGCTAGTGTCTTGGTTTTTCAAGAAACAAACATATGTGTCTACTTCAACAGCAGAAGCTGAGTATATTGCAGCTAGCAGTTGTTGTTCACAGATGCTGTGGATTCAAAACCAACTCCTAGATTATGGTGTCAACTTAAATAATTCAACTCTACTGTATGATAATACAAGTGCTGTTTCTATTTCACAGAATCCAGTACATCATAGTAGTACTAATCATATAGATGTAAGACATCATTTCATTAGAGAGTGTGTAGACAAAAAGAAAATTAATCTCACCTTTGTCTCTACAGATATGCAAAAGGCATATATCTTAACCAAACTATTGGATGAGAAGAAACATCTGTTCTTTATGAATCAGTTAGGTATGATCAATGGAGATGCATTAATTTAATTTTCTATCTGTCGTCGAAGAATTTGCCACAGTTCATCCAACGGAGATCGACGAACTGAGAAAAGTTCTTGAGAAATTCGTCGACCTGAGATCGATGAACTCTCTGTGTGTGAAGGCTCATTCGTCGAAAGGAGATCGACGATATTACTTCAGAAAATTTTCGTCGAACTAAACTCAACGAAATGTTTGCACTTCTTCTGACTGAGATCGACGAACTTTTTTGTCAATAAAATATTTCGTCGAACCCAGATCGAAGAATTTTTATTTTTTCGTCGGACGGAGTCTGCAGCTTCGTATTCAGAAAACCATATATCTAGGTTTTCCTCGAGCTCTGTCCCATGCTTTCGGTTCCCCTTGAACTTGATCTCTCTGTTTTTCTTTGTAAGTGAACAATGACGATTCTAGCAAGCTCTCTGGCGGCGATGAAGTTCGATATGGGATTCGACATCGATTTTGTATCCTTCTAACATTCAGACCAGATCTTTTTGGACATACTGAAACTCTTTGAGGAACAGAATTTGAAGAACTTCATGAACAACAGAATCAAGATCGCAACGATAGAGATTAGAGAATGGGTGTTCACTTACACCACTCTAGATGCAGATACAATGACTAGGACTATATCCGGTAATCAGATTTCATTAACCCCCATCGTATTATCTGATATTTTTGGTTTGATGCATGGTAATGAAGATATTGGGATGGATAATACTGAATATGATAACATGCTGATAAAAATGGGTCATACCAGAGAGAACCCTAATAAACTACTAAAGAAAAGTTTATCATATGAGTATAAATTCTTAGCCGTTGTAGTGGGCAAGGTGTTGCTTGGCAAGCACACAACCCATAACTACATTACCAGGCACCAGTTCTTGGTGATGTGTGCCTTGGTAAATAAGAAATCAGTTACTGGGCAAAACTGCTGTTTGATTTGATAAAGAAGAAAAATAATAAGAAAGAAGTTTGTTATGGAAGAGTTCTGGGAATATTCCTATAGGAAAAAGCAACTAAGTCCCTGGTCTCCCGGACCATATTCATCAATGCCTCCAAATGGCTAACATGTGCGTTGTTTGGAAGGTGGGAGAGGACCATCTCTAAGCCATCCAGGGCTTCCTCCTCTTCCACACCTTCTGAGGGCACAAGGGTTGTACCAGCCACTTCCCACCCTATTGTTGAAGAAGTCTCCGTTCCTCCTCCTCCTTCAATAACACCTCTTCCAACAATAACTCCTCCATCTCCTCAGTCCTCACCTCCTCATCAATAACCACCTGCCTCACCAATACATCTACATCAACAAATTCATATTGAATCTCCAGAACACATCACACCACTTCCATCTCCACTACCATATCATCTTAATGACATACATACTGAAATATTCATGTCATCCCCCACTTTCGATTTACTCACCTCCTTACCATCTACAACTACTTCACCTCCACATGACACTTCCACTCCAATTCAATCTCCTACTGCATCACCTTCATAGGATGACATCATGTCAGATGTCACTCCAGCTGATGTTATTCCTTCTCCTCATCCATCTGTATATACTCAAACTCCACTATAGTTTATGGATATGGATTCTCCCTCCCTTTCCACCATCCTGCAGCACATCACACTAGTGATCAGGCAACTAATAACAGAGGCAATCACACCTCTTGATGCCTCCATCTCTTCTCTTGCTACCATACTTGCTGCCTCCTCTATCCCTTCTTCTTCTAGGGGCCTGGTTCCAGTATCCACTGAAAAAGGCAGGGGGAAATGCTAAATGAAGAAGCAGTTCTAGCTCCAGCAGCAGTAACAACAGATATCTTACAGATAGTTGAGCCTGCAGATGCAGAGACACATGTATATATGCTTATAGAGGCTGAGACAGTGGCAGTTGATATGTTTTTTTTACAGTTGAGCAAGTAATCTTGCCGGAAGTTTTGATTGTTGGTGATTGTCTTATAAATCCCACAATAGATATTTATAATTTGCTAAATTCTTTTGACACAGCTTATTCAAATTATCTTCCAGAAGTTTGCCCAAAGCACTCTATGGCTATAGTTTGTTATTCTTCTCCAATAAGTCCTACAATTGCTAAGCAACTAAAGGCCAATTTTTTAAGAGCACAGCCACCAACTATATCATCTCCTCCCAAGGCTATCTCCCCTCCTACATATATAATGGATGATAGTCCTTTACCAGATCTGGATGAAATTATTCTTGCAGATATAGGAGAAGAGAATAAATCAATTTCTGAAACTATTATTGCTCCACCAGAAGTTGCAGAACTTCCAGTACAGCCCCAGGCTGAGAAACAAATTTCCAAATATATTTTGAAGGCAATTGATGCTCTCTATGACAATCCTTAAGGATCAACTGATGAAGAAGATGATGATGATGATTCTGATGAATCTGATAGTTCTAAGGCTAAGAAGAAAGTTGTTATGAAAAGGAAAGTTGTTCCTAAAGCTGCCCCCAAGCTAAATCCCACCCATAATACTCCCTACTACATACTTCAGAATATCACTCCTTACCCAGGGATGCCCTCATAGATATGGCTATCCAAGAATGAGCAAAAAGCCAGGAAGAAGAGCAGAAGGTACTCTCCTCCTCCTCCTTCTCAATGAAACTGGAGAGGTCCTCCTCATCCTCCTCCAGCTACTGGTGCTTCAGGAAATATTTCTCAAAGATCTACATCCTACACTCAAACTTATCAAAGACAACATGATAGATCTTCTAGATCTCAATTTCATGGAAGCAGTCAGCATAGACATTCTAGAAACATCAGACATCAGCAACAACCACAATAGCAAGCATCTGTAACTGATAAAGATGAAAAAGACGATAGTCCAAAAAGGCCAGAATCACCACCAATTCCTTTTGTAGATCTTGAACAAGAAACCACTGCAAGAATGGCCAAATTTCAAGAGTTTGTTGGACTCTCCATGATCAACAAAGCTAAAGCTGAAGGCAGAGCTCCTTCTCAATACACTATCATGTCAACCTACAGGAGAGAAGAACTGAAAAGGTATGATAATGCTAATAAGTTTTTCAATGTAGATGATTATATGAATTTGCTTGCAGAGGCTGTAGTACCAAGAGCTATCTCTGTAAACATCATTGGAGCTGCTGAAATGACAATGTCTAGAAGAGAAGCAACGAATCCCAACAGAGAAATTAAATTCAGACAACCCTCTGATAGTTCTGAAAAAGCTGATAGAGAAAAGCAAAATAAGAACAAGAGAATGTTTTGTTTAGTTTTTATTTCTGAACTCTATTTGTTATAACTGTCACAAAGCTACTATGTACATATTTGCTAGATATCTTTTAAATTTTCTGCCATATATTTTATTTTTGCTTTGTGATTATTTTTTATTATTAGTGACCTCACCCAAATAGGGGGAGATTGTTGGATCCCTAGTTTGGATTTGGGCTTGGTTCACTAATTAGGATAAGTTTGGCCCACAATGTATAGCCATGGTCATGTCTTTGAGTCCTAGAGTTTAGTCTAAGTCATTAGGTTCAATATTCATGGACCAGCCAGCAGAAGACTTCAGGAGACTCAAGACTTAGAAGAAATCAATGTTCAATATATAAGCTCGACGTTCGTCGAACTCAGCTCGACGATAGTCATGCTCTACTCGACGAACTCAGAGTTAATTCTCTGAGTTTAGCTGGACGATATTCGAGCTCAGGTCGATGAAGTCTGGAGTTCATCTTCAACACATTCTTTCCAATTTACTTTCGCTGAACTCAGCTCGATGAAGATAGATTCTTAGCTCGACGAACTTGGACCGCAAAATTGTTAAGTTATTAGAAGAATGATGTTCGTTGTGCGCATGTCGACAAACAGGATTTCTCCACTCGACAAACTTGGATCTCCGGTCGATGAAATCTGTTCAGAGCTGACAAATTCTATCCAGCGCCAGACTTAGAGTTTTTCTCTCATTTCTGTCCTTATTCCATATATTACTTAGCAGTGATTTCCTGAGTAATTCATGCATATATTCCCCTGAATATAGCTGTTATTGGCAGCATTAATTATGGTCTTCATCAGGGATAATTACTTGCTTAATTTATTAGGACAGTTGGGAAACTCATTAAATACAATATTCTCCAGCCGTATTTTATTTTCCAGGCAATCAGCAATCAATGCATAGAATTCAAAATTCAAAGGAGAATTCGACAGAGAATATAAAAGATGTTTTCTCTTTCAGATGGCAAGAAGTGATACAAGCAACAATACAGAGAATACAGAAACATTCAGAACACATCTCTGTGCAGAAAACAACCAGTTTTCTCCTTGTGCTTTCTGAAGACTGAAGAAGAACAACAAACCAATATCAAGAGTTTTCTTCAACATCAACTCCATGAACTTTCAAGGACAACAAACTCTGAATCAGTCAGAAGTCCCTGGATCATTTCAAGTCAAGGCTGAAGACCTACACCCTGAGCAAGGCTCCAAGTGATTTCAGAAGGAGTCTTTGCAACAGCAATCCACTAAGTCTTCTCTGTTGATTATAGAAAGAGAAGACACCATCACCTCTCTCACCTCCTGTACAAAGGGTTTATTAACTCCTTTCAAATGTTTATTCTTGGTTTTTGGGCACCTGATCAAAAGATCAAAGGGTTGTGAGATCTCCCTAGAAATAGATCTTGTGGTGACAGTCACCTGATCAAAAATCTGCTAGTGTATTTCTACCAGGGTGGTAGAAGCGTGGATGTAGCCAGTTTGGGGAACCACTATAAAATTCTGGTGTCATCTAGTTCATCATTTTCTATGTTGCTCTTGCTTTGTTGTGATAGGCTAGCTTTGTTGTGTTAGATTATCTTACTATTTTTTTTGTTTATATTACTATTATAGTATAACCTATTTTAATACTCTGACATAAATCAAAATAACCAAAATTTTAATTACTGTATTCACCACCCCCCCTCTAGAGTAAATCAGATCTACCCCCTTTCTTTCAGTCCAAGTGTCAATACACCCATATAGTACTTGGATAGAAGTTGTTCCATGCATAAGGTTGGAATAAGGTGCTATCTTAGGATCATACTCAAGTGAGGAATGAACTTAAGACCAACTCCGAAAAGATGGATAGTCCAAGTGCTCATACCCCCATGTGGTACTTAGACAGAAGTTTTTCCAAGCATAAGGCTAGAACAAGGTGTTATCTTAGGATCATACTCCAATGAGGAATGAACCTAAAATCTATAGTTGTGAAGTTACAGATGGCTATAGACCATCTAGTATAAAGTACACAAGTCCTTCGTAAATACCTTTAAGCGGCATCTGACTGGATAATCAGACCAGCAAAATCCAACCATTAAAGCTCTAAGATGCCTGACTGGTGGGACATAGTGCTGCTACCACCTCAGCATAATTGTGAGGAGAAGAACAAGCAGTCTTTACCCATCATAAGTAAAGCACAGGATGCATCTCTTCTAAAAGCACTGTCTGAAGAAACAAGAAGAGAGATGTATGCGCATGTTTCAGTATCATCTGAACCAATAGCAAAGTATATCCAAGATTTATACAAATACGGAGGGGGAGACTGACAAGCTAGATGCTCCTTTTAAGAGGAGCTAGTACAGTATGGTATGCTGGACAAGCTTGAGTCTTACATAGAGAATTAGTGTCAGGAAATCTCCAGTGCCAAATAGATCAGAAGAATACTGTTGCTGATCAGATAGCTAGAGCTAACGGCAAATCTATTACTAAAAAAGAGGAAAAGATCTAGCTCAGCAAGAATAGACTTTTCAAGGTGCAAGAAAATTGTTATGCATAGTTGCTGTGGATCCAACATTAGCTCCAGGTCTACTATATAAAGATAAGTAATAACTCTTTGAATTGTGTGTCAACTAGTGCAATCTCCATTGCTAGGAATCCTATCTCTTATAGCAGCGCTAAGCATACTGAGATATGGTATCATCTTATGAGAGAGCAGGTGGAGAATGAAGACATTAGTCTTATATTTGTCTCAACAAGAAAATAAGTAGCTCACATCTTTACTAAGCCCCTAGATGAAGCTAAATTCAAGACCTTCAAATTTGAATTGAGAATGTTGAATTTGGTCCAGCGTCAGTAGCTCTATATATTATATTTTGTTCACTTTGTTGCAGGTTAATCTAATCTATGCAGGACAGGATAGTGAAATTAGACTAAGTATAAAAGAATGTATGTCTGCGGCTAAGTGTCGGGATTTAATCCCAGCTGTTGATAAAGTCTTAAACTAAAACAGGGACGCGCCTACTCACCTTCTAAAAGTAAAATCACTATAAATAGAAGGATAGGTGCACAAGACAAAATATACTGTTCCTTGCCCCTCACTACCCGATTCCGCCAAATCGACGGAACTGCTTTGCGAAACTTCATAAATTTCTGAGAGAAATGGCTCTGAAAGTTCAGTATTTCTTATTCGAAGGTTGCGAACTAGTTCGTAATGGCTTCAAGGATGCTCCAGAAGAAGTGCAGCTCGTTCTACATTTACTCCAGGTCCCTAACCTAGATTTTGTTATGTCGGGACCCTGCTTGCTCTAGAAGAGGGAAGTTCTAGAGTTATTATCTAGTGCCAAGGTCGACAATCCAACTAGCAAGATAAAGTCTATTGTCAGTGGAAACAAGTTATAGATAACTCCAAGGAGACTAAGCAGGGAGCTGCAATTGCCCAAATTCACAGAATCAGATGAGCAAGAGGACATGGATCTGTCTGATGTCAGGTCAGCAGTAAAATGGTGTGGATTATCTAAACACGCCATTGGCTCAATTCTTAGGAAGGAACTAAATCTGAAAGGTAAGTTTCTTGCTGATATCATTAGGAAAGCCCTGCTGTGCAAAACAGACTCTCATGATAAAATTTCTAAAAAATGTTTAAGATAATGGACAAAGTAATCCTTTCCAAATGGACAGACTGGGGCAGGGTCCTGTTTGATAAGATAGTAGAGTGTATTGCTGAACCCAACCTGGGCAGAATACTTTCTTTGTTTCTGCTTAGAAGTGTTCCAGGGATCTTGAACACCTAGTTCGGAACCAAAATCCATCACATGAGGAGGATGGATGTGAAGATGCTGGACAGATGGGACAGAGTCCATCATCCCCATGGTCAGATAGCCTCCACCAAGAAAAAGAAGGATGAGGTTCCAATCCCAGAGAAAAATACAGATATCAGTTCATCTGAACAACCAGAGGAAGAGCCTTATGATCCAAAATTGACTAAATCTTTAGATGAAACCAGAAGGGTCATGTGTGCTCATGTTTCCATATCCTCTGATCCTGTAATTAGGACTCATGTTAGTCGGACTCTATTAGAAGAAACTCCAGAAGATGCTGAGGAGATGTCGTCAGCTGAGATAACTGAACAAGCTACTGAGGATATAGTAACTAGGTTATCTACTGTGATGGAGGGGGAGGCCTCCAAGTTTCCGACTGCTGCCGAAGATGAACCTGCTCCAGTACCAGATCATTAAGTTGGATATAGCCTTCAAAGTGAGGGGGAGAAACTCCTAGAACAAGTCATGCAAGATATATCTGCTGAGGGGGTAGAATCTCCAGGTTGTGGAAGAACTATCTCAACTTTCCCTAGAGGAACATCAACCTGCAGATGAGGTGGAAAGAGCAGCTGCTATAGATCTGTATGTCACTGTGGACATGGTAGAAGTTGATGGGGAGCTTCACACTGTACTCCCAGCCTAAGAGACTGTGTACACCATAGATACTTCTGAATCTGAGAAGGATAACACTGTTGTTGAGGTACATGAGAATGCCCATTCATCAAAATATACAATGAATGAGTCAGGAAAAAGAGATGAATTGAGGCCAGATCAACAAAAGGCTGTTGATGAGGACACATCCACTACAGCTAATCCGGTGTCACGAGTCTTTATAGCCAACCTGAAAGGGTTGCTAGATGATTAAAGGAGATCTCTAGAAATATTTGTCGATGATTCTATCAAAAGCCACAGAAATGAGCTATCGAATGAGATCAAATCTATCAGATTTGAAGTGAATTTGCTGAAAGCTGAGATTGTCAAGCTTTTCATAAGAGCAGCACCTGCTGTTGGCTATACTCTAAAAAAATTGGATGAGTTAGGAAACACTGCGAATACAATAATAGAAAATCAGAGCATAAATGCTGGCAACTTGATTGTTGTTCATTATGCTGATAAGGTATTGCTGGAAAAGCAAACTGCTCTTACCACCAAGATGGATGCTTGCATAAAGCTTTTGGATGATCACATGCTCAAGGTCAAGAACTACATTACAGTAGGAGTCAATCATCTAGATCTTTAAAGGCATAAGGAAACCTCCTCCCAGACTGAGACAATTTGTGTAGAAGTCAAAAAGGGGGAGAAGGAAACAATGAGAACAAACACTGAAAATGTCATCTAGGTAACAAATGATATAAGGGGATCATTTGGTATAGATCCAGTCTCTTATGATAACATTGCCATGTTCCCGATTCAAGTTCAAGAGGCACTACATCAGGGACAAATGAACCTACAAGATGATCAATTTCAGTATGGTAAGCAATATAGGATGATCAAGGTGCAGAACTGACCAATGCTCTGTATACTGAAGTTGGTGGATAGTTGGGTGAATAATCCACAGCTACTGACATTCCAACATTCAACCCTACTGTTGACGAAGTTCTGAACTCAAAAGGAAAATATACTAATGAAGAGGAGGAAGCTGTCAGATTAATCAAGAAAAGGTATAGAGAACAGATAGAAGCCAGACCTGACTTTGAACAATGGAGCCTTGAGTCCAAGATTATCATTTTGACAGCCTGGGATCAAATCAAGTCCAATTAGACTGAAAGGGGAAAACTTTACTGCTCCCAAGAGTGTGACAAGATGGAAAAGAGTGAAGCCATCAGAAGAAGATTTAAGAGAGACTTAAAGGCAGGTGCATTGCCACCTGATGCTATGGAACCTGTAAAGTACATTCCAAAGCCCTTCAGCTACTTCCTGAGGTAGAATGAAAAGAAGAAAGAAGCTGAAGTTAACTATGCTGCAAAGAAGACCACGAGCATTAGAATAATTATAAGGGAACCTGAAACATAAAAGTGTATCTTGTTCATCTTTATGGCTGAAGGATACGTAGTATTGTTTTATACACATCACTAAAAGAATTATTCCTTCAAGTTAATGAAAAACTTTTTAATTAAATGGGTGTTCATTTTTTCTATGTTATGCATGCCATTTACATTATATTTATGCTGCATATGTGTGTGGGTGTATATTATCTTCTTAGGATTTGACTTCTTCAAATAGAGGGAGATTGTTGGGTGCATTTATCCTAATGTTCCAGATTTGAAGAAGGCCTACTTGACAACGATATACACATGTGTGTAATATAATAGTTATCACAAGATCTATTTATGCACGATGTTCCTTGGAAAAAGTTTAGACAGGTTGTCTAAGTGATTGTGATAGTTGGTCACAAGGTAGGATGGTGGATAGACAGAAATCTGTCTAAGTTCACAGGAGTTGAGTGAGGCCAGTCCACTCAATGCCAGATGCCAAAAAGCACTGAGTAAGGTGTGGATAGTCAAAGCCCAGCAGTTTGCATAACAGTTCTGTGGATAAGTCCACAGGCATTGAGTGAAGGCAGTTCACTCAACGTCATATAACAAAAGGCATCGAGTATAGTTGAGTCTGTCAAAGCTTCAGCATTAGCAGTGAAGAAAATGTGGCTAAGTCCACATGAGTTGAGTGAAGCCAGTTCACTCAACGCCATATACCACGAAGCATTGAGACAAGCTCAAGCAGTCAAAGCAGTTGAATATCTGTTAAGAATTCTGGCCAAGTCCAAAAGCGTTGAGTGAGGATAGATCACTCAATGCCCATAGAAGAAGGCGTCAACAGAGCAATGATCAGTCAAAGCTTATGAAGAGATAGATTGAAAAATATATCTAAGTCCAGATGCATTGAGTGAGGTCATCTCACTCAATGCAAGCTTATCAAGAAGATTGGCTAAGTACAAAAGCATTGAGTGAAGACACTTCACTCAATGCCTCAGCAAGATGGCAAGCATTCAGAGAAGCAGCTAAGTCCATGGACGTTGAGTGATGAAAGCTCACTCAATGCACTCAACGCCTGGAACCGTAGAAAAAATTGGCCAAGTTCAGAAGCGTTGAGTGATGAAGATTCACTCAACGTATTTAATGCCTAGCAAGGCAGAATTTGGCTAGGTCAAGTTGGTGTTGAGTGACAAAGGCTCAGTCAACACACTCAATGCCAAATCAACATAAAGTTTATCCAAGGAAAAAAGCGTTAAATGAAGGCTATTCACTCAACGCACTCAAAACCTGATAGCGCAGTTTATTTGGCTAAGTATGTTTGCGTTGGGTGATGGTTGTTTACTCAACCCATGAATGAAACTGTGAATTTGGCAAAGTACGGAGATGCTGACGTCAGCAAAAGTCAACAAAAGTCAGCAAAATTCTTACTATTTGCGGGAAACCTACAGTACCTGACAAATGGTGCCCCATACCTACTGTTCATCTTTTACTGTTAAAGCAAGTTACAGTCAACAACTACATGTGGTCCCCACTGATCAAAGAGTTGTTGGATGGCGGAAGTTAATAAAAGAATTCGGATTAGTTCAAGGAAATTAACTTTTGGGATTATTGTGAAAAGAAAGAACTTCGTCTTCTTCATCTCCATTGTTGTAGAGTTTTGAAGACAGAAGTTCAATTTAACTGATCTAAAAGTTCATCAAGCTAGCTGTTGTGATCAACACTATGAACAACAAGTTCAGAGAGATTTCTCTGAGAAAGAAGAAGTAGCCAAGGCTAACCCTAGCTGTAGCAGATCTATTGATACATGATAGCTGTTGTCATTTCTCATCTGGAACAACAAGATCAGAAAGCTTTGTTTTTGAGCTCCAAGAAGTTACGGAACTTGATAAACTCACTCTATAGTTAGTCTAGAATTTACAAATAGTTGGTTGTTTGAAGAATAAGAACCGTCTACTCTTTTGTCTTCAACAACAAGGTCAGAAGCTTAAGTTTCCGGGTTACTTCCAACATATGCATCGGTTTACTAAAGATTATATTTCTTGTTTCTGAGAAGAGGTTAAGGCTGAGTTAACTCAGCTCAGAAGCAGTAGATTTCGAGATCTTCTCTGGAGTCAAACCAAGACCATCCAAAACTCTTCCTTCTGTAGGATCTTAACAGATCTGAGTGTAGGTATGATTTATAAAGGCTGAAGTAGCATGCTGCTTGGATCTGAGTTGTAGGGCCTTTGTACCTGAGGTAGGAGAATCATTTTCTCTGAGTGTAGGACCTTTGTGTATAGAGTAGCATCCAACTTTGGATTTGATTTAGGATCTTTGTGCCTGAGCTGTAAGAGAGTCATTCACTTTGAGGTAAGGATATCCTCCTAGCCTGAGTTATAGGTCCTTTGCCCTGAGGTAGGCTATCTTTGGATCACTGAGCTGTAGGAGTAAATCTTTACTCTGAGTTGTAGGGACTTGTGCCTGAGGTAGGTCTTGAAGGACACTGAGAGATCTTGAGAGATCTGTGTTGTAAGCTCTTAGGAGCTGAGATTGGAGAAGTTCCTTGTCTAACAAGCTGTTAGAACAGTGGGAGGGATAGTGGACGCACCCATAATCTGGGGAACCACTATAAATCTTGTGTGTACTTTGTGTGATTATCTTGAAAGCAACATATAACTAAATCACAACACACCAAAGGAAAGATATTCACAAAAAACTAAGAAATCTATTCACCCCCTAGGTGTTTAGCTATCCTTGTAACTAAAGACTTTTAGTATTATAGAAGATATTAATTATTTTGTCAGTTATATCAGTAGGAATTAAAGACTATTTATCCACATTTAGAGCAGCATGGTGCCTTACATGTCCCCCACATTTGTTAATAAGCACTGGAGCTTTGTATCAAGAATTATCTTCAAAGTTTCCGTGGAAGTTGCCACCTGACTGAACATCCCTCTTAATAATAACACCCCTGCTTTGAGTTTTGTGCCTGATTTCGCATTCGAAAGTATGAAAACTAAAACCATTAACAATATAGCAAGGATAATGTATCGCCCCTCTTTTTGGACTGCGAGATAACTGAAAAAATTCTTTGTTATCTTTTATGTCTACCTTATAATATAACTTGGATATCTATTGAAAATAAAATGCAATCACACATATGAAACATAATATCAAATGGACAATAAGGCTGAAAAGGTAGTTACTTATGACCGCCTCAAACCATCTAACAAATGTTGTCCCATATCTTCTTTCAATATTTCTAGAATCTACTTATTGAAGTTGCTAGTAAAGCTTCCTATTAATAAAATGTATATGAATTAGTTACATAAGATAAAAAATAATATAATTGCATGAAATTAAAATATGAAACTCACATTACAAATGGTTCTACTTTTGGGTAATTTCTTAGTATGTACAACTGAGCTTGATGCAAATCATCATATGCGAGATCTCTTTCTATACATTTACCTAATGATCTCCTTGCATTTTGAAATATGGACAAACTTGAATCTTTCATGACATTTCCTTCATCATTTCTATCTCGACGATTAAACTTTGTGTCAACTATATTTATATATCTTGAAGAAAATGTCAAACATCCGTGTACTAAGTATCCTTTTGCCATCAAGCCTTCTAGGCATGCTTTGTTTCTAGAAAAGGATTTGAGTGTCTGTAATTATCTATGAAATTTGATTATTTCAATAAAAATAATATGATAATGTAAAAAATAACAAAAATAACTAATAAAAATACCTCTCAATTGGGTACATTCATCAAAAATGTATGAGCCCGACAATTCTTGATTCTTGTGCAAGATGAATTGGTAGGTGCATCATGATTGTGAAAAATGAAGGAGGAAATATTCTCTCAAACTTGCAAAGTGTGATAGCAATATTTTGCTCAAGCTTATCCAAAAGCTCTGTAATTAGTATCTTAGAGTACAATTCTTAAAAAATACACTTGATTCAACTAGCATGCCCCGACCTCTTTGTGAATAATTCCATGAAAAGCAGAAGCAAGGTTTTCCAATATGAAAACATGATAATCATGAGCTTTCACTCTTGACACTTGGTATAGTCGCATGAATAGCGGTCCAGAGTCGCTAAATTCCCCCTTTTGTATGGGGTGTGAATCTCAAAATCCCCACAAACTAATAGTCTAACTGCCCCGATAGTGGATACAATCGTGGCATAAATTCCAAAGTCTAACCGCCCGAATTTCCATCCACCCAAACCGGGAATCCCTCCGACCCCCCTACCACCCATAATATGGCAGCCTCTCGGCCATTCGACATTCACTGGTTCCCAGCCAAGGTGCAAGGATGCCCAAATAGGGTAGCCCTTTGGCCACCCATATCGGGCAGCGACTTCGCCGCACGACCTCCCTCGGTGCCCAGCCAAGGCGCAAGGCTGCTTAGTTTGGGAAGGCCTTTGGCCACCAAGATCGGGCGACCTCTTCTCCTCCCATGACGGGTGGCCTCTTGGCTACCCGACTCTCCGGTGGCACCCAATAAGAGCTCAAGGCTGCCCAAATCGGTTAGCCATTTGGCCGCCCTGATTGGGCGGCCTCTTTGACCCCTAAGTCGGGAGGACTTGTTGCCGCCTGACTCTTCGTTCACTCCCAGTCTGGGGCGCAAGGTGCTCCCCTTAGTCACCTAGCCGTGAGCAGGGACAAATTCCCTCGGCCACTGGCCTCAACCGACCACCGGTCTTACCGGGCCGCTCCTCCCCTCGCCAACTAGGTGGTCGTGGCATCCACTGGGCCCGAGAAGCGTGGGGGGGGGGGGGGCAAAACCATCATATAAATAAAACTAACAATTCTCGTGCTCCAATTCAGGCATTCTTATTTGTCCCTCTGGTAGTTACCCAGGGGCAAAACCATCATATTTGTCCTCTCCAATAAGCACCTCCGAGCGTCGCTCCTAACCACGCCACCGCACGTGTCGCTCCTAAGCAGGCCACAACGCACTCCCGTCCTAAGCACGAGTCCACACACTCCTCTTCTAATAGTGCCCCTGCGCATGCCTCTCCTAAGTGTGCCCTGGTGCACACCTCTCCTAAGCGCACCTCCATGCACTCCACCGCTAAGAGATCTATAGCGCATTCCGCTCCTAAGTGCGCCTCCGTACCCTGCTCTCCTAAGTGCGCTCCATGTCGCAGCTCCTAAGTGCTCCTCTGTGTGCTCCTCTCCTAAGCACGCCACCGTGCGTATATCTCATTGGTGTGCCTTCGCGCACTCCTCTCTCAATCACTCCTTCAAGCGCATCTCTCCTAGGTGCGCCTTCGCGTGCCCCACTCTCAATACTGTTCCGGAACACATGCCATGCACTTAAATGAAGTTGGCAGCTCAAAAAACTCTTTGCAAAGAATGTGGGGCTCCACTCAAGCGTACTCCAACATGCATTGTGGCCTCTAGTTGGTAACAATTGTCGCCCAGACAACAGCAAGCACTCCACATCAAAATCCTCTACATACAGCAAGAGACAAGCTTCTGATACCCAAACATGTAGAACCTGCCACCTAAGCCTCCAAGAACAAGAAAAAGTCAGCCAAGCCTTCAGAACGCAGTGTTTACCACCGTAGTCGAGAAAAGTACTTATCTTCATGTACGGAGGACTGTCACCATTCGAACACATTTCTCCTCCTTCTTACAAGTTGTAATGAGCAACGGTCTGTCACCCTCGCATTCTCAGAAAGCTTTGTACACAAATAATGATTAGTGAAGTTTGGTCGACACCGATCTGGGCACATGATTTTTCACCCGTTTCCAGAGTTTTTTGCGTAAAAGAAATCCTCACATCAGTTGTCTCACCCTTCTCTGACTGTTGGTTCACTCGATCGCTCTAGAGCTAAGACGGTCCAAATTTAACTAGTCTACTGAGTGCATCGAGTGGCCCACAACAATTTGGCATCGTTGTTGGGAACTTGGTTCTCAGCATTACGAGAAAACCCAGAAGACAGTATCCTCTCCACAATAATACTCGTGACTAGAGACCATGACTAGAAGAGTCGCCTACACTGCTAAAGGATCAGTCCCTTGGGGGCATGTTGATATAGCTCTCTACCACTCGCTCATCAGCATACCTAAAGATGAGCTCCCTAATATAGCAAGTGCACTTCGCCTAGTCAACCCGGCCAAAGAGCTCAAAGTTCATCATCACAACCACTACCCAGAAGCAGCAAGAATTAGACCTATAGATAAAAGGCTCACTCACGAAGAAATTAGCAACGTGATCGCCAAAGAATGCGAGCACGCCGGGCAATGCGACACTTTGGACCACCGCCCTCATCATCACCACTCATTGTTGAAACTTGAATTCCTAGTACATCCAATTCCGCATGATTTCAAGCTCCCGAACATCGAGACCTTCGACTGAACAAATGACCCATTGGAGCGTGTGGATCATTTCACTACCATCATGAGGATCTGGAATGCCCCTATCCAACTATTGTGTAAGGTGTTACCGATCATGCTGAAGGGCCAATAATGGACATGGTTCTATTTAATCTAGGAAGGAGATATTAGTGATTTCATAAAGCTAACCAAATAGTTCCTGGATCAGTTCATTGCCGACCGCTAAATAGTTAAAGACCACTCCCACCTCTCAAGGATCCACCAGATTGAAGCGAAAACCATTAAAGTTTTCTTCCATCGTTCTCCACTAAGGCACAACAAATTCCAGGAATCGATCTTGAGCTTTTGCGAGGCTTCTTCTTAGGAGGACTCTGCCCCGAATAACTTTTACTTAGCACTAATGCGAGTGATAGTACCAAGTTATTCAGATCTGGTACAACGGGTCAAATCCCAGATCGACGTCGATGAAGTAATCGAGGCACATCATCAATAATTCGATAAAAGGCATGAATAGGAGGGATCAGGAGGCTTCATCATTCACAAGAAAGAGCAATGTGCATCATGGCAGCCAAACTACCACGACAGCATCAGAACTATACACCCATCATTACCTCAAGGACTAACATACTTTATGCAATCCAAGGCAACAAGGTACTCTACAAGCTTAGACCACTTGCTAAAAATGCAGGAGACCAGTCAAAATACTGCGAGTTTCACCGCGGATGAGGTATTGCCGCAAAACTTTCTCTAAACTAAAGGTGTAAATCGAGCGCCTTCTCAGGAAATGGCTATTAAGGAGGTTCATGGAGGACCGAGCGCTGAATCAGGCAGTAGGATCCTAGCCATCCGTCGGCCAGGAAATTCCCAGGGGGAAATCCCTAAGAAAATCATCACAGGAAGAGGCTCCTTATCCATCAGCGGAGCTCCATCAGTGTCACCGCTCAACTCTATCAACCTTTTTTTATAATATTTCATGTAATCTGCCATGAGAATAAACTCATTTCATTGACTCTAATAGCTTTTAAATTTTGATCATTTCAAACCTATAAAAGGCAAGCATAGCTCGTGTCATTAGGACTACATATGTGCCTTTCCTAAAAGAAAAGACATTCGGTAATCTTCATAACACCTGCCTCCGGGCAGCGGACTTATTTACAACATCTGCCTCCGGGCAACGTGCTTACAGAACTGGCCTCACGAAATCATGCTCATTTACAACACCTGCCTTCGAGCAACATGCTTACAACACCTGCCTTCGTGCATCACACTTATTTATAGCACATTCGTCTTGGCTGCACGCTCAATTTATTTAGTTGTCAGCAGAGTTAACTGGATTGCATGTTGTCTTTCTCGACTTGGTTGTAGGCTTGTGGGCACTGAATCTATTTGGAGTAATTGTTCTTGAAGCATGTGGAAGTACAAATATATTTTTTTAAAAACACAATTTATTTTTTGCCATGTTTTGAAATAGTGGCAAATAGTTTTTTAAAAATATCAAATTTAGTAATATCCAGAGTTTTAAACTATGGCTAAGAAGAAGACTATTTGCCACTGCTCCGAGTCGTGGCAAATAGTCAATTTTAATGATTGTTTAGAATATCTTGGCAGGGGATAAATGTAACGACTCCATCCGTTCATAGGTATATACTAGAAGGTCCGGCCGGGGTCCTACAGCATATACCATAAAACAGGCGGGGAAGTCACATAGTGATACCAGAGTTGTGCATCCTAACTCATTGCATTCTAGCGGAAGCCTATAATACGAAGCTGAACTCACACACATGAATGTCCATCATATAAAATCTCCACATTTTTATAAACAGGAATCATAGCAAATACAAAGTCAACTGGCCTTATTACCTTACAGGGCTTTACACAACAGTGGCATCAAACATTGGCGCGCAGGACAGCCACGTATAATCACACATAGTATTATCATTTAGCCTTCGAGGGCTAGCAGTAGTAGCAGCAGCAGCAGGAACTTCAGCCTTTATGCGTCCCGCTTGTCTCTCCAACACCGCACAGGGACAGCCCACCCAACGGTGGCAAACAGGCAACGGTTAGCATTCAGCTGACCAAATTATAACGACCGCACCCCTTTTCTGGGGCGCTGGTATTCCTTCCCTGTAGGCATAGCATTTCACAGGCAATATGTATATCATACATTGTGCTCTCATGTACATACATTCCATCACAACCGTCAACCACATGGCCCGACGATCCGTGCACTCAGGGCACATTCTTGGTGTATCGGTGAACCAGTTTCATACCACCATATCAGGGTCGTAACCCAATGGTAAAACATTGAGCAATTTCCCTATGGCGTGCAGCCGAAGATTATAGACTTAGTGAACCAGGATTGGCCCGTAGCCCCCTGTTGTATCATGGCGCGCAGGCCTAAGACTCTCGCTATGCGCTCCAACGAACTGCACTTTCAGGTCTCTCGTCAGACAGACATAACGCAGGTCGGATCATCCACCCCCGTTGCTCAAATCGCCTTGCCATCAACGAGTACGGTGTACTCGCGGCTAAATAAAATGCGCGCTTCAGTTTCACCGTTCCTGTTTGGCATAAAGACTGGGTGTTTTCCTGGGCACACCAGTACTTACTATCACACCCATTCATATCACACATCAGAGGGTATTTCCTGTGCACACCAATACTTCCTGCTACTCCCTTCACAGGAACAACCCCACAATTGTCACAAATGTCAAGGGTATTTTCCTGACTTACAACACCAGTACTTCCTACTTCTCCCTTTCATAGGTAACACCCCTGAACATCAAGCATTACAAAGGGTATTTCCTGGGCACACCAGTACTTCCTGCTACTCCCTTTTATAGGTAGAACCCAATAGCACAAGCATCACAAGGTTATTTTCCTGGACTATCACTCCAGTACTTCCTACTACTACCTTTCACAGGTTTAACCCATCGACTCCCAAACTACATATTTATCACAGAGTCTTCTCCGGTGCGTATATGCAACATCACCAATCCAGACCAACATTTCCAGATGGGCTTCACACAACATGCCTATTCTATACTCCTTTTCTGATTCTATATGCCAAATGATTGGGGATTCCATGAATCAACCCAAAGGACTCCCACAATAAGCCACCCTATGGTGGTGGAATCTCATGCACATGCCAAAAAGGAAGCATTCACATGGCTAGGAAGAAAAGTCATTACCCTCGAAGACCGATTCGGCGCCATGAGATCCTAGTTGGCTGGAAAGAGCCGCAACGACTTTTCCTTCGCAACGCTGGCCTCAGATCTCTTGTCGGAATTCCGCAGCACCACCAATGGCCAACTCCTCTTCCTCCTCCTCCTTCTTCCTCTCCCTTTCTCTTTCTAAGGTTTTAGAAAGATGAAGGCAATAAACATAATGAGAATTCTTTCTCAGTTTTCGGCCTTAAGGAAGTAGGGAGGACTCTCAGCTGTTGGATCACAGCTGAAGAAATGGACAGGCACGATTTTACCACAAAATCATATTTTTTGCCAGACATGGCCTGTGACACGCCCGTGTCCCAAGCCGTGTACCTAGAGCGGTGCTCAACCGACTTATCCAATCAAGTGACATGCCCATATGACGCGCCCGTGTCACGGGCCGTGTCAGCTGACACGCCTTCAGACATGCCTGTGTCTGTGGCCATGTTCTTCAGGCTGCACAACATCGAAATCAACCCGAGAGTCACACGGCCTGTGACACACCCGTTTCCCGGGCCATGTGCCCATACATGACATTAGACATTCCCCAGCTGAACTTTGTCGAGGTGAGTTCGTCGACCGCAAGGACACGCCCTGTGACACGACCGTGGCACAGGCCATGTACTCTGCACTCGACGATCATCGACCGAATCAGTTTCGTCGACCTGAAATTCGTCGACATGCGAGTACACGCCCTGTGACACGCCCATGTCACAGGCCGTGTACCCTCTACATGACAATCGTCGACCAAATTCTGTCGACTACTCATCGACTACTCACTCGCGAAGGACACGCCCGTGTCCCAGGACGTGTCACCCAATTTTCCCAGCTGTAGAATTTGGGGTGTTACAATAAAACTATGGAAAAAATGATGCTATGATCCACGACATTATTTATTTGTGTCTAATACTATTTACCAAGGAAAATCTGTGGATAATAGTCTTTCTCCATGCAACCTTTAGACACAGACATTTACCGTAACTAGACCGTGGCAAAAAAGTTTTAGCTATAGATTTAAAAATTTTGTCAGGGCAAATTGCTCTAGCCAAAACTCAATTTTCTTGTAGTGGTGTCCAATTCTTGTAGGTTAGTGTATAGTACTTTGGGAACAAACTCAAATCCAATACGACATTCTATCCATAGACTAACAGTCAAATATAAAGGACAAATCATATAATGTAGTATAAATTTTGTATGTGTGCACTCGAATTTGAGAAGATGTGGGTGGACCATCTTTTCATGATAGAGTTCACTTATGACAACAGTTTTGAGGAAAGAATCAAGACGGCGTCATATGAAACTCTATATGGGATACAGTGTTGGATGCCGATGTCTCAGATAGAGGCAATGTCAGACACTGATGTCTTAGATATAGGTGGTGATGGATGCATATGTCTTCGATATAAATAGGTGACACCCAACTTTTGGGATAAGAAGTTGTGGCTGATGCTTGCGATTTAGTGATGATGATATGACAACTTATGATAGTCGCTCAGGATTGAAAAACAAAGTACTTAAATGCAAGTCATAGAAATTTGGAGTTTGCGGTTGATGATATGGTCTACTTGAAGATTTAGTCGTTCAAGGGTGTATCAAGAATTCGACATTTGAATAAGCTGAGTCCAAGGTGTCACAACACGCATTTTCACAGCATTTAATAACTTATCAGAGTAAGGGAAAATGCGCGTCATGATTCCACGTCAGCAGGGGATAACTGTGGACACTCAGGAAAACACCTACTTAATCATGAAGAATGATTCTTTAAGTTATTTTAAGGTAAAATCAGTTTAAGTGCTGTAGTTAGCCATATCCCTCGACTTAGTGGCTCATCTAGTCCACAAAAAAAGTAATTAAATGCTGCGGAAAGTACTTCTTTTATTAGATTAGACAACCTACAAGAGCTTAGAGGCTCCAAAAGGACACCTCAAGGCATACAAGTTTTAAATTTAGTAGAAATAAAAGTAGATTTGTACGGTCGTTAAATATAATTACTTTACATTTTAAATTATGTAATGCATGAGGTAATAATAGTAATTTTTATACTTGAAATTAACTATCATGCAATCCTAACATAAAACATCCCACAGAGCAAATAATCCACATCCACAAAAAGAAAACTAAGCAGCTTGCAAGTATCTAAAAATAACAATTCTGTGGGCATCAACAAACTGACACGAACCCACATACAGTATAGTATGTCTGAACCAGTAAAACAAAATAAACAACAATCTACCTCGCTATGACGAGGCAACAACTACGGCCAACACTTCTGCTCAAGCGCTACAAAAACCAGCACCAGACTAAGCTACAGCTCTGAACCTGAGGCATTCCAAAGATAGAATACCTCAGCAAGAAAGTACAAGTGATGGTAGAAAATAAGCTAAAGTAAAGTACAAAAGCACTGAAGTAAAAGGGGGTACCAACCCAAGTCCAATAGCACTGAAGTAAAGTACAAAAAAATAAGGCATCAATAGGAAAAGAACACTTACGTGATTCATCACATACAACAAGAATACACCAGATGCACGAGGTTATAAGGTGACAACATGAATAAATCATAAGGAGGAAATACAAAACCTTTATTAGGCACATGTGGTCGACTCTACCCAAAAACACGGGCGAGGTGGTCACTCAACTGGACACATCCTCATGAATATAATATCCATCTAACTGCGAGGGAGTCTCAACTCTCCACCATACAATGCAGATGTCATAACCCGCATTTTCTCCATATTCAAAAATACGTCAGAGTAGAGAAAATATGCGTCGTGATGTCACGCCATGCAGGGGACAACTGCAGATGCTCAGGCAACCCATCCTCACATTTACTTCATGTAAAAGATTTATGAAATTAAGTTAAAAACAATACATATAAGTTATTAGAGTTAATGATCGTGTCCCTCGGTCGGGTGGATCACTAGTCCATAGGTGAGAAAATATATAAGTTTTATGCGGCGGAAAATACTAAGTTGATTCATTTGTTAACATATATGAGGTGAAGGTCTAGTATCTAAAAAATGATGATATGACTTCTACATTTAATATATATATATAGGACTTTTATAACGCTTAAAAGTAGTAGATTTAGCAGTTAAAGGTCATGTCATGCCGATACTACAGAATGCAGTTTTGTATACTTTAAAATAACTAAATGCATCCTAACATAAATCATTCCTAGAGAGCAAGTATAAATAGGTAAAAAGTAACAGTAGTAAGAGCAACAAGTAGTCCACCGCAGAAAAAGTAAAAGACTATGGGTGTCAACAACTGACACGAACCCATAGTAAAATCTAACAAGTCTAAACAAAGTCAACTACATCTAAGCTCTGAGGTGGAAGCAAACGGCCGCAGCAACCCGCAACACCAAAAGCACAACACGGTCAGCTAAACCTACTACGGCTCTGATCATGAGGCATTCAAAAGAAGAACACCTCAGAAGCAAGTTATAAATGGTGCAAAGAATAAAGGCAGACCAAACAAACCTCAAAGTGAAGGAAATTTGTAAAACGACTGCAACAAAAGGGTCAGCAGCAGAGTAAAAGTAAGCAAACAGTAAATCTAGCCGAGCAAGAATGGCTAATCACATCATTAGGAAAGGAATAAAGCACCAACATCAGATGTTCAAACTTTCATCTTTCATAATATTCATGTTATTCATCAAAAAAATGAGACTGATCAGCTCAACAATAAAGAGTACTGTGCCGGGGAAAAAAGTCCACAATGCACACAAACCCAGCCAACAGGCACCATGCCGAGGGAGAAACCCCAACATGCACATACCAAGCTAAGGTAATATGCGGGGATGAAAGTCCACAACGCGCACAGACTCAATCATAAGGCACTATGCCAAGGGAGGACCCCAACGCGCACAGTCCATCTTTGTTTCTTTAGTTACATAATTATACAAGCAGAGTTCTTTTTTATTCATCACAGACTCACGGTCAACAATCAATGTGGACCGCATAAAGACATTTCAAGATCAAATAAAGTGAAGTTTAATCGAGAATAACGAAACACATAAGGTGTCACAACGATCAAGATGACTAGATAGTTATGACACGACAACCAATTTTTTTACAAATTCTATGGACTAAAATTTTGGTGGTATGGTTTTAGGGAAAACAAGCCGCAATTCAAGGAAAAGAGAAAGAAAATTAGAATTTAAGGACAAGTTTCTAAGTAATTGAAACATGGCAAACTCAAACAAATATAGCAAAAATTTAGAATAAAGGAGCAAGAGGGAGAGCAAGAACACCAGTTGCCTCGGTTTTACCGGAAAAAAATTCTTCGAATCACCCCACGTCGCAGATTGTGGCAAAAGAAGACGGGAGGAGTCAAAATCTGAACAACAAATTGCCGAAATAGAGGTTAGGGCCGAAAAAACCTAACGAGAAAACTCAAAAATGGGGAAAAATTTACCACAATGTTGTAGCTCTCAATGAGATCTTTCTAGATCTACGATCGGTCGGAAATTTCGAGCACTGGAGCTCCGCCGGCGGCCACCAGAAGATTCACGACTTAGAGCTCTACCGTCAATAATGCCCTCTGATTCGGCCAAGAGAAGAAGAAGAAGTTCGTTCCTTTTATATCTATCCTAAGTATAAGATATATATATATTTATATACATACATAAATATATATATAAATATAATAAAATTTCTTGTATAAAACAGACCATCTACGAGCGAGTGCGCGGAAGATGAACATAGAGGTTTAGAATTGTTTCAAATCGAACAGTTCCCAACATGAAAGTTGTAGATCTCGTCGAGACAAACAAATTTTATGTTAACCATTTTTCCATATGACGCCGTTTTGACTCTCAAAACGGCGCTCGAACGCAAACTGCAACAGACTACTCGAGAGAAGGCTGGCTGCAGACCACTTGAGAACAAGTTTACAGTTACTCGAGAGGTAAAAACAGGCTACTCGAGAGCTTGGAAGCATCACTCGAGAGGTGAGAAGATCACTCGAGAAGGAATAAATTTACTCGAGTACTAAAACGTAGTACTCTAGTACATGGATGCAGTACACGAGAGGCAGAAAAATTCACATGAGTAAAAATATTTGCATGAACAGTACCTACACTAGAGAAGGAAAAAATGACTTGAATAAAGATATTTGCATGAACAGTACCTACACGAGAGGAGAAAAAATGAGTCGAGTAAAGATATTGCGATATTCATGAACAGTACCTATACGAGAGGTGGAAAAATGACTCGAGTAAAAAATTGCATGAAAAACAATTTTTTGCAAATCTAACCTTTTGATCAAACTATATGAATGAATAGTACTTTTTTTTTGAATAGTACTTTAATATTAAAATAATCATATTTATATATTTTTGAATAAGGAAATACGAGATCAAAACGGAGGCCCAAAAGCATGCCGAATTAAATGAAATTCGCACCGTAGGCGAACACTGACGTACGAACACAACGGCGAAGACGGAACACAAAATCCGATGAGCCGTTCTTGAGATATAAATCATCAAACTCTACGGCGAACATAAATTCTACAAATCTTCGGAAATTTGCCGAGGCTCGAATATCGCTCGGATCACGACGAAACTTGACGAGCATGTCAAAAACTAATCAATTTAATTTCCATTGTGAAATTTTCGATTTTCGGCAACGTTCACGAATTTGGCCGACTCGATCGAATATCCGCGAAAACGCACAAACGCGATGCACCGTCAACTCCACGTTAACGTAACCCCTTGCGTCATTATGACATCAGCAACAGGATTAAATAATTGTCGAAAAATCAGGGGCGTTACAGTCACCCCTCAAAATGGAAGTTTCGTCCCGAAACTTAGAACACGAAACAAAACAAGAGGGCAGAGGGATAGACACGACAGAAGAATTCATTAAACAAGAATACTAACCCGGGAAGACTAGGAGAATAGCAGAGGATGAGATTCTCTCATTACGGATTCTAATTCCCAAGTTGCACCGCTAGCATCCTGATTTCGCCAGAGAACATTAACCATCAGAATTGTTTTCTTTCGTAGCACACGATCTTGCATCTACAGAATACAGACAGGCTCCTCGACATACGAGAGATTAGGCTGCAACTGGCGCACTGAGTCAAGGACATGCCGATCACTACGAACACACTTTCACAACTTGCTCACGTGAAACACGTTTTGAACACCAGGGAAAGAATCATGCAATTCCAGTCTATAAGAAGAAACTCCAATGCGCTCCAAATATGAAAAGGTCCCACATACCTTGGAGCTAGCTTATGGTTCATTCGAAATCTTTAACACCTGGCATCGGAGAGACCTTCAGAAACACAATGTCCCTAACTGCAAATTCCAGATCAACTTTGCCTGATTTGCATACTTCTCGTATCACTCCTGAGCTATCCTCATCTTTTTACGAATATGCATTACTGAAGTACTCATATCCTCCAGCGCTTCCGGTCCGAGCAATGACTTCTAACCTACTTCTACCAAAACAGTGGAGTTCGACAACGCCTTCCATATAAAGCTTCAAAGGGCGCCATTTGCAAACTTTTCTGATAAATATTATTGTATGCGAAATCCATCAAGCCGAGTCGTTTATCCCAAGCTCCACCATAGTCCAGAATATAGTATCTAATCATATCCTCTAAGATCTGATTCACTCTCTCTGTCTGACCATTTGTCTGAGAATGGTAGGCAGTAGATTACCTAATGTCAGTACCTAGAGCTCCTTGCAAGCTCTACCAGAAATGATACATGAACCGGGAGTCTCGGTCTAACCCAATACTCGTAGGTACACCATCTAGTCTGATTACTTCGTCCAGATAAAGCTCGAATATCTTTTCCATGGAATAATCAATCTTGAAAGGCACAAAGTTGGTACACTTGGTTAGTCTGTCCACGATAACCCACACTGCATCATGCCCTCGGGGAGATCTCGACAAACCAGTAATGAAATCCAAGGATAAACTCTCACATTTCCAACTTGGTATATCTAATGGCGTTAACTTACCACCCGGCCTTCTGTGAGCATTTTGACACGCTGGCAGGTATAACATTCAGATACAAATCTTGCAATGTTATTCTTTATCCCTGACCACCAAACAATCTGCTTCAAATCTCGGTATATTTTCGTGGAACTAGGATGATAAGAAACATTGGAACCATGCGCTTCACTGCATATTCTTGCTCGGATGTCCCCAACAGCGGGATTACAGTATCTGCCGCGGTACTTTAGGGTATCCACGTCGTCAATTGAAAAGTCATGTAATTCCCCTTTCTCAGTCCTACTGCGGAGGTGTTGCAAATCAGTATCGTCTTTCTGATATAGCCTAGTGAGAGTAATCCACGAAGGCCCTCCCACCTCTAAGCTACTCGGCGAAGCGCTATTCCCAATGGTTATATGTACATGAGCAATAACTCTTCAACAAGGATTGCACCGAGAGGTTAATGATATGTGCGGGCTTCCGGCTCAACGCATCCGCTACTACATTTGCCTTGTCGGGATGATAAAGGATATCGACTTCGTAGTCTGCAACATACTCTAGCCATCGACGCTGGCGCAAATTCAATTCCTTCTGAGTGAAGACATATTTCAAACTTTTGTGGTCCGAATTAATTTTGCACGACACTCTATATAGAAAATGTCTCCACAACTTCAAGGCATAAATGACGGCAACAAATTTTAGGTTGTGCGTGTGGTAATTCTTTTCATGCACCGTCAATTGTATCGATCCATACACAATCACTTTGCCGTCCTGCATCAACACACAACCGAGTCCAACTCGCGAGGCGTCCACATAAATAGCATACTCTACTCCTTCCACCGCAATGCCAACACTCGAGCAGAACACAATATCCTCTTGAGCTCTTGAAAAACTTCCTCACAGGAATCACTCCAAAAAAAAGCTGCGCGCTTTTGCGTAAGCCTGGACAACGACGCAGAGAGCACAGAGAATCCTTCCACAAATCTTCTGTAGTAACCTGCCAACCCTAAGAAGCTCCTTATCTCCTTAGCTGATGTAGGTCTCTTCTAATCCAAGACTGTGGCTATCTTCGCGGGATCCACTGAGATACCATCCTTACTTACAATGTGTCCTAGGAATGAAATCTGAGACAACCAGAACTCACACTTGCTAAGCTTCACATATAGCTTGTGCTCCCTCAGAGTAGACAAGACCAAGCGCAAGTGCAAGGCATGCTCATCTGTATTTTTGTAATATACCAGGACATCGTCAATGAATACCACCACAAACTTATGTAGAAAATCATCCTTGAACACCATATTCATCTTGTCCAAAAAAAGCTAATGGTGCGTTCATTAATCCAAATGACATTAACAGAAATTTAAAGTGACCATATCGAGAACGAAAAGCAGTTCGCAGAATGCCTGACTCCCGGATTCTTAACTGATGGTAACCTGAATGGAGATCAATCTTCGAGAACACGAAACTACCTCGCAACTGATCGAAGAAGTCATCGATCTGAGGCAACGGATATCTGTTCTTAATGGTCACCTTGTTTAGCTCTCGATAGTCAATGCATACCCTAATTGTTCCATCATTTTTCTTCACGAAGAGCACTGGTGCACCCTAGGGAGGAACTGGATCTCATAAAACCGCACTGCAATAACTCATCTAGTTGAGTATGCAGTTCCTCTAACTCACTCGGGCGCCATGCAGTACGTGCCTTTGTAAAGGGCGAGTGCATGCC